>CAXKVI010000005.1:12913590-13473590 GCA_964058755.1 Campiglossa producta | reverse complement strand
CCAATTTGACCAGGTGACTTTTGAGATTTTCCTCCATCGAATGGCATGCAGAATGGCAGCGCGTTGCGACAGCACTTTCACCTTTCTTGTTGTTGCGCAGTGACTCCTGCCAACCGGAGCAAGTGCGAATTTAGTGGATTTTCCTTTTTTTGCTCACTTGTTGTTCATTGCTAGTTTTTGCCTTTTGGCGCATATTTGATAAATATTTTTTCTCGTTGACATTATTTTCTTTATTGCTTTTGTATGCAACTTTTAGTTGCCGGGTTATTTCATTTAATGAAGTGGCCACAAGTGGCAGCAATGGCCAAATACAGACAAGCAAACAAACAAACAAACAAAGAGGCTAAATAACCGTCAGACAGCCAGGCCAGGAGCAGTATTCGGTGACAAGTAATGTTGTTGTAGGCACATTGAGCAAGTGTTTGCTGATTGTTGTTGTTTATGCCGCATCGCTGTGCTGTGTTGCGTACGAATTTTTTTCAAGCGAATTGTTTATTTCCAGTTATTGTTGTTATTTTAGTTGCTGTCACTTGATGTGACTTCAGTTGACTTGATGCGAATTTTTTCACATTGCTATTTTGTATACCCAGTTGTGATAGTATTAAATGGTGGGGTGTTGTGGTAGGTCCGAAAACCTAAAATTGAAATTCACTTACTTGATAGTACGTAAAACAACCATAGCAAACCCTCAACAATCTCTTCTACTATGGTTTAATCAAATTCGAGTCTCGAACAATCTTAAAATATAAGTGGGCGTTTCTCAAGTGGTATTCCTTGTACCGGCTCTAAAGTTACTGCTAACTGTTAACTGTTTTAAAATCCACAGCTGGTTATATAACTTGTTTTCATAAAATTTTCTTTTTCTGTAGCTTTCAGCTTTTACGCATTAGCAATGTTGTTGACTCCGGTGTGGTGCTGCGACTTGCAACATCTTTTTGCTTCGTTGCACTTCTCTGACATTGCGTATTTAAGCTGATTTTTCTTTTGCTATCATTACCATTATGTGGCATTGTCGCCTTGTATCCCCTTCCAGCAACGCAACGCATTTTTATGAATGTTGGCCTCTTTTTTTGGTCGCTTTTACCATTTTGTTCCCTCAAGTTTTGTTCAGGTTTTTATTCGATAAAACGTTATTATGTTTTTACGCCTTGGGTGTTGTTGTTGTTGTTGCGACTATTAGTAAAGTCAAGCTATTTCTGTTGCCAATGCCAGGAAATTACACTCGTTTATTACGGAATGTTGTTGCAGCAACTGCTCAGTGGGCTGAACATTTTCTTTTTTGCGTATTTAATTTGTTCACCATTTTCATAAGAATTGCAAATTATTATTACAAAATTCCAAGGCAACAAAAAAGGCTAAGACGATGTTGCACTTTCCAGTCCCAAACAGGAAGTGAGATGAGAGCGAAATTTTTACGATTTAGGTACGGGTAAGTGTTATGTAAAGGAAGGCACCATGTAAACTGAACCATATGAAAAATCCTTGAGTTGTTGGGATTTTAAACCGACACCGTTACTCCTCCTCGAACCACTTAGATGACTTTATGAAGGCCATCAAGTCCTATATGTCCAGTTCCGCGATCTGGTTTAGGCTATCCAGGAACGGAACTCCCAAAAAGCGCGTTCTCGCGCCACTTAAAGCCGCAGTTAAAGTTGCAGATGAGGTGCTCCACTGTTTCCTCCTAATCATCATCCTTGCAGCTCCTGCAGCATCGTCGGTAGGGCACACCTAGCCTTTCTGCATGCCTACCAATGAGGCAGGGTTAATACCCCTATCAATATGCAGATTCCCTCCTAGTTAGGGCATAAATGCGTCTATACATTTTAAGATCCCATTTTGGCCAGGTTTGTTTCGATATCCGACACCTTGGGGATTGCAGCCATCTTTCGTTGGCTTGACGGAGTGTGTGCTCCTTCAGCATTAGTTTGCATGTGGCAAACGGCATACCTAAGCGCTCTTTATCCTGAAGAACCTGCTTGGTCGTGCCCTGCCTGGCAAGCTCGTCTGCCTTACAGTTTCCCTCACTGTCCCTATGTCCCGGGACCCATATGAGGTTTACGCGGTTCTGTCTCCTGAAGAGATCGACGACAGCTGAGCGTAAGTTCAAAATTGAACGTTTATGAGCCAAGGGATTTAATGGCCGCTTGGCTATCGCTGAAAATAGTGATATCTTCTCCGATAACACGTTTGCTTAACCAGGCCGCGGCGTCCAGGATTGCCGAGACTTCCGCCTGGAAGACGCTACAATGATCAGGTAGTCTGAAGGAGAGCTCAAGGTCCAAATCCCTTGAATAAACCCCTCCGTCCAACTTCGAGCCGTCGGTGTATATGGAAGTGCCACCATTTGTTCCGGGACACCAATCCGTCCTCTCCCAGTCTTCTCTGCTGGGAATGTTTAACTAGTACAAGGGTGTTATAATATTGTCCACATACCTAGCGGTACTACGTAACGGCACAAAATAATCGAGATAAACATAGAGATCCATATATGAAAGTTCTTTGGTTGAAAAGAGGAGTTGATTAAGGCATGTCCGTCCGTGTAGACGATAACTGGAGTGAGATATTTGCATGAAATTTGGTATAGGTATAGGTTTTTTTCTGGTTGTTGTAACAGCAAAAACTCTCCCCGAAGGTTTTTTGAAGTGAGGTCGAAATTGATAGTCCTTGACCGGATATGAACCAGGTACGCTCCGAAACACTCTTGCGGTACTGCCCGACAATCTCGGGAGCGATTTGGTAAGACCAGTGGAACCTTCTGGGTCATATCATCCCTCCATCCGTAAGGAAGAAGAAGAAAGGTAATGAGAGGTGAGAGGCATCATATCCGTAGACCAACTATCGAGTTAGCACGTCAATACCCATTTGCATATTAGTCGCCTGTTAGGTACGGCCGGTATGCCTACCTCAGTCATATTCTAAGCCCCTACACCAGCAGGGGTGACAAGCCATGGTATTTTTATCTCGTTCTGAAAACTATAGCTGGGTATTTAATGTTCGGTTTACCGGATTTTAGACTCCCTTACTTTCTTGGATTTTTCAGTCCAGCGTTTCTCATTTTATTTCAGGCTCACTTATGTCGAGTTGTACCTGTCTAATTGATTCCCTATTCCCTTTTCTTAATTTAATGACTAATATGATATCTCATTTTGTATCTACGAAAGTGTTTGCAATAACGCACTCTTTTCGCTCTTTCTCACAACCCGTAGCTGTTATGAGTCATTTACATAATTCGTAGAGTGTTCGTTGTATTACACAGACGTGCGTTCTTAAATTAGGGGACAAAATATTCTCCTCCACATACCTCTCAGCACAATTTTGCCAAAACGTATAGACGTGCTGTAAATGGGACATTTCGGCTACTAAAAATATATGTTTACTCACATTCCGTAATGCATTTACCCTCCACGAATACTATAAAGACCTGCATAAGACTCACACACTTGCACCCGTACTCCTTAGAATGCAACTGCATTCATTCAAGTAAAACGAGGAAACGACAAGTTAAAAGAAGAGTTGAAAAACGAGGTGAGTGACAAACATGAAATGTGCAAGAAGACGAAGTGACCACATGTCTGATATCAGACTGTCCAGTAATTCGCATGCAATGACATATTTGCATGTTTATTGTCAGCTAAAGATACAAACAGATTGTACTAGAAAACCTCATCAACTAAGTACTTTTGTCAAAACTCCAGATAAGGCTTCATAGGAGCTCCAGAAATTCCGGTCCGTTCACAACATCTTACGATTTGAGAAGGCTGATTGCTTTTTCATGGCCTGAAGTATAGGGGGCTGATTATAAGACGCTAGACTCCTAAACTAAGGAAATAAGTAGGGAATTTTCATTGACCATCGAGCTGGTATCAATCAGTTTTTTTCCTAAGGAACTTGTTATAGTCATATGGGAAGGCTTGTATGCGGTTACATATTTTAACTGAGGCTATCTGAATATATTCTACCACAGATAAGTAATTATGGGCATCTCAAAATTTTGAAAACCTCCTTCCTTAAAGACGGCCTTTCCTATTAAGAATATAGGTATATCCGTCTCTTTTCAAATTGTCCTTTGTGGATGGTCAACATAGGAATATATTTTTTTCGTTTTTGTTCTTGAAGTATTACTTCTACCGAGAACGCGCTTTTTGCGATTTCCCATCCTGGATAGCCTACGCCAGATCGCGGAGTTGGATATAAAGGACTTATTGGCCTTCATCGGATCATCGAGAATCTCAACTACCCATGGGAGTTTCCATATGGTTGAGTGCCGGGACTGACTTTCCTAGTGTTGCCTTTCAAAACTGGCCTAAGTGTGCCTCTCCGGTAGTCACTTGAACCTAACCTAACCTACTACTTCTACCCGCTTAGTTGGTACGTAAGCTCATGGACTCGCATTATAAGGGGTCCCGGAGGGAGTAATTATCATACCAACCAACAGGTTATCATAACCTCTCACGAGATTTTTAGCCGAGCTTCTCTTTCCAACTTGTGGTGTGTTGCTTTTGAGTTTTTCCTACAAGTTGGCGGGACCTACAGTTTTTGCCGACTCCGAACGGCACTTGCAAAGCAAATGAATTTTTTGCTGAGAAGCTTCTCATGCCGAAATACACCCGGAGAGTTTGCCAAACTATTGCCGAGGGGCGACCCCGTTTAGAAAAATTCTTTTTCTAAATAATTTTTGATGTTACTTTTGCCGGGCATCGACCCGCCACGACTTGGTGTAGAAGGCCGAACACTTAACCGCTACACCACGGCGGCCGCCATAGATACCATAGAGATCACATCGACGTTATCGATACTCACTCTCCCCATAGCAGAATCCCGGGACTGAGACTCCTAAACCGACACCGTTACTGCTCTTCGAACCATTTAGATGACTTGACGAAGACCATCAAGTCTTTTTTTGATTTATTTTACTACGCACTCTTTAATATTAGTTCCATTTTTCTGCAGTTGTTGCAGATTAACTTCGTATATCACAAATTTCAGTGAGGCAGGATGAATAGTATTCGAGACATGTGCTGCTGTGTGAGACTTTTATGTCTACGTCTACGATTACTTTCAATTCAGGTCAACATCTCGGCAGCGCAACAATCCGGCAAAAAATCTCGGATTTGCCTTCGTCTATCTCTCAAGTCAAGACAAGGTAAGGTTGCAGCAATAGGGGCACAGGAATTGTTCTTAGTTCGCCAGTATGTAGCTACAAAAACTCAGCGGACAACCTTCTAAGGTATGTCAAAGCATCGTTTAGCAGAGCAAGGCATTCGCTACCGTCCATTAATGAAAAGGGATGTGACGGGCCAGACAGGGTTCTACTGATGTTGACAGTCCTTTGTCGTTTATGAACCCGGTTCGCTCCGGTGAATAGCTGCTTGTAAGCAGAAAACACTTATTGTGCTGGTGCTTTGACTGTCTTACTTATCGATATACCTGTGTGCCTCCCTAGCGGACTCCCGCAACATAAATTGCAGACGACATTCTACTTTTAAGCAAATTTCTCTGTTTACTTCTTTTTGCCTGATTCGATCCCGTCCAAAGTGTAATTCTTGTGTTCTCAGAAGCTCCTCTCATGCATTCTACACATGCAATAAGAACAACTACCTAAGCGAACCACATAATTATCTCTCGAAGTCCCACTAGCTGTTCCAATTTGCATCTGTGCGATCGCTTGAATTCGCTCCGGTGAATGTGTGTTTACGGTAATTTCGTGTATTTGCAATCAACACCGACTAAAATAATAAAAACAAACAAATATAAATCTGAGTCATGCAACCAACAAAAGAGATTCAGGAAAAACAAAGCAAAACAAACAAGCTCACAAATCGAGCGTCATAAAAACTATACAAAACAGACGAGGGTAAGGAAGAAGAAGAAATGAAAGCACCAACGAGGTGAACGCAAATCCAGAAGACAACTTTGTTTTAGCTCACAATTGGTGCTGCTAGTGATCATTGTACCCGTACTTGCCTTGTCGCGATCTTTTTTAGGGCGCCGGTGGACAAACTGAAGGCGAGCGCAACCAAGCGATCCACGAAAAATTTACTCACTGGATCGCGCGCCAACTACAACAACCGGCTAGCCGAAAGTAGAGAAGCAACCAAACAGCGAACCGGCCAGCCGCACAGCCCAGCCCAACCGACAAGCACATCAGCGACGCTCAGTTTAGTCGCCGTGATACTTTCAAAACGAACGAATGCGCAGTAGCTGGATGAACGCGTTGTGTGCGAGCGCGCGATCAACAGAAACAAAACTTGTGCGAGTAGAAAATAAATTAAATAACGACAACAACAAAAAGTGTGAAATAAATAAATAAAAATATACCAAACGAACTGCGGCAAGAATTATGGCGTTTTCTTTTCTCGACAAAAATGTTGCCCTCTTAAACTGTAACTTTTGTCCTCGGCAATTTAGAGCCTATCAAAATGGCTTAATTTGTAGATAGTAGTGTCCTTCTGCCTACTTATGAGGTATTATTTTGTGAAATGAACCTATAAGTCTTAGAGAGAGCTGAGAAAAATCTACAGGGCAACACTTTTTCTAGAAAAGAAAACGCCATTAGAGTGAGTGCCAGAAAAATTCTTGTGAATGTGAAAATTGTTGTTGTACTTGTATGAGTACAAAAAAAGGAAGCGAAATATAAAAGTTGTGGAGCAAGAAGTTGGAAATTGGAGTTGGCTAAAGTGGCGTTGCAAGTGGTGGTGCGCAAGTGGCAGTGTTGCAAGCAGTGCGGGGGGCTTGTTGCTGCTTAAGAAGAAGTGAAAGAACTTGCAACAGCCACGACCAACTTGTCCAACTTGGTTGGTGAATGTCAACGTTATACTTAGTTGTTGTTATTGTTTTTTTGTCTCACTATCGTAATTCATGGTTGAGTTGTTTTAATAGCGTACTTTCGTATTGGCTTTCTTTGTTGTTGTTTTTTTTGTTTTTTTTTTTCGAGCGAAAAGCTTAAAGAGTTGCTCTCTGCAAACCAATTCCGGATTTAAAATGAATCATAGCGAATTTAAGCAGAATTTTGTGATGCGTTACGCTAGTTTGAAGGCAAAATAACAAAGCAGTAAAATTTTGTTAAAGAATTAAATAAATAAAAATAAAACTGATGTGAAAAATTGTTTAATAACAAAAGCATTAAAGTGAGCATAATTAAAGCAATAAAAATTTAAAAAAAAAATTTAAGTGCATACAAAAATTATTAAAAAATTTAAAAAATTGTTACGAAACTAAAAAAAAATATTAAAAATGTTGTTTTTAATGGAAACACAGACTATGTAGAAGAAAATAAGATGATAACTTAAATATTAAAATAAAAAGTAAGGACGTCTAAATTCGAGTAAACCGAACATTAAATACCCCTTAAAGAGACTCCGTGCTTTTTCACTTTTAAAATTTAATCGAAAATCACAATAGAATGATCATGAGGATTTACCTACCAAATTATACAATTTCAGCTATTTACCTTACCGAAATACATATGTCAATTTATGTGATTTTCGAAGATATCCATTTGGAAAGTGGGCGTGGTCGGGAAGCGATTTCGTCCAATATGACCAGGTATAGGTACTCCCTATAATGCTAGCATACGTTGTGCCAAATTTCATTTGAATTTTCAAAAATGCCTCCCTTAAAAGTGGGTTGTACCACGCCCACCTAAAAAAATTTACCAAAAATCATAATTCGAATTCACTTATAAAATTATATCATTTTAGCCGTTTGAGCTGCCGAGATGTGTCAATTTAGGTGATTTTCGAAATTTTCGATATCGAAAAAGGATCGTGGTTATCATTCGATTTCGCCCATCTTTAATAGCAACCTACCTTGACCTTGACCTGTATACCGAATTTCATGCAAATATCTAAATTTTTACTCAAGTTACCGCGTACACAGACAGACGGACGGATATGGCTCAATCAACTCCTCTTTTCAACCAGGGAACTTTTATATATAGAACTCTATATCTATCTCGATTATTTTATGCCGCTACGTAGTACCGTTATGTGAACAAAATTAGAATACCCTTGTTGTTGTTGTAGCGAGGCGTAGCCCTGCCCAAATGTCAGACAGGGTCACCGCGAGTGTATTTCTCTTGGCCGGGTCGATATAAGAAACCGGCCCGGGTCGTTTCGGCACGATGGGTACAGCACAAGTACTGGTACCGTTCTCGTAGAACCGGCAATACAAGAAACTAGCCGTATAGGCAATGTAGGTCATTTAGCGTTACCCAGGGCGCACCAACGAGGGGAGCGACCCCTGAATACCCTTGTACTAGGACGCTGGGTATAAAAATATATCTTTCGTCCGTTGTCACTAATCCCCTTCTTACCGCCTTGGTCAATATCGATGAAATTTTTTACGTGTCCTCGAGATTGGCGATTGACAATCTGGACCATTGGAAAATTTGGGCATGATACCTCCCAAACAAAAGAGAGTTTCTTACCATAATCATACATACATATCTAGGGAAGTAGGTATTCATGGTAGAATATTAAGAATTGGTACAAGAATTGGCATAGATCGGGACAAAAAGCGTAAGGCGATATGAAAGAAGGGGGGAAAGGAGAAGGATGGGTCATAAGACAGGAAAGGACAGATGAGCAGGTAGAGGTGTATTTTTCAGATTCAGATATATAAAATTGTAGAGTGTTTTGTGTGACGAATTGGCTTAAAAACTATTAAACGAATTTTTGCCAAATTTTGGCCATTTATTGCATGAATGAGTCTTTTACGTAGTTCGCATAGATACTGACATTATATCTGTCTAATCCGTGTTTATGCTCCAATTCTGTTTGCTAGGTCTGAGAGAAAATGGACAGAGTTGTAGAGAATTTCCAGGTCTACAACTTGGCCTTGGGTAGTTTTTAGGAAAACTTAACGTTTTGGAGAAAAATCCAAAAAACCTCAAATTTTGACATTTGACACCGAATAACTTCTCTAGAACTCATGGGATCGATGAGGACTTTTGAGATTTTCTATCTGAAAGTTGACCCAAGCTGTATGCAAAAATTTGGCTCTGTGGGAGTTATTGTTGTTTCAAATGTCTTTGTATGTTGACCAGACTACACTGCGTCGATTGCAAAAATTGAAATACAAAATCATTGACATTGCAGACATAAAACTTATAAGAATACGAAACTTGAAATTAATTTTAATCAAATTGAGAATGAAATACATTTGTCAAGCTCACGTTCCAATTGTGCAATTTTTCGTGTTATCTACAACAACAACATCATGCAAATAAATTGTTTGTCACGGCTGCGCTTTAACGAGTTTAAGTGCATTTAGCATACCTCCATATTCAATTCCAGTAATCTTAATCCTCATAGATACATATGTATGCATGTTTAAAAAGTTTGAAGATATGCAAGTGCAATGGCAGTTTTGGAAGTACCCTGCAGGAAATAGGTTAAAAAAAAATAAAATGAAATAAAACTAAAACAGAATAAAATAAAATAAAATAAAATAAAATAAAATAAAATAAAATAAAATAAAATAAAATAAAATAAAATAAAATAAAATAAAATAAAATAAAATAAAATAAAATAAAATAAAATAAAATAAAATAAAATAAAATAAAATAAAATAAAATAAAATAAAATAAAATAAAATAAAATAAAATAAAATAAAATAAAATAAAATAAAATAAAATAAAATAAAATAAAATAAAATAAAATAAAATAAAATAAAATAAAATAAAATAAAATAAAATAAAATAAAATAAAATAAAATAAAATAAAATAAAATAAAATAAAATAAAATAAAATAAAAAGTAAAATAAAATAAAACAAAATAAAATAAAATAAAATAAAATAAAATAAAATAAAATAAAATAAAATAAAATAAAATAAAATAAAATAAAATAAAATAAAATAAAATAAAATAAAATGAAATGAAGCAAAATAAAACAAAGTAAAATAAAATAAAATTAAAAATAAAATAAAATAGCGATATCTACAAAATTTCACGCTCCTACCTGCTTAATTGCAAGAGTTATAGTCAAAAAAACTGTTTATCGGAACAATCGGTTGTATAGGGGCTATACCATATAGTGGTCCGATATAGCCGGTTCCGACAAATGATTTCTATATTTCAAGAATGGTGGCTCCATACCAAATTTCGGTCAAATATCTTAAAAACTGAGGGACTAGTTTGCGTCCAAACAGACAGACGGACATGGCTATGTCAACTCATCTCGTCATCCTGATCATTTCGGTATATTTTTTATTTCTCCTTCTTCTCATACTTACAAACATCGGAACTAAGTTATAATCTTCTCTACATATAATAAAATTGTAACAGGTCGATGTCTGTACATGGCAGATATCAAAAAAAAATTGATTGGGGGAAGCATTATTAAGCGAGTAGAATCCAAATCAACCATTTTAAAAAATTTTGTGTGTCTGTCTGTCTGTCTGTCCGTAAGTTTGTGGCCGTATCACTCTGAATGTAATGATAAGATATTACTTTTTGCGATATCTCAACGGGTTTTGGGGTTATCGCCCAATATGTGGACCATGTATGTCTGTATGTTGGTGGTCGTAACACTCTAAAAGTACTGAATGGAATTGAATCGTTGGATTGCTAGACGCTCAACTTAAAGTTTAGGATATTATTTTTTGCGATATCTCAACGGGTTTTGGGGTTATCGCCCAATATGTGGACCAGGGGTGACCAAAAATGTTTTAGTACAATATGGGTGTCAAACGAAAGGTGTCAATGAGTGCTATAATATGCGATATGATTAATTGAAATATCTGAAATGGTTTGGGAGATATCTTGAAATTTCGATAGCTCGACCGGTTTCGGGGGTATCGGCGAATATTTCCACAAAAATGTGTTAGTGCATTATGGGTATCAAACAAAAGGTGAATGCTGTCATAAACCATTTGATTAATTTCAATACCTAAGCTGCACGGAGGTATCTCATAAAATGTGAACCTTCTTAATACCAAAACGCTTTATATGGCCATTAAGGGAAATGTACTATTTTCTTACCTTATACGCATACGAAGTCGCGGGCACCCGCTAGTACCAAATAAAATCACAATAAAAAAAGGAGTAAAGATAGAGAAAGGATAGGTCAAAAAGAAAAATATAAAATCCAAAAAAAATAAACAGGGATAGGGATAGGGCTAGAATTTCCTTATTGCCTTATTTTAAAACTGCATTAGTGTGTGTGCTCGTTAATCTTGTGGTGCTTTTATTACAAGCAATCGTTATTGGGTATATCGTCAATAAAGCGGAATCTTCGGCATTTTCTAATTTCATACAAGAAAAAAAAAAAAAAAAAAAAAAAAAAATTTGTAAAAAAAATAAAAAAAAAAAAAAAATCGTTGTGCAAAAAAAATTTAAATATGAAAATAACAAAGAAAATATAAATAAGAATAAAATAAGCGTCTCACATGTCTTGCAAAAACGAGTTCGGCACCCTTTTGAGGTTTTCTAATCGTCTGTGTTTCCCTTGATAAATAAAAAAAAATCCAATTCAATTGTTCGCCGCAATAAAACCAACAAATTCTGTGGCTCAATATCACTTGGTTTTTATCGTTTAATTTTTTTTTTTTTAATTTTTTCATTCATGTGCTCCAGTAAGCTGGCGAATTTTGGCGTTTACTCGGCAACATCTTTGTTCAACGACAACAACAACTACAACAAATCTACAATTGTTTGTGTTTATGTTTATTGTGCAAGTGTTTGTGTTTTTTTAAGCTGTTTTAGCGTTTTTGCGTTACTTTTTATTGTTTTTGGAAGTTTATAAAAAGATGATGACGACCACAAGCATTGGAAGGAATTTCTTTGAAAAAATCTTCAGTTTCCGGTATGTATAGTTTTTTTTTATTTTATTTGATTTTCAGATTTATGAATTGATTTATGAAATTTGATACTATATTTATTTGTGTACATAACTGTTTTTATGTTAATGATCTTTTACTTGTTTAAGTGTCTCTTGCTAGACTTGGTTGCGTTTCTGGAAACCTAAAGTTCCCACAAACCAGATTTGTGATAAAAAAAAAAATTAATCCAAGTCGGTGAAATGCCTTGTTTATTCTTTAGACAGTCGCTGAGAGTCAAAATGGGTTATATTTTTATCATCACCAGCCGTTCGGGCTTCACTTCCATCGACACGTCTCAACGGTATCTGATCGGAACCAAAGTGTCCGGTACAGTCTTTTCAAAAACTTCTTTTTTTTTCATATAAAAAAAGTCCACTCTGATGCTCATCTATCCCCCTCTATTCGAATCTCCATCCTCCACCTGAACTCTGTCTTCAAATAAGTAAAGCTCTAACAGTACATCTTCCAAAACACCTTTAACGCAAACACTTCTGGGCTAATGTCTGCTCTCTTCGGGGACAGCACGTACTCTGTTTTGTCCTAGCTCGCCGCCAAACAGAAGAAGTAGCTTAAGTCGAGCGTCGATTAGTATGAAAACATTGTACCATTTGGGCTGAGAACTACTGTATTAATAAGTTACACAAATCTAAAACAGCACAGCTGTACTATAAACCAATTATTGTACAATTTGTAGATTTGAAATGTTGAATGTCGCTATTGAGTAATGCAATCGTCAAGCTTTTGATATACATAACAAACAATGGCAATGTTTCATTCAGATAAAATTAATGTGCGGACCTAATCGTTTCTATGTGGTATCAGTCACAGCTCACAGCACGAACAAATAATACGGAAGACTGTTTTGAAGGTTAGTAGGACACACAATGACTTATGTGTCGTGATTTCAAGCCCTATTTGTGATAAATTGTGATATATTTAGGAAAATTTAGTAATGTAAGGAACGAGGAAAAAGTGAAATTTTTGGCATCACACGAAATTGAAACAATTGTAATAATTATATCACGATATATATGTTATGAAGCAGCTTTATTATAAGTTATGAATAATCAAAAATTAGAATAAATTGCTCAACATCTGACTAAACCATTTATGACTATTCATTCATCATTTCAAATAAAAATTGAGGATTAATCATCAAACAAAGCGACTAAGAATAAGGTCCTATAAGTCTTCGATTACCTTACAATATAATGAATTACCTAGTCTTAGCCTTAGCCTTATACGAATCATAACCAGAGACAATAACAACTATAATTTCCATTGCTATGTTGGTATGAAATACCGGTAATTTCACTACACAAATGTCCTCAATTTTGAATTCACACTCACGTCAGTTTTGGTATTATTTACGGTGAGGCCTAGTTTCCACTCAAATTACCAATTATGTGAATACTTGCATTACAAATTTAAAATTGCATGCAACTCCAGTTCCTACTCGAGTATGTGTGTAGACGTGCGATTTCAAGTTAGACATACATAAATATTTCATAACATGCAGCTAATTACGAGACCAAGTAACTA
This sequence comes from Campiglossa producta, assembly GCA_964058755.1. Classification (NCBI taxonomy): domain Eukaryota; kingdom Metazoa; phylum Arthropoda; class Insecta; order Diptera; family Tephritidae; genus Campiglossa; species Campiglossa producta. Next base: position 13,460,226 of record CAXKVI010000005.1, on the reverse strand, counting down.
AGACGGCAGACAGACACAATTTGTTGCAAAATGCCAAAACATCAGTAGACAATTAGTTATTGTTTGAAGTTATACAGTTGAGAATTGAAATATGTATTTATGATGTGTGCTGGAATGCGAAAATAAATTTATAAAATACTTACATAGATATCATAGACATATAAAGATTAAGAAGAAGGTGAAGATAAAGATAAAGATAAAGGTAAAGATAAAGATAAAGATAAAGATAAAGATAAAGATAAAGATAAAGATAAAGATAAAGATAAAGACAAAGATAAAGATAAAGATAAAGATAAAGATAAAGATAAAGATAAAGATAAAGATAAAGATAAAGATAAAGATAAAGATAAAGATAAAGATAAAGATAAAGATAAAGATAAAGATAAAGATAAAGATAAAGATAAAGATAAAGATAAAGATAAAGATAAAGATAAAGATAAAGATAAAGATAAAGATAAAGATAAAGATAAAGATAAAGATAAAGATAAAGATAAAGATAAAGATAAAGATAAAGATAAAGATAAAGATAAAGATAAAGATAAAGATAAAGATAAAGATAAAGATAAAGATAAAGATAAAGATAAAGATAAAGATAAAGATAAAGATAAAGATAAAGATAAAGATAAAGATAAAGATAAAGATAAAGATAAAGATAAAGATAAAGATAAAGATAAAGATAAAGATAAAGATAAAGATAAAGATAAAGATAAAGATAAAGATAAAGATAAAGATAAAGATAAAGATAAAGATAAAGATAAAGATAAAGATAAAGATAAAGATAAAGATAAAGATAAAGATAAAGATAAAGATAAAGATAAAGATAAAGATAAAGATAAAGATAAAGATAAAGATAAAGATAAAGATAAAGATAAAGATAAAGATAAAGATAAAGATAAAGATAAAGATAAAGATAAAGATAAAGATAAAGATAAAGATAAAGATAAAGATAAAGATAAAGATAAAGATAAAGATAAAGATAAAGATAAAGATAAAGATAAAGATAAAGATAAAGATAAAGATAAAGATAAAGATAAAGATAAAGATAAAGATAAAGATAAAGATAAAGATAAAGATAAAGATAAAGATAAAGATAAAGATAAAGATAAAGATAAAGATAAAGATAAAGATAAAGATAAAGATAAAGATAAAGATAAAGATAAAGATAAAGATAAAGATAAAGATAAAGATAAAGATAAAGATAAAGATAAAGATAAAGATAAAGATAAAGATAAAGATAAAGATAAAGATAAAGATAAAGATAAAGATAAAAATAAAGATAAATATAAATATAAAGATAAAGATAAAGATAAAGATAAAGATAAAGATAAAGATAAAGATAAAGATAAAGATAAAGATAAAGATAAAGATAAAGATAAAGATAAAGATAAAGATAAAGATAAAGATAAAGATAAAGATAAAGATAAAGATAAAGATAAAGATAAAGATAAAGATAAAGATAAAGATAAAGATAAAGATAAAGATAAAGATAAAGATAAAGATAAAGATAAAGATAAAGATAAAGATAAAGATAAAGATAAAGATAAAGATAAAGATAAAGATAAAGATAAAGATAAAGATAAAGATAAAGATAAAGATAAAGATAAAGATAAAGATAAAGATAAAGATAAAGATAAAGATAAAGATAAAGATAAAGATAAAGATAAAGATAAAGATAAAGATAAAGATAAAGATAAAGATAAAGATAAAGATAAAGATAAAGATAAAGATAAAGATAAAGATAAAAATAAAGATAAAGATAAAGATAAAGATAAAGATAAAGATAAAGATAAAGATAAAGATAAAGATAAAGATAAAGATAAAGATAAAGATAAAGATAAAGATAAAGATAAAGATAAAGATAAAGATAAAGATAAAGATAAAGGTATGTTATCTTTAGAAGAGATGGAGGAAGAAGAAAAATATGAAAATGAAGATTTAGACTCTAAATTTTAGAGTATGGATACAAATAAGCTGAGGTTGGAGAAGAAGAACAAGAGTTTGAAGATATGTATGAGAAAGGAAACTTATCAGAGAGAACAAAGCGAAGACAGAGTTAGAGAAACCTAGGAAGAATAAATATAGTTTAAAAAAACTAAAACTCACGCTTTTAGAGAGTATTGAACTAAAAATTTGAAAATAATTTTAAAAACCCTACACAGTAGTATTGTGGAAAAAGCGTGGTCCGCTTTGTTCCATAATCTTCGTTTTTTATTTAAATTATTTTTACCTTTTTAGTGCAATATTCTTTAAAAGCGCGTGTTTTCGCTTTTTAAACTATATTTATTTTTACTTTTTAGTTAAGTGTGTTATGCAGTAATCGATATATGTATATGTGGGTTGGGGTCAAAATTCTGCTTTTTTGGAAATTCTGCATTCATAATTCCGGAAGTCGAAACACCGGAAATCAAAATTATGGAAGTCAATATTCTGGAATCCAAAATTCTGGATAACGAAATTCTAAATTGCAAAATTCTGGAAACCAAAATTCTGAAATTCAAAATTCTGTAATTAATGATTAAAAATGCGTGTTGATAACAAAAAAAGTGCGCACTTTTTTTGTTATCAACACGCATTTTTAATCATTAATTACAAAATTTTGCCTTTAACATTTAACTGGACTTGTTCTGAAGGAATTAAAAACAAATGTACCGTGCGTATTGACACACAATTTCACGGCTGTGAAATGTTAGATATACGAAAAAAAATGAACATTCTCATGATCCATGTGCGCATAAAAAATCGGTTGCAGATCCAAATAATCATTTTAAAAATATGGTTTCGCTTGAGTTTTCTGCAGCCTAGCCAAATAATTCAGCGTTCGGTATCTATGACAGAAAAACACATTGGACATTATCTGCCATCAAGAAGTGCCCTTAAGTTAAAAATAAGAAGACAACGGAACAGTTTAAAATGTTTTAAAGAAAAATAGACATTCCTTTATTATCACTTTATGTTTTGGAAGGGCAACTATTTATTTTAAGTAAGAAAGTTATTAAAGTTATGGCGAATGCATTCTTATTTTTGGAACAAAATCTTCGCTGCAGTTGTTAAATGAGAGCGACTGCTGGATTATGGACGGTAAATTTGACGTTGTTCCGACGATGATGAGGCAGCTATTTTCCATACACGGCTGAGTAGAAATACAAATTTTTCCGCTGGTTTTCTGTCTTATGACCAAAAAATCAAAGTCAATGTATATTTCTTAAATATAAGCACAATTTATTAAAATACTCGATTTTGCTCAAATTTTGGGGAACAAATTTCCAGAATTAATTCTGGAAAACGTAAATTCCGGAATTAAGAAAAAACCAGAATTTTGAAATACAGCCAAAAAAGGCGAAGGAAGTGCGGAATTCCGATTTCCAGAATTTTGTCGACCCAGAATTTTGATTCCGGAATTTTGACTTCAGAATTTTAATTTTAGAATTTTGACCGTTTCCGATGTATATGTATATCGAAGTATACCGCAGTGCAAACGAAACCTCTGGGCCTCCACTTTCGTTTGATACCCATATTGTAGGCAATTTTCAATATTATTGGACAACCTCATTTTGACACGTACCTGGGGCCTTCACCCTTCGTTTGATACCCATATTGTAGGGATTTTTTTAGGTTTTTGGGCAATCATATTTTGACCGATAACTCAGTTATCGATAAATCTATCGAAATATATCGAAGTCCAAATGAAACCTGGGGCCTCCCCCTTTCGTTTGATACCCATATTGTAGGGAAATTTTAAGTTTTTCGGGCAACCACATTTTGACCGATAACTCAGTTATCGATAAATTTATCGAAATATGTCGATGTCCAAGTGAAACCTGGGGACTTCACCTTTCGTTTGATACCCATATTGTAGGGATTTTTTCAGGTTTTTGGGCAATCATATTTTGACCGATAACTCAGTTATCGATAAATTTATCGAAATATATCGAAGTCCAAATGAATCCTGGGGCGTTCCCCTTTCGTTTGATACCCATATTTTAGGGACATTTTACGGTTTTTGGGCCACTGGGGCTTAAACCGAACGAGAGTTACATACATACAAGCAAGCAAGCAAACAAACAAACATACAAGTGAACCTAATAAAAGCGTGGTAAAAATAGAGAGTTGTGTGTGACTAATTACCGTTTGGCACAACTCTAATGAAAATTACAGTTTTTTTGACTTCTTTTAGGAGAAATTGACAACAATATTAACTAGTTAACGTGACGATTAGGTAGGGCGAAATATCGTTACAATAAAAAAAAAATGGGGGCAAATTTCAAAAGGTTGGTGACCAAAATTGTTGGATTATACACGATTACGAGGACTAGGACCTAGGGATCTCACAGAGAGAAGCTTTCTTGTTCTTATTTAATGATAACAAAAATCTTGAAGATTTATTAATGTTAGCTCGTAGACTAATAGGTCTTTAACAACATATCGAAAAGATACCCCTTCGAATCAACTCTAGTAAGAGATCACTGAATCTCTTGTGACACATGTGGCATGTACATAACTTTATCCTACAGTAGCATGTGTGCATGTAAATATGTAAAGCCTCATTGTGTATGACACAGTTCCATTGGCTATTACAACATCCACTATCATTAGTCGTCTTCATGAGATACACCCACTTCGCTCGCGCGCAGCAGATCGTCAGCGACCCTATAATTACTCGCGTACAATTGCAACTTCGAATGCAATTGAATAATAAATCAACTCAACGATTTTTTTGTTATGTAGTGAATATTTGTGGGAGATTTTTTTCTCTTGCGTAAGTTTAATAATTTAAAATTATTTGGAGGGTTTCTGTTTGCATTTTTTTTCATAATTGGTAGACTATTCGTAGCTCCCATACATATCGTCGCTTGCTTGCCAGAAGCATGAATGTGCCAAAATTAAACTTTGAATTTTTATTTCTCTCGCAAACTTTTAAATATAAGTTTTTGACATAAATATGTTTTTGCAGGTTTTATTCTCATTATACTCTTTCCACTGATATAGGTTTTAGGGTAATATTTCTTCAATTCCTCGAGATTCGGCATATTAATTTTCTAAAAATTTCCTAAGAAAATTTTTTGTTTAAAAACTGAACTTTTAAATTTTTGTTCTGCCAGAAGCATGAATGTGTTGCACTCAACAAGAGACACCATGGCGTATACGTAACAATTTCGCTACACATTCATGTTTCTGGCAAAACGAAAATTTAAAAAAATTAAAAATTTAGTTTTTAAACATTTTTGTTGCGCCAGAAACATAAATATGTAGCACATTCGTTTTTCTTGAACAATTTTCAGAGATTGAACTACACCTTCATGAAAATGGCTCCTTGTACTTTGGAAACACAGGGTTTTCGTGAATCGTAGAGAAACGAGGGGTTAATCACGTGAGGCTATTAACTCAAATCTGGCAAATTGTCACATTCAAGCCTCTGGCAAGCGAGCGACGATATATGTACCTACTTCTATCTATTCTCCTACAAATGAGTTTGTATCCATATGAAGCAAAACCTCAATAAAGGCAGAAGACTTGAATTTTTTGCTGAACCCAAACTAGTCCAAAGATGCGCAAACTTTTTGTTACAGAATACTGGAGCCGATTTTAGTTTCTGCGCCGACATAGTGGTTACCATTATATGCTGATTAATAATTTTTTGAAGCTTTGGTAAAAGAGCACTCCACTCTCTCACCAACAGCTTGCTCCAATCCCCCACATTTGGATTGCGAGTTTAGCTATACAAATTATTCTGACTTTGTTTACTTTAGATATTTTTTGTACTTTTGTGAACGATATTTGCTTAGAGTCTTGAAATGTTTATTCTTATTGTTCAAATTTTATTTGGGGCTAACTTAAGTTCTATATCAAATATGACATGTTTACTTAAACGAAAAATTCAACAATTTGTTAAAGAAACCTAAAAAGTGAGTCTGCCGATCTTAAGAGGAAACAAATAACTTAGTGAAGGATCAAAATATGAAATACTAAAAATAATTTTATTTAGTTTCTTCCTCTACCCCTAACGCTTAATTGAAATATACTTCCCTAATTCTTTGCCCTAAATGTCCATTCATTTCTGGGGGTTAGGGGCTTAGAATATACCCGAGGTAAAGCTTGCCTATCGTAAGAGGCGACTAAAAGCCACAAAGGATAATAATATGCTGCCTGATGGTTGATCTATTGGTATGATAGCTCCCACCTCCCATTACCAAAATACCTGTTTCGTACGGAAGAAGGGGGTGGGATGACCTATGCGGAAATTAACAGTTGCCTCTGCTACCTTTCCAGGTTTTTCACCGAGCGAGATCTGACAATAACACCAACTAAATCTATAGCGACACTTTTTACGACATGGACGCACCAAATGAGAAACGAATTAGACATTTACGTTGATGGCACTAAGCTACCAACTCTCAGCCACCCAAAGTTACAAGTCTGCCAAAATACTGCTATCAGAAATGCTACGGGATGTCTCCTCATGTCTCCCGAGTCTCACCTCCATCAAGAGGAAAAACTGCACAATGTAAAAGATCACGCGGAAATGCTTAGCAGGAAATTCCTCCTGAACTGCCCTCTGTCGCTCTGGTCCAACCCTTTTGAAACTGCATGTTTCCTAGGACTCTCGTTAGAAGAGCTTGATGAAGATCTTCAGAATGATCACATACTCTAGGCAGGACAATGCATTGTTAACAACAACATCAACAACAACATCAACAACAACAACAACAAAAACAACATCATTAACAAAATAGTTATAACAGAGGGCACTAACACTGTCCAGGCTTTGTTTAACAGAATCACTATGAGCTCCACAACAGAGAAGAACCAAGACTCAGATAAAATAACATATCAAAGATACTCCTTTTTACCAAAGCAACACTAAAGAGCAAATGTCTTAGAACCTGTGACTTTGTCTCTTAAAAGAATGAATACCAAAAATCGTCCAGTTAGTAGGGTCAAAGCGAAATACGAGCTGTCCGATTAGGGTCCAAACTCAGCATACATATATATTCACACGCCTACAATAGTTAGATTGAAAATGGAGTGCAAAGTATTCAGCATCCCATCTGCCACTTTTTGACATCCAGCACACGAAGACCGATCACGCTTCGCCAGTCTATCAGCAAAAACTGTGTTAGAAGATTTCCGCATTCCGCCTACATTTCACAACGTCATTAAATGACTAATTAACATGACTGCGAATCCAATCATAATGCAACTTTAAAATACTTGCTAATACCCACAACTCAAAAAACTTTCAAATGGAACACTTGTGTCTCTAGAAGGAGTGTATAGTGTTTCTCATAATAATAAGGACAAGTTTCGAGGGGATTGTAACCATCTTTGTAATAACAAGTAAGGAAGTCTAAGTTCGGGTGAAACCGAACATTACATACCCAGCTGTTCACATAAAGTGGGCGTGATCGTTCACCGATTTTTCTTATTTTCTGTGGTAGTACTCTACATAAAAATAACATGCCTGGTACCTAGTTTCGTAAATCTATCTCACACTGTTCTGAAGTTGTTAGCAGTCGAATTTAAAAAATGCTTGACTCATAAGTGGGCGGTGCCACGCCCACTTTCCAAAATTTTGAAAAAATTATGTAAAGAATATGAAAGTTGATGTACATATGTACCAAATTATATTATTATAGCGAAATCAGTTAATTAGATATGGACTTTTCAATATTTCCACCTCCTTTCAATATAACTTTTATGAAAAAGTAGGCGTGGTCGCGAAGCGATTTCGTTTATTTTCTATAGCTGAATTTACCACAACAATAGTATGTCCTCTACGAAATTTCGTTATACTAGCATAAACTGTTCTGAAGTTATTAAGAGTCAAAATTTTAAAATTTCTTCAAATATACGTGGGCGGTACCACGCCCCCTTTTCAAAATTTTTTATAAAATCGGCCTTAGAACATCTAAATCAATACATATTGCAAATTTTATCATTGTAGCTGCTTCTAATATTGAAGTAACCCATTTTAAACGTTTTTCGAAATTTTCGATATCGAAAAAGGGGCGTGGTTATGGTCCGATTTTACCCATTTTCAATAGCAATCTATTCTGAACCCAAATAAGTACGCATGCCAAATTTGGTGAAGATATCTCATTATTTGCTCAAGTTATCGTGTTAACGGACAGACGGACGGACGGACGGACGGACGGACGGACGGACGGACGGACGGACGGACATGGCTCAATCAAATTTTTTTTCGATCCTGATCATATTGATGTATGGAAGTCTATATCTATCTCGATTCCTTTATACCTGTACAACCAACCGTTATCCTAACAAAGTTATAATACCCTGTGTACAAGTACAGCTGGGTATAAAAAATGCGGCCCACAGCGCCACATTTTAAGTTAGACCAAAAAATTATAATTGAGATAATGTGGGAGCCCATTCAAGGTAAGAAGCAATTCCTCCAAATTTCCTTGCATGGTGTCTCTCTCTGGCTTATTTTTATGAAATCGACTATCCACATGATTTTTAAATGCGAACTGCATATTAACTCAGAAATTCATGTCTTTAAATACTTTACAAGACAGGCAGTCACTGAAACTGCAACACTGCAAAGATGAAGACCCCAAAAACTGGCACGAAAATATTTACACTAGTCAAGTACTTGTATGTGCCAACGTGTAAATGCGAACAATCATATTTGCCAAGAATGCTTCCTGCTGCCAAGTGGCAATGCAACAAAATATTGTTAGCTGTCGCTTACTAGCCTGCCGAAATTTTTGTCAAACTGCCTAACAGCCTGTTGCATGCAACGCGTGCTAGACGTACTAAATATCTCAATGTATCTTCACAAATACATTCATATACGTCCATAAGTATTCAGCGAAGCGCAATGACTGGTGTATTTTTGCTACTGCAAAAAAATACAACAACAAATGTGTGGCACAAACTGTCTCTGGAACACATGCAACGCAATGCTTAAAGTGTGGCAGCAACACGATTTGGCACTTTACTGCATTTTTGCCACAGTTTGTCGTGTCTCTCGGATTGCACAGCTCACAGTGTTGTTCTTTATTTATTTTTGTTTGTCATCGACTTGGAATAACTTGGCAAGCACAGCGTCGCGACAACGAAAAATTAAACAACAAAAAAAAAAAAAAACAAGAAAATGTGGCATCTACAAATTTAAACGATATATGGCCTATCGTTGTCTGGCGATCGATATCAAATGACTGAACCGTTAGCTTGCTGTATGGAGGTCGAAAAAGAAGGTCGAGTGGGAAGATGTGGATTTGGGAAAAAAATCATTGATTATTTTTTTTTTTTTTTTTTTTTTTCATTTCAAAGAGGTTGTGAAAAATATTAATATATGTCCGAAAAAGCAAATCCAACGACCTTTGAGTAGCTGTAGTATGTAGGGTCTTTAGAAAGCCTGTCCGTATGTGGTATTTACAGTGTCGATTCCCTCACCTTTTGAAATTTAGCAGATCCTACTAGGCAATGTTCTTTAGTTATTGTAGCGACCCTGTAGGTTTTGGGGAGGGTTGCCGATAGTGTCCTTTACCGATTTTGAACCCGGTACGCTACAGTACTACCAATTTGCGGTACTTGCTTGTTTGTCGGGAGAGCGATTTGGAACGGACATAGGCCGTTCGTTGTATCTTGGAACCCCCTAAATATTTCCCTTCCATACGAAATTACGGAGTCCTTCAGTCCTTTTAGGTAACTTCCCTAGCTCAACGGGAAACCTAGTTCTGAATTCCATGACAATGCAATGTGAACAAAAAAATGTCCGCTAAAATCGGGAATTCGTTGGAAATCGGGAATCTTGCGTAAGACTTTTAACGAACTTCCTTGCAACCTAGGGACTTGAAACTTAACAAGTATGTAGTTGAGGACACGGTGACAATACGATTTGTAGCAATCAAAATTCCGATAGATGGCGTGCTGGTCGATATATTTGCAAATCTTTAAAATACAGAGGGAATTTTCCAATCGATTTTTGAGTAACTTCCTTGTAAGGTAGAGACTTAAAACTTGACATATTTTTAGAACCCGGTGGCAATTCTTCATCAAAAAATTCCGATAGGTGACGCACGGATCGAGATATTTAAAAAATTTGTTTGAAATTGGGAATCTTGCTATTGACTTCTAACTAACTTCCTGGAAACCTTGGAAAAAAAAGGAAGGGAACAGAAACGACAAGAAATGATGGGAAGGGGTGGGAGAGGAAATACCAGAAAGGAAAGGCAGTGGCAGGAAAGCACATTTAAGAAAAGAAAGGAAGAGGAAAGGAGGGGAAGCGAAAGGAAAGAAAAGGACGGAAAAACACGGAATGGGGAAATGAATGGAGAGAAATGACAAGGGAAGCAAATAAAAGGAAGGAAGAGAAAGGAAAAAGGGAAAGGAAAAGAAAGGAATAGGAAAAGAATGGAAAGGAAAAGGAAAGGAAAGGAAAGGAAAGGAAAGGAAAGGAAAGGAAAGGAAAGGACAGGAAAGGAAAGGAAAGGAATGGAAAGGAAAAGGAATGGAAAGGAAAGGAAAGGAAAGGAAAGGAAAGGAAAGGAAAGGAAAGGAAAGGAAAGGAAAGGAAAGGAAAGGAAAGGAAAGGAAAGGAAAGGAAAGGAAAGGAAAGGAAAGGAAAGGAAAGGAAAGGAAAGGAAAGGAAAGGAAAGGAAAGGAAAGGAAAGGAAAGGAAAGGAAAGGAAATGAAAGAAAAGGAAAGGAATGGAAAGGAATGAAAAGGAAAGAAAAGACAAGGAAAGGAAAGGAAAGGAAAGGAAAAGAAAGGAAAGGAAAGGAAAGGAAAGGAAAGGAAAGCAAAGGAAAGGAAAGGAAAGGAAAGGAAAGGAAAGGAAAGGAAAGGAAAGGAAAGGAAAGGAAAGGAAAGGAAAGGAAAGGAAAGGAAAGGAAAGGAAAGGAAAGGAAAGGAAAGGAAAGGAAAGGAAAGGAAAGGAAAGGAAAGGAAAGGAAAGGAAAGGAAAGGAAAGGAAAGGAAAGGAAAAGAAATGAAAAGGAAAGGAAAGGAGAGCTATGGAAAGGAAAGGAAAGGAAAGGAAAGGAAAGAAACGAAAATGCAAACAAATTTGAAGAAGAAAAGGTAATCTATAAAATTATATAACAATATAAAATGAAAATAAAAATTGAGACTGCGTTATTGTAGAGAGTAAAAAGCAGAAGGAAGAAGAATGTGAAGAAAGGAAAAATATAGGAAATGAAAGGAAAAATTAGTGTTATCAAAGGAAGGGGACTTCAAAAAACGTAGTAAATTAGAATAAGGTTTTGTGGTTAAATTTCAATCACTGGGCGTACTCCAGGTAATATAAAGGTTGCCTCTAAAAAGTTTATCATAAATTTAATTTTAGTTATTTTTTTTCTGTTTTCATGTTATTTTTTGCGTGCTCACTTGATATTATTTTTCTTTGCTTTGCCTTTTCTATCATATTTTTCAATTTTTTATTAAATTAAATTTTATTTTCATTTACTTTACTTTTGTTTACTTTTGTTTTATTTTATTTAATTTAATTTTTTATTTTTATTTTTTTTTTTGTTTTTCTAATTTTTTTTTATTTTATTAAATTTTTTTTATTTATTATATTTTAGTTATCCTTCCCAATTTTCATAAAGCTATATTCATAGGTATGCTCTCCCAGACTTGTCTAAAAAATCCTTGTAAATCGAATACCAAAACTAAATTTTTTTTCCAATTCAAAACCCTTTATTTAAAATAGTTCCTGGAAATTAGAACAAAACTCAGTAAATAATTACAAACTCAATGCATCCTTTCACCTCTTCGTTCATTGCAATTAAAAAGCATCATGAAAATAAACTAATTTCGTGGTAAAACTTGATTAAAACTTTTCGCAATTCATTAATCTTTGCCATAAATGTAAATAGGTAGGGATGTAGTCGCTTATAAATGCATCCGTATTCAATATCTTGTCAGCTTCAGGGCACAAAGTGTATAAATACTCATTATAATAAAGTTGAAATGACTCATATATAAATGTGGGTGAAACGTTATGAACTCTGATTGTAGAACAATTATAATTTTAATAATGAATCTCATTTGGAGTTGCAATCTAGCGAGATTTGAGCTTCGAGCACAAAGGCTCTAAATTTGTGACCATACACGAACAACAAATAAAATAAGTTCCAGATATAGTTCAAATAGTTTTTTTTTTAATTTTTGTGTGAGGTAGAGCAAGTGAGAGTGAAGGACCTATTGCGATGCAAGGAAGAACGATTTCAAAATTAAGAAAGAACTTGTTCTGTTGTTACAATCATCGTAACAAGCGCTATTTTGTATATCGTTACAAAAATTACAGTTCTGCTTTAATCCTTTTCAAGTTTGCTCATTTCTATTTTTAATATTTTTATGTTACTTTGCTTGCTCCCATTCTCATTCAGTTTTCTCATAATTTTACTTTATGTTTGCTCTTATTGTTTGGATTGTATGTACTAATTTTGTTTTCCCCCTTTTCTTGTTTTTCTTGTTTCAACGATTATAAGCGAAGTACAAAAGTTCATGTACATTCACATTTAGTAATTATGAAAATGTTAATGGCTTCGTTGGTTATACTTTGTACTTATTCTGGATGTGGGTGATGATGATGATGCTGTTGTTGTTTTGGTGGGGCTCACTGAGAACGCTGGGCTTGCTTTGCTATGCGAATGAGGTCGAGCTTATACGAATTGTAGCTTTCAAGTTGAGAAAACTTTATGTGGGCGTAAGAAGAAGCTGCATGCATTATAAATGTGGATAACTTTGGTACTTCACTGATGCGAACTGTAACAACTTCCGTTATAGCGACGCGAGTATAAAGAAATCATATTATAATCTTGATCTCCGCTCTTATGACGAATGAACAATTAAAAAAAATGTTATTTAAACTGTGAGGTCATCCCTATCTTGAGCTTAGCTCCTTATCGTGAGCTTAGCTAAACTATACTTTTCCAAAAAAGATTCTAAGTATCTCAGAATGTATTTCTGAACACCCTAAGCCAGAAGAAGCTATTTTTTATTTGGAATAATGAATGTACTCAACTCGTCTAAAACTATGGAATATGACGTTCCTGTGTTGGAACTAAGTATCAAAACACTGTTTGTTGGTACTATGCGATCTGCTTGTAGAAACACCCCTTCAAGGCTGTAGTAATAGCCAAACGGAGCTAAAGGAATCTAATAGATAAGTTTATTAGATCTAAAAAGGCAAAAATTAGTTTTACGCGAGGCACACTACAAAGAACCAGTTCCCAGGGTATTACCAGCGAATGGTTTAGATAAGAATTTGAAATACAGAAATACTTGTTTAGTATAAACAAGTAAGGAAGTCTAAGTTCGGGTGAAACCGAACATTACATACCCAGCTGTTCACATAAAGTGGGCGTGATCGTTCACCGATTTTTCTTATTTTCTGTGGTAGTACTCTACATAAAAATAACATGCCTGGTACCTAGTTTCGTAAATCTATCTCACACTGTTCTGAAGTTGTTAGCAGTCGAATTTAAAAAATGCTTGACTCATAAGTGGGCGGTGCCACGCCCACTTTCCAAAATTTTGAAAAAATTATGTAAAGAATATGAAAGTTGATGTACATATGTACCAAATTATATTATTATAGCGAAATCAGTTAATTAGATATGGACTTTTCAATATTTCCACCTCCTTTCAATATAACTTTTATGAAAAAGTAGGCGTGGTCGCGAAGCGATTTCGTTTATTTTCTATAGCTGAATTTACCACAACAATAGTATGTCCTCTACGAAATTTCGTTATACTAGCATAAACTGTTCTGAAGTTATTAAGAGTCAAAATTTTAAAATTTCTTCAAATATACGTGGGCGGTACCACGCCCCCTTTTCAAAATTTTTTATAAAATCGGCCTTAGAACATCTAAATCAATACATATTGCAAATTTTATCATTGTAGCTGCTTCTAATATTGAAGTAACCCATTTTAAACGTTTTTCGAAATTTTCGATATCGAAAAAGGGGCGTGGTTATGGTCCGATTTTACCCATTTTCAATAGCAATCTATTCTGAACCCAAATAAGTACGCATGCCAAATTTGGTGAAGATATCTCATTATTTGCTCAAGTTATCGTGTTAACGGACAGACGGACGGACGGACGGACGGACGGACGGACGGACGGACGGACGGACGGACATGGCTCAATCAAATTTTTTTTCGATCCTGATCATATTGATGTATGGAAGTCTATATCTATCTCGATTCCTTTATACCTGTACAACCAACCGTTATCCTAACAAAGTTATAATACCCTGTGTACAAGTACAGCTGGGTATAAAAAAAGCATAAACAAACATTAATTTCAGCGCAACATAAACAATATTTAACACACAACCACAATTATCGTTAAGAGTTTTGTTTATTTTTGTTTTTGCAATTTTAATGACCAGCAGACGCAGAAAAAAGCACCAAATCGGCTGCGTTTTTTTCAATCGTCTTGACTTTGTATGCAAAGCAGCAGAGCTTTTCGGCTGGTAACACATTGCGTATGAGCAATATGTGGTATACGAAATTATAAAGGGATGCCACTAATATTTTTTTTGGAACAAAGAAAATTTCAAAAAGGACCAAAAAACATGGTAAAATTACCAATTTTGTCCTAAACTCCAATTCAAATTAGTGCAAAAAGATAAAATAAAATGAAATAAAATAAAAAATAAAATAAAAAAGTAAAAGAAATAAAATAAAAAAAAAAATAAAATAAAATTAAAAAAAAAAAATAAAATAAAGTAAAATTGAATTAAATTTAAAAAAATAAAATAAAATAAAACTAATTATTGTTATATGCCAATAAAATAAAATAAAAAATAAAATAAAATAAAAATAAAAAAATAAAATTAAATAAAATTAAATTAAAAAAATAAAGTAAAATAAAAAAATTAAAAAAATTTAATCAAATAAAATAAAACCAATTAAAAAAAAATAAAATAAAATAATAAATTTAAATAAAAAATAAATAAAATAAAATAAAATGGAATAAAATAAAAAAAAAACAAATAAAATAAAATAAAATAAAATAAAAAAATAAAATAAAATAAAATTAAATAAAATAAAATAAAATAAAATCAAATGAAATAAAATGAAAATAAAACAAAATTAATAATAATTGAAATAAAATGACATTAAATTAAAAAAAGTAATAAACAAGTAAGGAAGTCTACGTTCGGGTAAACCGGTGCCAGCCGCTACCCAGTTATGTAAATGTAGATGATTTTCGATATATAAAGTGGGCGTGGTTGGAGGGAGATTTAATCCAATTTCACCAGGTTTACACCACACGATACTATGTAGCATGCTTTGTACCAAATTTCATCATTCTACAGTAATCAGTTTAAAAGTTACGACCAGTTGAATTTTTAAAAATGCCTCCCTTAAAAGTGGGCGGTGCCACGCGCATTTTCTCGTAAAGTTTTATGGCTTTGGTAGTTCATATTCGAACCAACACATATCTCATTGGTTCGAACTATACACAGACTAAAGAAGTGAACAAAAATACCCATTTTCGACCGAAATGCACAAATATGGCAACCCTTCTAATGATTCAACATCCATTCGTGCCATCAAATCGTGACGGTGTAAATATTACGCTTTCCACTTTGAGTGAGTTGTTTAATTGTTGGCGAATAATAATTAGTAGAAGAAATTTTCAATTGCTTGTCTACATAGCTCAGTGATGCTGACGGCTGATGGCAGCTGATTTCGTTTGTGTTTACTCATTGCCTGATGACAACAAACATTACAATGCGTCGAGTGCAAATTACTTGACTGACTGACTATTTATACTTGAAAATGTCTCGTTGTTTGTATTTTTTTTTTTTTTTGAATTTATGAATTTATCCTTTGGGAGCAATAAAGTAATAAAAATGCATCATAAAATAAATGAGTTGGCAAGCAAAAATTTCCAGAAAATGCAGCAAAGGCAGCATTGTAGGAGCAGTGCATAGATTAATTTAAAAAACGTGTAGAAAAAAATAATAAAAATTTAAATTAATAACAAAGTGTAGGGAAGAACTCCTTTTCTTGTTTACAATTGTTTTAATCTTCCCAATTTTTTCGTAAAATTCTTTAATTAGCTTGCTGGTTTGAATTACATATTTTTTGACATAACTTTTTTTTATTTTTTTTTAGGTTACTAAATATGAGCTCAGTGGTCCTTCTTGGTAACAAAACTTTCATCCGCAAAACTTTCTGCTCCCTCACCACTTCAAGCCAAAGTTTGTTCAAATCAAAATTGTTCGCCTGCGGCTGAAGTTGCATTCTTCGCCCTTCTCTTGAAAGTGGTTCTCTTGAAATGAGTGTGGGTGGTACTCAAAATTCGAAGCTGCTCCCGTCGTTGTTTGCTGTTTTTGTGAACTTTTTAGTTATTGCCTCAAAATAGCCTGTGGCAAGGTGCTTTGTAAACAGTTACGTTTGCTTAAAAGGTATAATATGGCGGAATGGGTAGATGTTAATGTTACAGTTACACCAATTTTGCGTCATGCTTAAGTACCAAATTCAAATTGGGCTCGTTACAAGGATTTTGAGCGCTCAAAGGATACGGAAGCTCTTAAATTTGATCCACTTCGATCGAAGTGGCAACTAAGGCATCGAGTCTCGAAGCTTTGTGAAGATCTCGGGGTCCCGGAATTTTGGGCAGCCAAATTTTTCAAGAATAGTTAGAAAATATGCCAAACTTTCATTTTATTTTAGTTAGAAGTTGTAGCACGCTGTAGCACACAAAACCTACTCAAAAAATAAAGTAAAAGAAGATGAAAAAGAAAGAAAGAAGAAGAAAAAAAAATAAAGTAAAAATTAAATGAAAAAAAAAAAATTGAAAAATTTGAAATTGTTCGCAGTTTGTCAGAACTTGCCAGCATTATCATCATCATCATCATCATTTTCCTTAACTCCGATTGGAGCAAAGGTTCTCGACCACCGACTTAAATCGTATTTTTAGGCTTGCTATTAATAAAATCTCTATTGGTAAAAATATTATCATTTTCTAGAAAACACAAACCAGAATTTCTTCAGCTTCCTTTTACAACATTTTAATGGGTGGTATTGCAGTATCTATGATTTGATTCACTTTTATAAAAAATTTAAATATGTTTTTGTCATTAAATAGAGTTTACCTAAAGGGGGGCAAACCTGGGCAGCCAAATTTTTCAAGAGTAGTTAGAAAATATACGAAACTTTCATTTTATTATAGTTAGAAGTCGTAGAACGCTGTAGCACACAAAAACTACTCAAAAAACTTCCATTCCAATGGGTGGTATTGCAATATCAAGGATTAGATTCACATTAAAAAATAAATAGTATTTTTTCGTCATTAAATAGAGTTTACCTAAAAGGGGGCAAACATGGGCAGTCAAATTTTTCAAGAGTAGTTAGAAAATATGCCAAACTTTCTTTTTATTATAGTTTGAAGTTGTAGCACACTGTAGCACACAAAACCTATTCAAAAAACTTCCATTCCAATGGGTGGTATTGCAGTATCAAGGATTAGACTCACTTTAAAAAAAAAATAGTGTTTTTTCGTCATTAAATCAAGTTTACATAAAGGGGGGCAAACATGGGCAGCCAAATTTTTCAGGAGTAGTTAGAAAATATGCCAAACTTTCATTTTATTATAGTTTGAAGTTGTAGCACACTGTAGCACACAAAACCTACTCAAAAAACTTCCATTCCAATGGGTGGTATTGCAGTATCAAGGATTAGACTCACTTTAAAAAAAAAAATAGTACTTTTTCGTCATTAAATAGAGTTTACCTAAAGGGGGGCAAACATGGGCAACCAAAGTTTTCAAGAGCAGTTAGAAAATATGCCAAACTTTCATTTTATTATAGTTTGAAGTTGTAGCACGCTGCAGCACACAAAGTTTTTGTCTTTCCAAAGTAGCAAAAGTAAGCATTTATGAAGTATACTTTTTGCTGGCTCATATATGTTTTTATATTTGGTCAGTTGCACTGATTTTTTCTTTAATTAAACAAGAAAGTGTTATATTTTCGTACGAAATCACAACCAAGACCACAACTTTGAAATTTATATGCAAATTTAAATAAAAGTTTTCTGACTTCTGACAACTTTATTTTGTAAAAAAAATCAATCAATCCCTCTATTCTATCTCGTTAAACCGCTAAACTCATTTCTATAAACCATGTTAAATAATGCCAAGGAAGCCCATTCAAATTTCAACCCATCACAATAACCAAAGCGCATGCCCCCAACACTGAACATGCAATAAAAATAATTAAAAACCTAAATTTATGTGACCTAAGCCATACACTGAACCATTAAAATAATGAGCTCCAACCAAATTTTAATCAGCAAAACCCGAAGTGAAGTGCTATGGATAGTCAGCAACAGCGACCACAAAAATTATAGCTCCAAACACTAGCAGTGCAATGTGCTCCCTATATAACAAAAGGTGAGTGCTGCCAACATCAATGGAATTTACTATAAATTTACTTTGTTCAAAAAGCAAGTGCAATTATGTAAAGTGTGGCATGCACACCGATTGAGGTCACTGCTGCAACAGCGCAAAAAAAAATCACCAAAGACTGTTAGATTGCAAAGGCTTTAAAGGCATTTTTCGAATGCAATTTCCTTATTGTTGCAACGTGGCAATAATAAATTTTGGTGCGTTTATGCTTTTGTACGCCGCCGCCGTCTATGTACATAGTTAAATAGGCGCTTTGCATTTGTGGCATGTTGCAAGTGATTATTTATTGGAATTTTAAGTGCAACGCAAATATTTGGCATGTGGTGCATCGGTTTATAAGTATAATGTAAAATTACAAAAACAATAAATATCAGCTTGTTGGAATTTTTGCAATTTATTTGTTGCATGCCACATAAGCGCACAAATGAGTTGTTTGATATTAACTTTTAAGCGCATGTTGCAAGCTGTCAATGCGAATCTATATCCATCGTTGACTAACTTAATGTGGCAGAGAAAGGATGTTAGCACACAAGCACATCACTGTCTACAACAACCACAACCACATGCGTAGCAGCAGCATCAGCTATGGCCGCAACTCCTACACATCAGTTAAAATAATCAGCTATCAATTGTGAATGATTTAAATGACATTTGACTTGTGCGCTCATTGCAATTTTCTCGCATCACACAAGTACATACATTTCATTACCGCCCACGCCTTCTACAGCGTAAATTATAGCGACAGCTCTAACAAGTTGCCATCAGCTGAACAAATCATTAGTCGATTACGTATTGCCAGATCGCTGAAATGTGAAAGCAATGCGCACCCGCATGAGTTTAAGTGCATTTCTATCTTTTGCTTGATAGCAAGCAAAAATTGAGCCCAAAGGAAAGTGATGATTCGTCTCAAAGTAGGGATTATATACCCAGTAGCATGCTTTGGAAAAATTCAAACAATTTAATTTTATTACAATTTTTTATTTCACAATATTTTTTTTTTTCATTTTATTTTACTGTATTTTATTAATTTTATTTAATTTTATTATTTTTTTATCAGTTTTTTTAATTTTTGAACTTAAAGTCTTTTCGTAAATAAAACACTTGCTTTCTTGTGTTATATTCATTCGCACTCATTGACACCTTTCGTTTGACACCCATATTCTACTAAGACATTTTTGGTCACCCCTGTTCTACATATTGGGCGATAACCCCAAAACCCGTTGAGATATCGCAAAAAATAATATATTAAACTTTACGTTGAGCGTCTAGCAATCCAACGATTCAATTCCATTCAGTACTTTAGTGATACGACCACAAACATATAGACAGACATGGTCCACATATTGGGCGATAACTCCAAAACCGGTTGAGATATCGAAAAAAGTAATAACTCAAATTTTAAGTTGAGCGTCGAGCAATCCAACGAAAAAAGTTTCATTCAATTCCATTCATTACTTTCAGAGTGATACGGCCACAAACATACGGACAGACAGACAGACAGACACAAAAAATTTTTTAAAATGGTTGATTTGGATTCTACTCGCTTAATAATGCTTCCCCCAATCAATGTTTTGTTGATATCTGCCATGTACAGACATCGACCTGTTACAATTTTATTATATGTAGAGATTATTTAAATTAATATTGTTTTATTTCAATTCATTTTATTTCATTTGTATCTTCAATGTTTATTTTATTTAACTAAAATTTTTTAATTTTATTTTCTTTTGTTATATATTATTTTTTTGTTATTTTGGGAAAAATTTAACCGCTCACTGTAGGAACAGACAAGCCGGCTTGTAATTTTATTTTATTTTAATATATTATTTGTTATTTTATTATTATTTTTTTTTAATTTTTTATTTTATTTTTTTGTTTGTTTTTTATTTCTTTTATTTTTATTTATTTTTATTATTTTTGTTGTATATTATCTTCCTTTATTTTTTTATTTTTTTGTTTTTTTTTTTTTAATTATGTATTTTACTTTATTTTATTTTATTATTTTTTTACTTTATATTTTTTAATTTATATTTTTTTTAAATTATGTATTTTATTTGTTTCATTTTATTTTTTTCTGATTATTTTTTTAATTTTTTTATTTTATTTTATTTCTTTTTTATTTTTTTTTGTTATTTTTTTAGTTATGTATTTTACTTTATTTCATTTTATTTTAATCCATGCTATTTTATTTTAGTTTTTTTTAAGTGCGTTTTTTATTTTATTTATTAATTTATTTTATTTTATTTTATTTTATTTGAATTTATTTTATGTTATTTTTTTCTTTTTTTTTCTAATATAATTTCTTTTTATTTTATTTAATTTTTTTTGTTATTTTATTATTATTATTATTATTATTATTTTTATTTATTTTTTTATTTTATTTTATTTTTTTTCTATTTTACTTTTTTATTTTTTTTATTTTTTATTTTTTTTCATTTTTTTTTTTCATACTATTTCATTTTTTTTTTTTTATTTTTTTTTTCTAATATAATTTCTTTTTATTTTATTTAATTTTGTTTTATTTTATTATTATTATTATTATTTTTATTTTTTTATTTTATTTTATTTTTTTTTCTATTTTATTTTTTTATTTTTAATTTTTTTTTTCATTTTTTTTTTCATTTTACTTTATTTTGTTTTGTTTTATTTTTTTATTGTTTCTTCCTTTTAATTTTCTTTTTATTTTTTTTTTGCCCTATTTTATTTTTTTACGTATATTTTATTCTTTATAGCATGAAAAAATTTATAATCTTACCTTGTTACAGGGTATTCGAAAAACGCACTTTTTTCTCACTCTGTCATTTATCACTCAACTATTACTACATCAAGCATCAGAGCAGCACCTCAGCAACATCAACAATTTAACCCTTAATTGCAATTCATTAAACGCGAATTGATGTGGCAACAATGCACTTCACTTTATTGTTGTAATCACTAACATTATTCCAGTTTGCGCTTTTTTATTTTTGTAATTGTTGTAAGCTTTATCTCTTCGTTGCAGCAATAAAAATGTGTGGCAATGAAATAAAAATTGAACCGTTAAAATCGTCATTTGTTGCGCTAATTGGCGGTTAGTTAGAGGAAGGCAGGCGATAAGAAACTCACATGCAACAAGCAAATAAAAACTCAACATAACAGTTAAAATGTGTTAATGGTTGAGTATAGTGGTAACATTTTAATATCTATTCAGCAACAGTTGCTTGATGTAAGCACACCGATAACTAGTGCCAATTGGGAATATGTACCAAGCTGTTCCTTTCCACTTTAACTAACGAGCGATATAGGTATTGAAATAATTTTATTTCATCTATGTATTGTTATTTAAATTGTCTTAAGTATCATTTATCATATCGCCTTATTAAGGGCTTTTGTGCGAACCACATAAAGTCAAGTAATATTGTTACGAGCTGGTTTTTTTGTCACTTGTTTGCATAATTAACACCTCTTTTTTTCTGCGCTTGCCGCTTATGTTTTTTGTTTATTGTTTTTTGTAAATACTTCACGACCATCTTATGTCTAAAACTCTATGCAAATTCGCTACACTACCTTATTTAAATGTCACGTATACGCCGTGGCAGGTGTTACCATTCAATCACTCAATGAAAGTGGTTTTTTGTTCAGAGCGGTATTCAATGTGTACACTGAGCGAAAAACATCGTTGTAAAATTAGATTCGGTAGTTGACTATATTACATTTTGCAATGCTGAAAAATTTTGAGATGAATTGCAGTTATTACTGGTCAAAGTGAATATTTTCTTGTTGTGCTAAAAATTATATAGTAGCTTTAATACAATCTCGTACTGTTATTCTGAAGTTGACCAAATTCAGTTGAATTGACAAAAGTTTGGTTATTTAGATGGAATTTCAACTGTTGATTGAACAGTCAGAATTTGCAGTTAATCCAACAGGAAAGGTACTGTCATTACGGTCATAGAACAAAGTTGTAATTAGACGCTCGCAAGCATAAGTATACGATGATGTCATCGCAGACACCTGGGTTGACCGTTCAAGGTACCTCAGTTCGATTCTCGGTGACGTGAACGCGACAACTCTGAAAAATATTTTTTTTCTTACTTTTTCTTTGACGTCTAACTTACTTCGATAAAATGTTAAATTGACAATAGGTCAACGTAATATGCCAAGAATTCTGTTTATTGCTAAAATAGCATTTTTTTTACTCGATGCTTTTTTTTGTCGATTTGACATCGTTTTTGTTGAATTTGTACTGTTTTTTCCCTCAATGTAAAAAAATAAATAACTATTGCATATCATTGTTACGGATAGAAAAGAGTTTACCGACAGCGGAGTCGAATGTTTGGTATTTACTTTATTAGAATTATAAGGACATTTGTATAAATCTGTTTAAATCTAAAGAAAGTATTTCATTTTAAAATAACAATTCTCATTTCAAAACCGTATCACCTTGTATTTCCGGTACTATCTCGGGAACCGCTTTTGCATTAGAGGTTTACTGCGTTGACACCTATCTCAATTTGTTTAAAATTTGTAGCAAAATATGCCAATATGGGTATCAAATGAAAGAATTTTCAGCGACATGTCAACTAAAATATTTTCAATTAGTGTTGGTACCTAGGGTTGCCTCATTCCCACAATATATTTTTATATCCAGTTCTATCTCCCATCTTATGGATTCTAAGACTATCCACTTGGTGGTTGCCACTTGGGGCGGTTTGCAGGGTTTCCACCTATCTCAATTATTTTAATTATGCAGCAAGATGTGCCAATATTTGGGTATCAAATCAAAGGTTATTTCGACGACATATCAACTAAAATATTTTCAGGCATTGTATTTGGGGTCATTTTGGGATCATATTATTTTAGGATCATTATGGGATCATTTAGAGTTGACTTTGGGATAATTTTGGGGCTGTCATTTTGAGTTAAATTTTGGATCATTTTGAGACAATGTAGGGGTAATTTTCGGATCATTTTGGGTGCATTTTTCGATCATTTTGGGTTCAATTTTGGATCATTTTGGGAACATTTAAGGGTCTTTTTGGGATTATTAAAATATTATTTTAGGATAATTTTGGGATCTTTTTCGGATCATTTTGTCCCATTTTGGGTTCAATTTTGGATCATTTTGGGAACATTTAATGTTCTTTTTGGGGTTGTTTTCGGATTATTTCAAGATTATTTTGGGATAATTTTGGGGTCATTTTCGGATAATTTTGGGCCATTTTGGGTTCAATTTTGAATCATTTTGGGAACATTTAATGTTTTTTTGGGGTTGTTTTGGGATTATTTCAAGATTATTTGGGGATCATTTTGGGGTCATTTTGGGTACATTTTGGGTACATTTTAGGGTCTTTTTGAGGTCGTTTTGGGATCATTATAGGAAATGTTAGAATAGTCACTTTAAAACAAGAATACTTCAGTTCAAAAAGGAAAAGAAGTTTTCTCACTTCAAACTGAAATATTTTTATTTAAATCTACTATTCTAAATTTCGAATAAATTTTTCTCATTCAGATTATAATGTAAAAGGTTAAGAAAGAAACTCGAGAATAATTAGCGAAAATGCAAATCTCGATTTAAGAACTATGTCCATTTTGTCTGAGAACACTATGTTTCTCAAGTGTTTCCCAAGTCAATCTCTATCATTAGAGATTAGAATTATCTAATCTACCTCTAGTCGATATCTAACTTTAGTGTTTGTTGGGAATATACAAAGTAGGCGTGCCCAGCAAACACAGTCTCTAACGTTGGAGAAATCGTGATTACCACATTAGATAACTACTCAATTCTCGAGCTGAGAAAATACTTGAAACTACACGAGAAAACATTAGAACTCGATTGAAAATATCTCGATTGGAGAATTATGATTTTCTCCATTTGAGAAATATGTGCCATTTTGTTTGAGTACACTATTTTTCACAAGTGCTTTCCGAGTCGCCCTCTAACGTTAAAGATTGGGAAGGAGCTAGTTATCTAATCTAAATACTGACCTATCTTGGAACGATTTTCCTTCATCACTTGTCAATTTAGGTTTGAGACAAACCGCGTTCGGCAATGCGCCATCTTCAGGGTCGATTTTCGTTGTGATGTGTTTGGTTGTGTTGTACGCTTTTATAGTGTTTTATTCTGCTCTTTTAGGTAAGGTTCGTTAAACGTTTCGTGTTTTGGGTTCAGTTATTCACCCTGTCGAAATTTTCAATCATAACAAATATATAATCTAAATACCTCTTATCGATATCTAACTTCAGCTTTTGTGGGGAAGTAGCAAATTTTAATAAGACATCTATCCCAAATTTTGTCGTGTAGAGAGTCTGGCACCGTCCACTTTTCTAAACCCATATAAAACAAATTTGATATCCACATATAATTTGATTTGCATAATTTAGTTAATAAATATCTAATAAACTTCTCTTTTTTCCTTTTCAGGTAAGTTTTGGCGAATTTAATTGTATTAAAGTGTTAACGATTACATTGCTACAGTAAGTGTTTGTTTCTATGATTGTCTATGCTTATAAAACCTTCAGGTACTCAAAATGCTCCGTGCCACACGAAGTGTTTGAAATTTATTGCAACAATCGTGGTTTCGCATCAACTTCAAATTAATATCAATTAAACATGCAACAAATACTCGTGTCTCTAGCATAACTGAAAAGAGTAAATTCTTAAATGTGAGTTCTAAGTTCTAGATCAGAAAAACAAAACGTCTATTCACTCCCATTTCTGTCAAAAGCGCTCAATTCGAAAAAAAAGTGTGCTGTAGCACGCAAACTGTTAACAACTCGGCCACATTTTAGGGTGACCAGGTGACACTAAAATATATAATTCAGTGATACTTGAGACACAACGAAGTATTTCCTATACTTTTTAATACTCTATTTGTTGTTGCAAATTATGCCTGTTTCAGTCTCGCAAATTATCGCATGTCAATTGCTCGTTTGTTGTATTGTGCCAAATTACCAAGTGCTATATTCGCATTTGAACAGAAGTATAGTCGAGTCTATAAATATTTGGCACAAAAGAGACATTCAAACGCCACAAAAGGCTTTCAATGAAGTTTTCGCTATAAATTTAAACATCATGAAAGCCCGGAAAAGTCACTAAGTCGTCAAGTAATTGTTTTCGTGCTCAAGTATCATTCAATTATGTTTACATATTGGATGTATGGAATTTTTCGCAAATTACAAAACTACACGTAAGTGAGCCTACGAGTTTTTGTGTGAACTAATTGGTAGTTATTGCTTGCTGACACCTGCGTTGACATTTCAATTTGGCGGTTGAATGCCAGTTTACATAAATGGTCTCGAGGAATTCCGAAATAGAAGAGTTAAAAATATATATACATATTGCA
This sequence comes from Campiglossa producta, assembly GCA_964058755.1. Classification (NCBI taxonomy): domain Eukaryota; kingdom Metazoa; phylum Arthropoda; class Insecta; order Diptera; family Tephritidae; genus Campiglossa; species Campiglossa producta. Next base: position 13,434,497 of record CAXKVI010000005.1, on the reverse strand, counting down.
TATCGACGATTGAACGGGTCACCCTATTTTAATTTCTTTTTTGTTTTTCAAACAGCGCGCTGTCTCGGAATTTGCTCAACAACTCTCTCTCAGGAACGCCCTTTGAAAAATTTGTTTTAAAAACGCCCTATCTACTGAAAATATGTATGTTGAAGTTTCATTGGTTTGGGGCAGTTTTAAAAATCACTAGAGTTCGCCCAGTGGTCGAAATTCAACCACAAAAGCTTATTTTATTTTCCTACCTTTTTGCTGTTTCTTAAATTTGCCATTCTTTTTATATTTTTATATTTTTGGTTTCTATACATTCCTGTTCATTTTGCCTTTTCCTGCCTCTTTACACCATTCTGTAATATAGTTTCAATGTTGATAATTATTTATGCTTCTTAGGTAGTCTTCATACGTATTTCTTTCCTTTCCTCTCCTTTCGTGTCATTTTATTTCTTTTGCTTTTCTTTCCTTCCCTACCCTTTTCTTTCCTTTCCTTTTCTTCCCTTTACCTACAATAAATTTCCTTTCTTCCCTTCCTTTTTTCTTTTCCATTCCTTTCCTTTCTCTACCTTTATTTGCCTTTGATTTTTCTCTCATATTTTGCGTTCCTTACCTTATCTTACCTTAATTTTCCTTTTATTCCTTCCTTTCCCTTCCCATTCTTTCCTTTATTTTATACTTTCATTTATTTCACTTTGTTTTATTTCTATTTATTTTATATTCTTTCCTTTCCTTTTATATCCAACAAATTTCTTTTTCTACTTGCAATCACTTTTCTATTTCTTATTTTACTTTTTTTAGTTTTATCAATTTTCCTTTTTATTTAATTTCACTAAGTCTAGCCACGAAGGGCTTTGTGCTTTTTTTCAAAACATCATGTCTGAGCAAGCATTTGCTTCTATGAATACCCACGCACAGATTTTGTTTTTGTAAACACTGTTTGTACCTACACTCAATAAAGTTGACGGGCTGGCTCATGTTTATTATTGCTGCCAACAAAACAGCTCACACTCGGACTCTCCCCAACTGCAATGAATGCAAGCACAACAATGCAAGTGTACCTACATACACACATACAGCGGCTCTATAAAGTGAATGCGTTTTTAGCACTTGTAGTGGTGTGACTTTCAAATCATATTATAATTGTTTTTTTTTAATTTTAATTAATTTAATTAATTTTAATTTTTGGTTTGTTGTCGCATACCCTGCTCGGCGAGACCTATCGATACATATCAAATTTTATATACCTAAGAATTGTGCTTATTGCAAAAAAGGGAGAAAACTTTTAAGCATTGCGCATTTATATATAAAATAGATAGAAAATAGATTCGGAGATAAGGTATTTTTGATACAAATTTTGGAATAGCAGGTCATCCTGGAACATTATTACGAAATATGATGATCTTCCATTCACCTACCAATATCTTAATGAACCGTTTCTACGCTCTCGCTTTCATTTAACTCTTTCCTTTCATTTTCTCATTGAATATCACTCACCCATTTGAGAAAGGGCATTATGGAAAATAAAAGTTATGGAGTATTATGTTGAAATATGGTGATCTTGCACTTATCCCGCGTTATCATGTTTGGAGGTATGGAACGGTCCGAAGTGGGAACAAAAACTACATACGCAAGCAAAAATTTATTCATCTAATCGAATAGCATTTCGCAAACAATCAATAAAACTATAATTTTTATTCAAATATAATACATGGAGACACAGCTGCTAGACCGTGACATTAATTAAACACAACATTCGTCTATAAATGCAATTTTTCATACAGAAATCCACACCTACAAACAAGTGGCCACACTTGAGGCTATAAAAGTGGTTTCGCCACAGAGCGATAAATACTGCGACCCTTTCTATGTACGGCAACCCAGCATAGAATCAGATTTTCCCAAAATTTTATGTGTTAGGCATCTTGTCGTTTGTATGACGTTATATGACATAATAGGTATGAGTCTTCAGGGTAGCATTTTATGCTGGGTCCATTGAACATTTATTCATAAATAGCTTCATATATGTACGTGTGTCACTTTGTCGCTAAATATTTATTATTAGATTTCACTTCGATAAAGATTAAATAATAATTTCTTGCAATAACAAATGGGACGCAAAAGGGAAAAGGCCAACGCTCTTAATGGCCTTCATTATTATTCACCCTAAATTATTGCATAAATTCACTCATTATTACACACTAAACATACATAAAACATGCGTAATTATGCGCGCATAAATGCCTTCGCACAACGGCAAGCGAAATAGGCGCTTGCGTACGCCAACATTCGCAATTGTCACAATGAAAAATTCGCTTCCGTTTCTGTTTTGGTATTTAGGACTTGCGTTGGGGTATGCAATTGAAAAACTATGCGCCGCTTCCGGTTCCTTTGGTTACTTGTGTGGTGGGCATGTGGTTTTAGTTAACTATAAACTGGGTATGGAATTTTAGATACCCTGTAGGAAAAAATGGTCATATCTGAACTCTTACTTTATAGTGCATTTGAAATAACAGAAATTCTCACAAAACCAAAAGAGCCTAGGTTCGCCATCAGAAAGAAAACTTCAAAAGTCTCCATCGATCCCATTCGTGCTAAAAAAAATTATTCGGAGTCAAAGCTCAATATTTTACCTGAAACCAAGTTGTAGACCTGGAAATTCTCTACAAATGTTATCCTAGAATTTGTTCTCTAAGAGTTACCAGTTTCAAGATATCGAGATTGTAAAATGGGCTTTGGAAAGTACATGAAAATATCTGTCACGCATGGACTTCAGAATTTTTTTCTCGAAAACTTTCTTTTACCGGTTTTTTGTCACGAAGTTCCCCATGGACAATTAAGATAAAATTCGGACTGAGCCAAAATGTGTGGAAAAAAGTTTTCGGGGTCAAAAGCCGACAAAAATCTTACCGTTTTCGAGAAAGATCAACAAAACCTAAAATTTTGACCTATAAATAAAATAAAGCAAAATAAAATAAAATAGAATAAAGTAAAATAACATAAAATAAAATAAAATAAAATAAAATAAAATAAAATAAAATAAAATAAAATATAATAAAATAAAATAAAATAAAATAAAATAAAATAAAATAAAATAAAATAAAATAAAATAAAATAAAATAAAATAAAATAAAATAAAATAAAATAAAATAAAATAAAATAAAATAAAATAAAATAAAATAAAACAAAATAAAATAAAATAAAATAAAATAAAATAAAATAAAATAAAATAAAATAAAATAAAATAAAATAAAATAAAATAAAATAAAATAAAATAAAATAAAATAAAATAAAATAAAATAAAATAAAATAAAATGAAATAAAATAAAATAAAATAAAATAAAATAAAATAAAATAAAATAAAATAAAATAAAATAAAATAAAGTAAAATAAAATAAAATATAATAAAAGTAAATTAAATTAAATAAAATAAAATAGAATAAAATAATTTAAACTGAAATAAAATAAAATAAAATAAAATAAAAAAAAAAAATAAAAAAAATAAAAATTAAAAAAAGTAAAATTAAAAAAAAAATTAAAAAAAAAATAAAAGAAAAAATTAAAAAAAATTAAAAAAAATGAAAGAAAATGATTTAAAATTTAATAAAATTTAGTCAAATAAAATTTAATAAAATTTAGTCAAATAAAATTTAATAAAATAACTATCCGTAAAATAAAACTATGTATACAAAAATACAATATATCAAAAAAATATATAAAATAAAAGTAGTAAAAATATAAAGAAAAACAAAATTGTTAAATAAAATCAAATAATAAGCAATTGTGATTTTAAAATTTCCGTCCTTTGGCCTCGATATTCCTGCAGGGTATTTGGCAACCACAGTTATTTCTGCATAAACAATTGTTGGTACTCGGCATTTGGTGACAGCAGTAAGTAGCAGCTGAAAAGCCTATTGTCCTAGGAGAGGGTTCAACACTTCAATTCTTTGTTGTTGTTGTAAGCATATGAACTATACTACTTAGCTCAAATGACGTAATATGTAGTTTTTCAGCTATGTTGTTGTAATATAAATTTGTTTCGTCTGTAGTGCGGACAATTCTAAGCCTTTAATGCTTCATGAGAAATCGCAGTTTGCGGCTAATGTAGCTATGCATTATTAACAGTTTTCCAGATAATCGGGCATAATCATTTTTTGATAATCTCCATTGAATTTATATTTTAAAGGCTCTACATTTTTGAATAGTTGTGGCGAGATTTTCAAAAAACCAATGCAAGTCAATAGGTAAGGTGTTAATATCTGGCGCTTACATAGCTGATTGGACTTACAGATCTCATCCTACCAGTTTAAAAGTTATGACCAGTCGAATTATGTATATCATTTCAGCCATTTCCTAGGAGTTGAACCTGAAAACCCCACCGTGGATCCGCCCCTGATACCCTTGTGTGTACTAGTACTAGTACGCTGGGTATAAAAATAGTTAATCTATGTAAGAGGTAATTCTTATTGCTCCCTTTAGCTTCTTAATTCATGTGAACTCACTCACAATCCACACCTTACGCTAAACAATACTTTACACTCAAACCATGCAAAGCTTTCACTCAAAAGCTCCTCCACTTAACGGTAGATAAAGCGAACATATGATAAGAGGCATTTTTAACTCAATTTGTGGAGGTTAACAAAAAATAAAGCAAACGCATAAATATACGAAGTAAAGCAATGGGTCTTCGTTTTTGTTTATAAATTTTATAATATAAAACAACGCAGCATAAGAAGACTGAAAGAAAATAGCAGAAATGCCGGCAAATTAGTGAGAAAAGCTCATACAAACAATTCGCTGGTTTGGAAGCTATTGCTAAGAGAAAAAGCCAATGATAGAGAGTTCCAAAGGGAGAAGAGTAGAGATAGACCAATTTTGAGTATGGAAAACTGTTGAGCGCATGGTGTAAAGTGGCAGGTTCCACAAAGAAATGAGGGAGAGAGAGAGAGAGTAAATTAAAACACGAGCGATTTATGCTATGAGAGCTATTTATATATGACCGACTCTTGGGCTTGTGGAACGAATATACGAAGAGGCGTAGAATCAAAACAAAACAAACAAAAATTAAATTTTAAAATTGCAGCAAAGAAAAACGAACAAAGTTAAGTTGTGATAATGGGGCTAAAAGCAAGGCTAATAGACGAGCAAAGTAAATGTTTGCCTTAATAGTAAAAAAAATAGTAAATAAGCTATTAAAATAAAATGAATTTTTGTGAGTTGGCTGCAGGCTAAACTCCTTGTAAAAAAACAGACTTTTTTAGTTTTGCCAACTGACGTCCACAGGAACCCCAACAATATCCATGACGGTCGTTTCCAAGTACAGAGGGCATTCGAAGATGTAACTCTGAGTTCGGATATCAGTAGCTTCCATCCTTTTCATCTTCCCGGTACCATGTACTCAAGAACTACATCTTGATACCACTTGCTTAACCACAGAGAACTGCTCAGCCAAACCAAGATGATGTACTCACTGAGTATCCGTAGGAAGCATTTGCTTCCCCTTTACCAGCATTTAACCACAACCGAGCTCTCTGTTTACCTAATTCAGGCAGTACGAAGAGATGTGGGCTAAATCGCCGTTTCCAGTGCTTTGTCGGATATGAAGCATCTCTTATGGAACCAGGCACTCTGAGACAAAGTCAGTTTACTATCGGGGGCTCTATGAAGTGCAGCTGTAGCTAACAAAGTGCGGAGCGCCTTCGAAAAGGAGCGAAAACATCATCAAAACTGCCCCTTGAATGAGTGCTTTATATAAGGAGCGAAAAGGAAGTCCTAAAGGGCACCGCTTGGGGGCATTTACAGATTTCAAAGAGGAGTATGTATGGAGGCCTTCCGGATTACATGAGGAAGTTCTCTGGAACGCACCTTAGAGAAGTCTTAAGGGAACACTTTCTCTGTTATCTGAGGGCGAGTTTTGGTACTCCGTAAACACACCTTTTGGGGAGTCCGCCGGATACGCTCCTTTGGGATCCTCACGGACTCCTCTTGTAAGCTGGGCAGCTTATGTCGTTCAAATCGGTAAGCACTAGGCTCGTCCGAAACTATTTTTTAATTCTTATACTCCGTGTATATATGCTTAGGATCTTTTTCACCACGATACAAAATAAATGAAGGTGCCTCCATAACTCTCTTCCGCAACATTTAGTAGTTTTGCTATTAAATCAAGGATACCAAAGTGCATCCGGCTTTCAGCTTATTATACACCCTGTTAGGGTCTTCAAACATTGTCTGGATAGTTGAGACCAAGGTGCCTTTAACGACCAACTTGTTAGAAGGCCTCCGCAGTCTGGATAAATGAGACACACGAGTTCCAGTTCATTAGAATGCCTGTCGAGGCTGTCTTTCGTAATCTATATCAAACAGACTAAGCTTCATAGGACTTTCGGCCTATTATATTGTCGAGGTTATCTGGCATGATCTGGATCAATTAGACTAGGCTTCCAAAGTCTTTCGGCCTATTATAATGTCTTTTAACGCACCTATACATTGTACGGATCAAGGAGACCAAGGTGCATCCGATTTTAAGCTTATAATATGGTCTCCAGAAATTGTTTGTATCAATAATAACAAGATGTCTCGGACTTTCAGCTTACTAGGTGGTCCCCAGATCATTAGAACACAGCTTCCTACTATTTTTCGTTTATAAGAAAACCTCTCGAGGTCATCAAGCATTGTCTCGTTCAATGAGATTGAGCTTCCCCAGATTTTCAGCTTATTAAATGATCTCTTAAAGTCTTCATACATTGTCTGAAACGACGGAACCAACGTACATCCAACTTCCAACTTTTTAGAAAGCCTCAAGCCACTGCCCTGGTTCAACGGAACTAAGCAGTCTTCGAGCTTCAGCTTATTAGAAGATCTCTCTAGATTTCTAGAAATTGTCTGACGGCTGCAACAGCCAATCACCCGAGAGGTTTCATGCCATTTTATAATAATTTCTTCTCATTTTTTTTATCTATTATATATAAATGCGCAAACATAACTGGTTCGTCCCTTTTTTGCAATAACCACAATTCTAAGGTATATAAAATTTGGTATGTATCGATATGTCTCGCCGAGCAGGGTGGCCGAAAACAAACCAAAAATTAAAAAAAATTAATTATAATATGATTTGAAAATCACACCACTACATGTGATATACCCGCATTCGCTTTATAGAGCCGCTGTTATGGGTGTATGTACATATGTATGTAGGTATGACCACTTGCATTCTTGTGTTTGCATTCATTGCAGTAGGGTGAGTTGTTTTGTTGGCAGCAATAAGATAACATGAGCCAGCGCGTCAACTTTATTGAGCTTAGGTACAAACAGTGTTTACAAAAACAAAATCTGTGCGTCGGGATTCAGAGAAGCAAATTTAAAAAAAAAAGAAAGCACAAATAAGCTAGATCATGCACAAGGCCCTTCGTGGCTAGACTTAGTGAAATAAAATAAAATGGAAAATTGATAAATTAAAAAAAAAAGTAAAATCAGAAATAGAAAAGTGATTGAAATAAATAAAATATTAAATTAAGAAAATAATAGGAAAGGAAAGGGATGGATAAAAGGATAATTAAGGTAAGTTAAGGTAAGGAACGGAAAGTATGACAGAAAAATCAAAGGGAAAGGAAAGGAATGGAAAAGAAAAAAGGAAGGGAAGAAAGGAAATGTAATGTAGGTAAAGCAGTGGAAAAGAAAAGCAAAAGGAGAAAGACAAAGAAAGGAAAGAAGAAAAAAAGAAGGGAAAGAAAAGGTAGCGGGAAGAAGGTATGGAAAATAAATGAAAATAAAAAGAAAGAAAAATAAAGGAAAGAAAGGTAATGAAAAGCTAAAAAAATAAGTTAAGGAAATGAATGAAAGAAAAAGGAAAGCAAAGGAGTTGCGGAAAGGAACAAAAGAAAATAAGGAAACGGGAGGAAAGGAAAGGTAAGGAAACGAAATGACAGGAAGGGAAATTTAAGAAAAAAAGTGAAAGAAAATAAAGGTAAGAAAAAAATAAAAGAAAAGAAATGAAATGAAAAAAAAAGGAATAAAATGAAAGGAAACTAAAGCAACGGAAACGAAAGAAAAGGAAAGAAAAAGAAAATAAAAGGAAAAAAGTAATGTAATGGAAATGGAAAGAAGGATCAGGTAAGAATATAAAAGAAACGAAAAGAAAGAAAAAAACAGAGAAGAACAAAAAAGAACAAAAAAGAAAGAAAGAAAGAAGGGAAATAAAATGAAATGAAAGAAGAGAAAAGGAAAGAAAAGGAAAGAAAAGGAAAAGAAAGGAGAAGATAATGAAAGGAAATAAAAGGGAAGAGAATAAATTGAGATGAAAGGAGAGGAAAGGAAAGGAAATAAAAGCAAATTAATGCTAAGGAAAGGAAAGGAAATAAATACTTATGAAGACGACCTAAGAAGAATAAATAATTATCAACACTGAAACTATATTACTGAATGATGTAAAGAGGGAGGAAAAGGCAAAATGAATAGGAATGTATAGAAACCAAAAATATACAAAATATGGAAAAGAAAGGCAAATTTAAGAAATAGCAAAAAGGTAGGAAAATAAAATTTCAACCACTGGGCGAACTCTAGTTTTTATAATTTTCTCTCGTCTATTTTTACGCTTTCAACTGTGGAATTGAATGGCGCATATCCAAAAGCGTTTTCATGCGAGATATCAAACAAAAAAATCTTGTATGTCGATCTTGCCGAGCATTACACAAAGGCAAGGCAAACTGCTGCAATTGTATGTCATTGCTGGTTGTTGTTGTTGTTGTTGTTGTTTTCGGAGCTACAGCTTTTATTGGCTCTATTAATTGTTGTTACGATTGCTAGTTAAACTTTTTTGTTGTTGTTGTACTTGTTGTATGTAACATATTTGCCATTGGGGACGATGCGTCATAATTTGCCTGAAATGTAGATATTTACTTGGGTACTTGCACGAGTATGTATCCACATGCCAGCATTTGTATCTGACAGCTACAACAAAAACTTTACAAAATACCAGAAATATGCGAATGTAAAAAAAAAGAAAACAATAATTACAAATAATAAAAAATAATCCAAATCGAAATTCTTAATCTGCCTTAACTGTGCTTCTAAAGTGGCCAACGATTTGCGAATGGGGCAAAGTAAGAACAAGATTACAACAATAAAAAGTCATGCCAAGCAATAAGAATCATGTCAGTTGCTTGCGGTTTCATTCTGTTTTGCTCGCTTTTTTTAGTGCGGCCATTCGACATTTCTGTTTTGTTTACATTTAATTTGTAATTGTCTATTTCGCGTTTATCGCGCTTTTAAACGAGCTGTGTGGGGTGAGTGCACTGTGGGGTGGGTGCAGTATTTTTTGGAGCAAAAAATCAACTAATAAGGATAAGCGGATAACTTCTGTTTAGAGAGCAGAACTAAGCACCGTCAGAGCTCGCTTGATATTCGCGAAAGTGAGAAATAAAAAAATAAATTTGCATTCGTTCACGTTCGCGAATCATTCCCGAATGCATTCTCGAATCAATGTAAGCGTTCCTTTGGTCGTTTTTTGGCGGAACTTCTTGCTTTTATTCGGGAACATGATGACCCTTTTTGGTGACCATTTTGATATTTTTTCGAGATCATTTCTATTTCGGGAGTTTTTCGAAATGGTTTTCGGAATAATTTCGACACTTTTTCGGATCTTTTTTCGAATCATTTATTCGGAAACAAGAAGAACCTTTTTGGGGACCATTTCGATAGTTTTTCGAAATCAATTCTATTTCTCAACTTTTTCGGGAATGTTTTCGGAATCATTTCGGGACTTTTTCCAGATGGCTTTCGGGACTTTTCCGGGACCATATCCATATTGGGATGGATTTTTCAGGATCATTTAGGAACTTTTCGAGGATTGATTTTTATCATTTCGCTATACTTTTCGGAAGCTCTCCGTTAAGCTTGCGAAAACTGTAAGGGTATGTTGTTGTGACAGTAACTCGCCTAGCTGGAAAACTAGTCCTCGATCGGGTTATAACCGATACATTTTTCTCTGTTCTGCATATGATTAGTGGAGAGTCAAAAATGCATTAACGAATCCAAAAAACAGTCCCTCAAATAATGCGGAAGTACCCGGTGCGGATAGATTCATCAAGTCATCTAAATGGTTCGAAGAGGAGTAACGGTGTCGGTTTTAGGAGTGCCAGTCCCGGGATTCTGCTATGTGGAGAATCCCAACTACTTAGGGGATTTTCCATATGGAGGAGTTCCGGGGCTGACTTTCCTAGTGGTGGTGGTATCACAACGGGCCTTTCAAAACAGGCCTAAATGTGCCTCTGCGGCAGTCACTGGAACCTAACCTAAATCCGCACGGACTTCTCTTTTCAATGAAATCACTAAACGCTTCCATTCGGTGCGCTTCAGGACTCCGTTCTCGCTCCTTCAAGGGAGTTTTGACAGTGTCCTTTTGTACTCCTTTTGAAAGCGCTCCATACTTGCTTGGCCTTGTGGCGCCGACATTTTCCAAATTTATGTTCTATATTTTTATTCCACTTCCGAATTACAAGGCAGATGATGTTGTCTGAGTGTTGTTTTGCTGGTAAGGGTACCACGACAAGAGCTTCACGATGCTTCGAGAGGCGCGAATTTAATTTTTTTACACAGAGTCGTGTTCTCGAATCTTGGAATCGATTCATCTTTTCCTCCACCCAACCCACTGTGCAATAAGCTCTCAGCCTCCCTCATGCTACCATTACCTACTCCATGAGGCTTTCACTGAAATTATTTGTATACTACATTCACCCATAAGTCCCCATACTTGTTATCTTTTTTTTTGTTTCTTTCAGCATTCTTATTACTTTACATTTTGAACTTTTTGATGGCTTTAGTAGCAACCACAACTGCTCCTTTGCGCTGCCAAAGATCCGATCAAAATCCAAATAAACGCGATATTAGCGCAAATAAAACATTAACTACCAGCCAACAGCAGCCGTGTCTCAGCTGGTTACATGAAGCCAGAGCACCGACAGCCATCACAGCTAGTCGCCAATAGCGTCGTGGTGGTGTACAATGAGTCAGTCAGTTCGTATTGCGGGTAGATTAAGCAGCATCAGATAAATTTTTGTTGGCAAAGAAAAGTTGAAGATGAAGTGGCGCAAATGGAATTAAATTGTCGTGGATAGTATGGGAGAGGCTCTCGTTTTGATGTTGGATTTAAACTTGAATGTGCTTCTGTTGTTTGTAAAATATTTTGAGGTCAAAGTATTTTACATTGTTTAAGCTGTAATTGGTTTTGTTTATGATGGCAATATTATCATGTCAAAATTCGCAAAATTCGATTATTAATTATCTGTGCCTATTTGGTAGTTAGGTTGCATCAACTCTAGACCGCAAAAGGCGGCTGTCAAAGAATAAACAAAGCGCGCGTGTTCTGCGCTGACTCAGAGTAATTTCGTCTCTTTGACCTTTCCCATTCTATTTTTATAGGATCGTAAGGTTTTTTCCATAGCGCCAAAAACCATGTCTCACAAAAAATACAGATCTTCGACCTTTCCCATTCTATTTATATAGATGTCTTCCGAAGTCCCCTTGTCCGGAGAGTATTTAGGCATTGCTCTCTATTTACCTCCTTTCTCGTTTTCCCAACACTCTTTCCACGATCTAACAGTTTCCTTTCTGGGATATACCCAACATCACTTCATAAAAGTGGGTTCGTAAGTTTTTTTTTCTTGTCTGTTTAGCTAATGGGGAAAAGGGTTAACTCCCTCTAACTCTAGTACGCCTCGGTGTATGGGTTAAAAGAATGACATTATCCGTTTTTCTTGAACGGCATTTAATATTAAAAAAAAAAATACTTGAATGCTGGATATAAAAATTTGGTATGTTCTTAAGCTTAAAATTTGATCTACAAAAATTGAAATATATCTATGAAAATTTCAATTATTTTTAAGAGATAACATCGCTATTTGTGACCTAATTTACTATTCATGTAAAAAGGTTCAATTAGAATATTCCCAAATTTGGCTCTATGACCAATATTGAAATCGCTGGATTCTCTATTGTTTTTTTTTTTTTTTTGTGTTTAACGTAATCACCGCACCCACCAATAAAATGCGTAGCCCAATTAGGTACATATGTAACGAAATACATAGATACATTGATATCAACCCAGCAGTGAAACACCAAAGAAGTGAGTAAGAAATACTCACTAGTCAATGGAATTTTTTTAATTGTTTTATTTCATTTATTTGCTTTATTTTCTTTAATTTTTTATTCTATTTTATAACATTTTATTTTACTGTTGCTTGCTCGGTATTCCTCGAAGTTGTCAACAAGTCTTACCTACCAAAAGAGATTTTCAAAAAAAACCAAATAGGTGGCAACCCGGTAACACACCGCAAGTGGCAACACCCAGGTGGAACAAATTAGAATGAAGCATACTAATAGTACATTTACACTGCACCAAATTTGGCGAAAAATTGCAAATCTGGCGCTTTTTTTTCATACAAATCTCCAAATTTAGAATTCCATTGTATTTGGCCTCATTTGCCGAACAATACAATCCACAGTTCCTCAAAATAACAACCCTGCATGTGTTCCACATTTGGAATTGCCCAGCAAGAACCTTAATGGTTTAATGACGTGTGATAACTTATGACACATTTACACTGCACCAAATGCGTCGCATTTGGCGAAGTTATTTCGATAATGTTTGTCCCCAGAATGAATTTGTTTGCCAAATTAGATGAATTTAATTTAATTTGACCTAATTTGATGATCAAATTCAATCTGCGGATGAACGGTCTCGAAAAAACTTGGCCAAAAGTGACGCATTTGGTGCAGTGTAAACGTAACTTTATGCACTAGGCACAGCTGTAATTAACAATTTCTACTAGCTTTTTTTTAAGAAAATGGGCCAATTCTACCAGGAAAAGAAATAAGCCTTCTTGACTCTTCCCTGCTAGACAGTGCTATGACATTCAGTCAGTTTTGTAATGTTGACTTTGAGAACGTAATGGGAAATTGTGATGTAAATATCAGCTGTTTTATATTTACATCGCGATTTCCCATCACTTTTTCAAAGGCAACAAACTATCTAGCAGGGTTCTTTTATTATTACTTTACAGGTGTTTAAAACATAAGGGTAGTGAATTTTCTTTCGGTGGCTTTTTGTCCTGGTAGAAGATTCTCGCAGGGAAGGTGAAGCCAAATGCAAATTTGCCAATGTAAACGGTGTCGAACTGACTCATTTGAATTCGCCAAATTTGCTGCAGTGTAAATGTACTGTAACACTGTAATAAAATTTCATCCAAATTGGTGAAGAGGCAACCTAAATAGTGGTCGAGATGAGAAAAAATAAATAAAATGCAGTTAGGTGGCACCCTAGGCTTCAACCCTGCTTAAATATGTCATCGTTGGAATACGGAAAATACCTTTCATTGGCATATCTTGCTCAATATTAAAAAAAAAAAAAATCGAAAAAGGTGGCAACCCTGAAAACCGCCCTAAGTGGCAGCTCCCATGTATATAATCTTAGAATGAATCAAAATATCTTTATGCCAAATTTTATACAAATCGTCGGCTAAGAGTGTAAACCTGCCAACGACCAAAAAATATTTTTCAGTAGAGGCAAAAAACCAAATTTAACTCTAACTTTTGGGTTATGGATTGATTTGGGCCATGATTGCCTTGAAATATCAAAAATTAAATCATATTCTTTGGCTATTACCTTGACTTAGACGCAGAAAGTAATACTCTAGAATAGAACAGTAACCGGGCGACGGAAGCTCTATATGTTGGATTTAGCAGCTTTTCTCAACAAACAATTTTTGATATTTCTATATTTAGTTATTTTAAGGATTTTCTTTTCTTTGTCAACTGCAGAATCGGCTACTGCTTCGAACCGCTTCAAAAGGTCCATTTCGCTAAGAACGGGATTTAGCAGGTTTACACACTTAGCCGACGAAATACAAAATACAAAATAAGGAAAAATAAATAAAATGCGGTCAGTTGGCAACCCTAGTTGGCAACCCTCCCTAAAATTGTCATATTTGGAATACGGTCGAAATTCCTTTCATTTGATACCCATATTGGCATATCTAGCTCTATATTTAAAAAAATGGGATAGGTGGCAACCCCCAAGTGAATAGTCTTACAATCAAACATACTATCGATAGGGAAAATTTCATCCAAATCGGTCAAGCGGTTCCCGAGATAGTACCGAATATATATTAAGAAGATTAGCTCGTTTAAAGTAATACGATTTAGAATTATTTTTTTTTTATATTTCTTTTTTTTTTCTTTTTTTCTCCATTTTTTAACTTTTAATATATATTTTTTTTATTTTGTTTTGTTTTATTTATTTTTTTTTTAATTTTATTCTATTTTCTTATTTTGTTAATTAAATTTTTTTTTTGTTTTACCTTATTTAATATCGTTTTTTTTTCTAATTTTATTAAATTATTTTATGAGAACTAAAACTTTTTATTTTATTTTTTCATTTAACCTTATTATTATTATTATTATTAAAGATGTGGGGGTTATTTTATTAAATTATATTTTATTTTATCTTATATTATTTTTTTTATTTAACTTTTTTTATTTTAATTTTTTAATGTTTTTATTTTATTTTGTTTTTTTTTCTATTTTATTTTACTCTATTTTTTATTTATTATTTTTTTTATTTTTGATTTAGTTTTTTTTTTGGCTTATATTAGATTTTTTAATAATAATAATAACTTTTTTTTCTAACTTCATTCATGTCACCATCTGTTTCCCCCTGCTGAAAGAATTAGTTGCATGACTACTTTCACTTTATAATATAAATATATAATATAATCTATATATATAAAAATGAAATGGTGTATAATTGTAACGCTAAAACTCGAAAACGGCTGAACCAAATGAAATACTTCCTTTGGGGGATTTGTTTGTTATTACCACGCGCAGGTCATGTCTTAAAATCAGAACAAAATATTAAGGGGGCGGGGCACCTCCCATACAAACTGAATTTTTCAAGTTGAATATCTTCAAAAGTGTTTAAGGTAGGAACATGAAAATTGGTATAGAGCTATAGGATAACAACACCATTCTCACCCATAAAACTTGGGGTTATCGAAAAAGGGGGCGTGGTACCTCCCATACAATCTATATATATAAAAATGATATGGTGTTCAGTCGTTACGCTAAAACTCGAAAACGGCTGAACCAAATCATATACTTCCTTTAGGGGGTTTGTTTGTTATTACCACGCGCAAGTCATGTTATAAAATCAGAACAAAATATTAGGGGGGCGTGGCACCTCCCATACAAACATTTTTCTTCAAGGTGAATATCTCTAAATGGGTTTAAGGCAGTAATCGGCACAGACAGAGCGCTTGCTATGTTAAAGCATTGGAGTTCTCCTCCCAGGAAAGTAATTGCCGGCCTTTGGTTTAAGGTAGGGACCTGGAAATCGGTACAGACCTATAGGATAACAACACCATTCTCACCTATAAAACTGGGGGTTGACCAAAAAGGGGGCGTGGCACCTCCCATACGAATGAAATACTTCATAGTCGATATCTCTGGAAGTATTCATGTTAGACCACTGAAATTTGGCAAGGGATTATATGAGATCAACCCCTACCACCTCCAAAAAAGCTGGGGATAACGAAAACGGGGGCGTGGCACCTCCCATACAAATGAAATATTTCATAGTCGATATCTTTGGAAGTATTCATGTTAGACCACTGAAATTTGGTAAGGGGTTATATGAGATCGATCCCTACCACCTCCAAAAAAACTGGGGATAAGGAAAAGGGGGGCGTGGCACCTCCCATACGAATGAAATACTTCATAGTCCATATCTCGGGAAGTGTTTAGTTTAGACCACTGAAATTTCTTGAGGAGTTAAATAAGATTAATCCCATCATCTCCAAAAAAACTGGAGATAAAGAAAAAGGGAGCGTGGCACCTCCCATACGAAGGAAACATTTCATAGCCCATATCTCTGCAAGTATTTATGTTAGACCACTGAAATTTGGTGAGGGTTTATATGTGATCGATCCCTAATACCTCCCAAAAAACTCGAGTTAACGATAAAGGGGGCGTGGCACCTCCCATACGAATATAATACTTCATAGTCCATATCTCTAGAAGTATTTAGGTTAGACCACTGAAATTTTGTGAGGAGTTATATAAGATCAACGCCCAATCATGCTTTATGGAGTCGTCGTATGGTGGCCTGCGCTGAGCAAGGCAACATACCTGAATCTGTTGCGGAAAGTCCATAGATCCAATATGATCTGTATAAGCGGTGCGCTAAGGACAACGCCCAACGAAGCCCTCCAGGTCATTCTGGGCATTTTGCCACTTGATCTGGAAGGGTTTCGGTCAGCGGCGGCATCAGCTCTGCGCCTAAGAGAAACCTCCAGTTGGGCTGCGGGTACTATTGGACACTCCAGTATTCTGGAATCTTACAGCTTTCTCCCTCTAAGCACAGATCGTTGTGCGACTACTACAGTCGGGGATAGCTGTTTCAAAATAAACATTCCCAGCAGAGAAGACTGGGAGAGGACGGATTGGTGTCCCGAAACAAATGGTGGCACTTCCATATACACCGACGGCTCGAAGTTGGACGGCAGAGTTGGAGGAGGCGTTTATTCAAGGGATTTGGACCTTGAGCTCTCCTTCAGACTACCTGATCATTGTAGCGTCTTCCAGGCGGAAGTCTCGGCAATCCTGGACGCCGCGGCCTGGTTAAGCAAACGTGTTATCGGAGAAGATATCGCTATTTTCAGCGATAGCCAAGCGGCCATCAAATCCCTTGGCTCATACACGTTCAACTCTGAACTGACGCTCAGCTGTCGTCGATCTCTTCAGGAGATGGCCCAACAGAACCGCGTAACCCTCATATGGGTCCCGGGACATAGGGACATTGAGGGAAACTGTAAGGCAGACGAGCTTGCCAGGCAGGGCACGACCAAGCAGGTTCTTCAGGATAAAGAGCGCTTAGGTATGCCGTTTGCCACATGCAAACTAATGCTGAAGGAGCACACACTCCGTCAAGCCAACGAAAGATGGCTGCAATCCCCAGGGTGTCGCATTTCGAAACAAACCTGGCCAAAATGGGATCTTAAAAGGTCTAGACGCATTTATGCCCTAACTAGGAGGGAAATCTGCATATTGATAGGGGTATTAACCGGTCACTGCCTCATTGGTAGGCATGCAGAAAGGCTAGGTGTGCCCTACCGACGATGCTGCAGGAGTTGCAAAGATGATGAGGAGGAGGAAACAGTGGATCACCTCATCTGCAACTGTCCGGCTTTAAGCGGCGCGAGAACGCGCTTTTTGGGAGTTCCGTTCCTGGATAGCCTAAGCCAGATCGCGGAACTGGACATAAAGGACTTGATGGGCTTCATAAAGTCATCTAAGTGGTTCGAGGAGGAGTAACGGTGTCGGTTTAGGAGTGTCAGTCCCGGGATTCTGCTATGTGGAAAATCCCAACTACTCAGGGATTTTCCATATGGCTGGGTCCCGGGACTGACTTTCCTTGTGTTGGTGGTATCACAACGGGCCTTTCCAAACTGGCCTAAGTGTGCCTCTGCGGCAGCCACTTGAACCTAACCTAACCTATATAAGATCAATCCCGGACACCTCCAAAAAAAACTGGGGATAAGGAAAAAGGGGGCGTGGTTTCTCCTATATGAAGGAAACATTTCATAGCCCATATCTCTGCAAGTATTTATGTTAGACCACTGAAATTTGGTGAGGGTTTATATGTGATCGATCCCTAATACCTCCCAAAAAACTCGAGTTAACGATAAAGGGGGCGTGGCACCTCCCATACGAATAAAATACTTCGTAGTCCATATCTCTAGAAGTATTTAGGTTAGACCACTGAAATTTTGTGAGGAGTTATATAAGATCAATCCCGGACACCTCCAAAAAAAACTGGGGATAAGGAAAAAGGGGGCGTGGTTTCTCCTATATGAAGGAGATAGGGATATGGTTTAAAATAGATATAGGGATCGGGTTAGAGAAACAGAGAGGGAAATAAATTTGTGGCAGGACAACGTCTGCCGGGTCAGCTAGTATAATATAAAGTTTATATTCATGCTAGTCGTGTCATAGCTTGTTTTGACTGTAGGGTACTAATTGCACTGATTGCAGGCAAACATTTTGTAGTAACTTTGGCACACCCACATAGTCGTGCAGATACATACATACATGCTTACAAACAATTATAATGAAGTATCTGAGTCAAACCAGCACAATTCAAAATTCATTGAGCAAGAACAAAATGTGTAATGTAGAATATCTCTACGCAGTTAAAAATATATAAATATTTGCCTTCTTATATGAAAAAATAAGTGATACATAAACCTACATACGTTTGTCCCAGTAATGAATACCACCAAAGCGTAACGCCCACACATTAACACTCACGTCACTGATTAACTATCAACCAAATGATAAAGCTATAAAAATCTAGCACAAATGTGATATGGAAGGGCAAGTTACTCCGCAAAAGTATCTAAATAACGATAGTGAAAAAGCAATCGAGAAACATTTACTAGTGGTATGAGATGTATTTACATACAGACAGACAGTTATACATTAAACCATTCACACATAACTATTTCATGGATAAATGGCAATGCACTGACTGATCTCCATATCAACAATTAAAATTCTTCCCCTTAGGCAATGCTCAAGACAATTTTGTTCATGCGCTATCACTTGCTCGTTCTTAAAATTCTCAAACGATTTATATTTAATTTTAATTAAGAAGATCGTTCCACCCGTATCCACCAGCCAATTACCGGTTATGTGTAACTTAGCAACGATCCACCAACCGTTCACCGAATAACGGCAACTTCGGCACCGATTTACCGCCATAAACCAAGCTTACAGCAGACTTCGCTCACTTTTGAACCGATCCACCCATAGTACATCGGTAATTTTGGTATCGAATCACCGTACCCATTCACTGCCCACCGAAATCCACCGACATTCACTCTACAGTTGCGGAAACACTATTCACCGATACCTCACCGAATTCCCGTCCGCCACCTTGGCCGTCGAAAATAACCCCATCAAATCAATTTGTTCTTATTAGTAAAGGAGAGGCGACTTCTATTCGACTCTGGATTGGCTGAGTAATACAACAAAGTTCAATGAAGTCCATCCCAGAATGTACTCCAAATACCCTGCAAAAATCTATATTACTCAGTTCGATATCTAAAGAGTACTCCAATTGTCGTATCAGAGTACTCCAAAAGTAATCCTTTTTCATATAAAAATTGTGCTCCAATTAACATTGCGAAGAGGCCATTCTAGGCATTTTGTCACTCGACTTGGAAGGATACCGGGCAGCAGCGGCTCCATGTCCAAGGGAAACGTCTGGCTGGGCGCAAGCACAACGGGACACTCCAGTATTCTCGCATCTCATTATTTTTCTCCCTCTGAGCACAGATTGGTGTGCGGCCACAACAGTCGGATATAGCTGCTTCAAAACAAACATTGCCAGCAGGCAGGAATGGGAGAGGATTGATTGATGTACCGATACTAACGGCGAGATTTCTGTTTACAGTGACGGCTCGCAGTTAGTCGGCAGAGTTGAAGGAGGGGTTTATTCAAGGGTTCTGGACTAGAGCTCTCCTTCAGACCACCTGATCATTGCAGCGTCTTTCAGGCTGAAGTCTCAGCAATCTTGGATTCCGCGGCCTGGATAAGTAAAAGCGCTATCGGCGAGGATATAAGGGTGTAAAAGTAGGTCGCCTCCCAGTTGGTGCACCCTGGGTAACGCTAAATGACCTACATGGCCTACACGGCTAGTTTCTTGTATTGCCGGTTCTACGAGAACGGTACCAGTACTTGTGCTGTACCCATCGTGCCGAAACGACCCGGGCCGTTTTCTTATATTGACCCGGCCAAGAGCAATACACTCGGGGTGACACTGTCTGACATTTAGGCAGGGCTACACCTCGCTACAACAACAACAACAGGATATCGTTATTTTCAGCGACAGCAAAGCGGCCATCAAAGCCCTTGGCTCTTATTCGTTCATCTCTGAACTGACGCTCAGCTGTCGTCGATCTCTTCAAGAGATGGCCCAACAGAACCGCGTGAACCTCACATGGATCCCGGGACACAGGGATATTGAGAGGAATTGTAAGGCAGACGAACTTGCCAGGCAGGGTACGACCAAGCAGGTTCTTCGGGATAAAGAGCGCTTAGGTATGCCGTTTGCCACATGCAAGCTAATGCTGAAAGAGTGCGCACTCCGCCAAGCCAACGAAAGTTGGCAACAATCCCCAGGGTGCCGGATATCCAAACAAACCTGGCCACAATGGGATCATAAAAGGTCCAGACACCTTCACGCCCTAAGGAGAGAAATTTCCATATTAATAAGTGTTTTAACCGGGCATTGCCTTATTGGAAGGCACGCCGAAAGGCTAGGTGTGTCCTACCGACCATGCTGTAGGAGTTGCAAATATGATGATGAGGAGGAAACGGTGTTTGGGAGTTCCCTTCCTGGATGACTACGCCACATCGCTGAGATGGACATAAAACAATTGATGGCCTTCATCAAGGCATCTAAGTAGTTCGAGGAGGAGTAACGGTGTCGGTTTAGGAGTGTTATGTTATGTCGATAATCTCAACAACTCAGGGATTTTCCTAATGGCCGGGTCCCGGGACTGACTTTCCTAGTGTTGATGGTATCACAACGGGTTTTTCAAAACTGGCCCAAGTGTGCCTCTGCGGCAGCCACTTGAACTTAACCTAACCAAACATTGCGATGTTCTCGGACTGGACAACCTACTCCAAACTTCGTTTTGTTTCTGGCCGAAAACTATACACAACCCGTCACAGAATTAAAAATATCGCATGCGAGTTTCTCGAACAACATAATATATTTTCACCACTCCATATGGGCTTTTATGTTACCATCCACTAAGCATATCCACATACGAGAGCAGCAATATGTTCCACCAAAACCTGCACAATAGATATCTACTACCGACCACCACCATCCGCCAACATAGCACCACACGCTCGGCAAACAACAACTATGAGATACTTTTGTTTGCTGAGGGAATCAGCCGGCACATGAAGTTGGTCGCTCTTCACACATACAATCCAATTCAAAGCGAATGACAAGTCAACTGAGCACATGTGCGTCTGAGCATAAAACTGGCTAACTGTTGTTGGTGGTTGCGGTGTATTTGTTTAAGGGGGCGTGTGGTGTCGTCTGCTCACAAACTTTGGTGGTTGGGTTGTTGGCTGCTGGTCTCACTGCGGTGGCGGGTTGTGTGCGAAACTTTGAGACACCATAGCTTGATTTCAATGCTCAGTTGTCTTTTAGAATCCACACGGTGCGGTCGTATGAAACGGATAGTAGCGGGTTTGAAAAAAAAATTTCAGAAATTTTTGAAATTGAAGTTTTTTTGGTGAAAAAATAAAAATGGAAATACAAAAATAAATTTGTAAGCAGCGCAGATACACAAAAACGAAAGAAAAATTTTACTTTACAAGGTGTTCGTGCGTGTGCATACAGAAATATGTAAAGCAGTCTGCATTATTGTTGCTTTGTCTGTCATAAAATTGAGAATTTCAAAACACAACAACAACAAAACAAGCAAAAATTATCTAATTGGTGAGCTTTGTGTGAGCTGCAGGCACCGGACAGCCACGCAGAGCCCCGACAATTGTCAAAGTACATATGATACCAAAAATAAATAAACAACAACAATAACAGTCACAACAACAACACAAAGTAAACAAACAAAAATTTGTAGTTAAACAAGAAAGAGTGTCAAATGAAACGCAGCGTAGCGAAACGGAGCTAAACGTGTTTGAGGCTGTGAAGCGAGTGAGAGAAAGGTTTTTTTTTTTTGTTCGTGCATCAAATTTCAGACAACAAAAAATTAAAATAAAAAAAAATAAAATTTTATATTAAAAAAAATTTTTTTTTAAATTTAAAATTAAAAAAAAAAAAAAATTTTAACGTGCATAAAAAAGCTTCTAGTATACAAATATTTCCCTTAATGTGCAAAAACGCTTTACTTAAAAACAATTTTTTTTTTAAAATTTGCCAAAAATTTAGCTAAACAAAGCGTCAGTGGAAAAAGTAAACAACATTGAGTTTTTTTTGCATTCAGTTTGATAACAAATCGTTTGTGTGAGATGTGTGGCCTAAAATTAAGCGATAAAGCAAAGCAACGTGAAAAGTAAACGAAAAAAAAAAAAAACAAATAAAAAGAGTGAAAAAATCTACATGCAAAAAAAATTTTAGCAGCAAAAACCAACAAAATAAATTTAAATGTTTACAATTAAATGAGTATGTGTGCGCTATAAAACAATTTAATTGTTGAAATTTTTTTTTATTTATTTTTAATTTGTTGAATTTGCCGGTACTTGCTTTCGCAAAAAATGCTAGCGTAGCGATTATTTGACGGAAATACATACTTGAATTAAATAAACCATAACAAGCGTATTTTTGCTCAAGTAATCAAATTTTAAGAAGTAGTGAAATGCTGGACCATTTTTATGATAGCAAAATATCCGAGTACCTACGTACCTCACCTTTTTTTCGAAGTTGTCACTTAATCTTGCTTACCAAACAGAAAAAGCTTTCCAAAATAGATTTCCAAAATATATCGAACACTAACCTCAAAAAATAGGCAAAACCGAGAATCAAGTGACTTAAGCGTGTTTGGCGGTTAGAGCTCGTTTTATCTAACAAAATTTTATGCTATCCCCATTTTTTATTAATGCTTGAACAAAAATTTAGATAGTTGACAACCCTGTAAACCGACCCAAGTGGCAATAAGCATAAAGAAAATCTTAGAGTTAAACACACTATCCATTCAGCAAATTTCATCCAAATTTGGCAAGTAAAATTTAAAAAATGCGGCTAGGTGGCAACTCTACTTAATAATCTCTCTGTTTGTATACGGTTGAAAGAAAGCTGTCATTTGATACCCATATTGGCATATCTTACTTAATATTAATGTAAAAAAAAAAACAGATAGTTGGCAACCCTGTCAACCCAGCACACGGCCCATATACCAAATTTTATAAAAATCGGTCAAAAGGTTTCCGAGATATTGATCGATACACGAAGTATTAAAAAAAATATGAAAAGATCTTTCATTTGACTACACTTTTTCCAAATGTACTTTCGAAAGCATGAATTTGATTTTAGAAAGCATCATTTTGATTTTAGAAAGCGTCAAATGTACTTTCGGATTGGTCAAATGCCCATTTGAAACATTCGAAAGAACATTTGACGATTTTTTAAGTATATTTGGCGCTTCCTAAAGTACATTTGATGATTCTAAAGTCCATTTGATATCTTCTAAAATTGAATTGATAGTTTCTAAAATTAAATTGATGCTTTCGAAAGTAGGTACTCCTGGAAAAGGTGTAGAGTTTGCCCAGTGATTGAAATTCAACTACAAAACCTTATTCTAATTTAAATCGTTTTTTTTAAGGCCCTTTCCTTTCCTTGTCCTTCTTTTCCTTTCCTTTTATTTCCTTTTCCTTCCTTTCCCTACCCATTTCTTTTCCTTTCCTATCCTTTCGTTTCATTCCCTGTCATTTATTTTTCCTTCTTTTCTTTTCTTTTCCTTTCCCTGGCATGTCTTTTCCTTTCCACTCATTTCTTTTGCTGTTTTTTCCTTTCCTCTCCTTTCCTCACCTACCCTCTCCTATCTTTTGCCTTCATTTACAATCATTTCTTTTCTATTATTTCCTTTGTTGTGCTTTCCTTTCCTTTCCTTACCTTTCCTTTTCCTCCATTTTTTCCATTCCTTTCCTATCCTTTGCCTTAATTCTCTGTTATTTCTTTTCCTTTATTTTCATATCAATTTTTTTCCTTTCCCGTTCTTTTCTTCCCTGGTCATTTCTTTCTCTTCCTTTTCCCTTTCCTGTCACTTCCATTCCTTTTGTTTTTTTTTCCTGGGTTTTCTTTCCTCACGTGTCCTTTGCCCTCATTCCATGTCAGTTCTTTTCCTTCTTAGCTAGACTTTGCTAATTTTGAGGTTGTTGTTGTTATTTTTGTTGTTGTTGTAAACAGCAAAAACACTCCCCGAAGGTTTTGAGGAGTGATGCCGAAATTGAAAGTCCTTGGCCCGATATGAACCCGGTATGCTGCGATACTCCCTTGCGGTATTGCCCGACTGTCGTGGTACCGATTTGGTATGACCAGTGGAACCTTCTAAGTCATGTCATCCCCCAATCTGTGAGGAAGGAGAAGATGGGTAATGAGAGGTGAGAGGCATCATATCCGTAGGTCAACCATCGAGTAGCACGTCAATTACCTATCTGCATATTAGTCGCCTCTTACGACCGGTATGCCTACCTCGGGCATATTCTAAACACCTAACCCGCAGGGGCTCTGATTTTAAGGTCGTCAATAAAAGTACTTCTCTGTAGTTTTAATTTATTGATTTTCTTCAATCCCTTCGAATTTAATCACCTCCCACTCACAAACCTTCATCAATCTCAATGCCAACTGCTCAACCAAAGGTTGCCGCAACACCAAAAGTACTCCCACACAAAATAAGTAGGTACCTGTACGCTATCAAAGAACAGTAACACAAACGCATTACCCGTCTGTTAGGCCTTTGTATAATATTGAATTGTTCAATAAATGCTATAAATCAAAGCCGGCTTACATTTGCATTAAACCTTAAAGATTTGAACGTTTACTTAACGTTCTTTTATTTACATAAAAACCAGTTTTGCACAGTTGCATTCCACCTACTTAAGCAAAGATGCATGACTGAGGTGGTAATGAAGGCGTTACACAAAGAAGTTGTGTAAGAAGGAGAGATGATAACAAAGAGGTAGATATGTAGGGTTTGTGTAAATATGAAACTTGTTGGAATAATTTTGAGTGGAAACTGAAATCCGAGTTTTGTGTGAAAATAAAAATCTAAAAAATTGTAAAAATTAATCAAATTTTTGCCATAGTGGCTGTAAAAATCGCTGTGACTTCCAAGACAAAAAACTTCTAGAATTTTTATGGGAGTATTTTGAACAAAATTTACTTTCCAACAACATTTTTTCACAGTCACTTAAAAAATCACAGTGATTTCCAGATCAAAATAGCTTTAGAGGAGCATGACCCAATCAATTTCAATTGTCAAAACACTTAGTGGAGTACATATTATGGACCAAATTTTACCTTTTCTCAAAGTTTTTCCACAGTCAAGGTAAAAAACACTGTGACTTTTAATCGAAGAACACTTCTAGAAGGTTTGGTGGACTATGAATCAACAAATTTCAATTTTTCTCCAGATTTTCAGACGGTCACGGTAAAAATCACGGTGACTTTCAAGTAAACAACATTTTTAGAAAGTTTGGAGAAGTATGACCCCACAAATTTCCCTTTTTCTCAAAAATTTTTGCCATGGACGGTAAAACCCACCATGTGTTCCTAGTCAAAACATTTCTAGAAGGTTTAGAGGATTGTTACCGACAAAATTTCACATTTTCCAAAAATTTTGCCAACGCTAATACTCACTGTGACTTCCAAGTCAAAAAAACTTCTAGAAGGTTTAGAGAAGTATTACCGACGAAAATTTACTTTTTATAAAAACTTTTCGCCCGTCACTCAAAAAATCACTGTGACTTCCTAGTAAAAACAGTAAGGCGACCAAATTTTATTTTTCTTCAAAATTTGTCCACAGTCACATTATCAATCCCCGTGACTTTCAAGTCAAAACACACGACTTTGATAACCTTCCAGGTCTATAATATACTCCAGCTTTTCTCAACGGAAATCAAATTTAGCACACTTTTTCTAAAAATAGTATATTCTTATCAATTTAAACTTAGAATTTTTTTCTAAGTCAATTTTATGGTTTACAGGTTAATCGTTTTTCCCAATCCAATGCACTTAAATTAGATCACCTCAATTCGTGCGCTGTTGAACTCACAATTAGCATATCGCCAGCAATTGCGAAGATAGCATAGAAGTCGACTCCAAATAAAAAAAAGTTTAAATGTTTTAAAAAAAAAACAACGAAAAACGTGAACGAAAAAATTAAGAGATACGCAGCACTAGAAATCGTAGCCCACTTTGGCGCCACTGCTTTAAAATGGGACAAGGCGAGCTTTAAAAAAATAAAGCAACAAAAGTGAAATGATTATACAAAAAATAAATAAATAATGAAGATGAATAAAAGAAAACTAATTTGTTGGTAATTTAGAAAAAAAAAGCTCTATACATATTTAAAACTAAAATTTTCTTAAAATTAAAAAATTTTTACTAACGAGCTTTTCTTTATAGAGTTGGGAAATTTATTTCATTCAAGTGATCGGAGGTTTCGACTAAGCTTCAAAAATGAACTAGTTCATTTAGTTTGTTTTTAGTTCATTTAGTTCAGTTATTTGTATTTGTTTCCCTTAGGAAAGAACTACTAACACACGCCCAAAATTGTTGGGAGGGTTATCAAAACATGCCTTTTGGCCTCAATAATGCAGAGGAGAGTCTATTGATACCTCCTCCCACACTTTTCAACGCGTTCTTGCAGTTAACTCTTAAAGTACACAAATACCACCATGTACGGTAGTAAAAAAAACCTGCTAACCAGCAGCGGATAAAATCTTGGGAAATTATTGGGTCGCGCTTACCAAAAAATAGGATAAGAAAGTAGCCAATTTTGCTTCTCGGTACTTTCTTATTCTCAATAAATTCTATAAATTTGACGAAAATTGTACATAGTTCAAGGAGTTCATTTGAAATATGGAACTATTTCCCGCGATCAATTCCATGATCTAGTTCAATGAACTAATTAGTTCATGAACTACCCAAGTCTATTTTTTTTCAATGGAAGATATTTTCGTCCACATACCAACGAAAATATTTTAAAGCAGTGTGGTGACCTAGGGATGCCCCCTAACCGCATTTAAAATATTCCTACTATCTGGGGAAGGTCTAAAGCTATTTTGATCAAATTTAGCTTATGGATATGCTTCATTCTAAGATTTTCTTCACTTTCTTTCACTTGGGTATTGCCAATTGGATCAATTTTCACGGTTGCCACCTATCTGAATTTTTTTGAATATTAAAAAATTATCTAAAGAAATTTAAAATAGAAAATTTAGTTCGATAATTCGAGCCCCAACCACCAAACAGGCTTAAATCTCATGGCTCTTGGAAATCTATTTTGGAAAGCGTATACCATTGATAAGTGAGATCATGCAACAGTTTCAAAAGTTAAGTGTTAAAGTTGAACAGCTGACACTTATTCTAAGATCTGACAGTTCTAACCTTACCTGTTTCGCTTTGACATTGTATTTCAATTAGTCACTCTAACTTCACTATACTTTTTTGTTATTGTAATTATGTTCCAGTTTTAAGAACATACCGGCAAATATCAACGAATTCAATGTTAGCTTACAAAAAAAGGCATAAATGGAAAATATCAATAAAGTGTTTTATTTTCAAAATTTTTATAATAAAAATGTGTTTGTGAATAAAAATTCAATGAACAATAATTGCAGAGGAAACTACAAAGTTAGCTATAAAAGTGTATTTTTTTTTTAATAAAAAAAAACATATTTTTTTTTTTTTTTGCGAGTATGCAGTTGTAAGTACCGACATATGCCATTGAATACTAGTAGATTTGTTTATACTATGTATATCCACATTTATAACAACCCACTTAATCCTAGCTACATCGAGTATTTATATAGTAGTAGCCCATTGAATATCGTATTTACTAGGTATTCACTATCATTATTTTTCGCTTCAAGCATTAATTGTTCATCCATACAAATGAATGCATTTGTGTTAGATAGAAAATTAATAAAAAAAAAAAATAAAAATATGCAATACATTTTTATTAGCAATTAATATGTGCAACTTATGGAACCGCCTATGTTAGCTGGTATGCGGCAAATAAAGGCATAAATGCAATTAGCATGCAAAAACCAGAAACGGTTAGTATTACGGTACTAACTAGACTTTAAAAATCGTAAGCGTGATAAACATATAACAGGGATGGGCAGACAGTGGACCAGTAGCTGGTAAAAGCTATAGTTATTTATGAAGATAACAAACGGTACAGAGATCCACCAATAACAATAACCGAAAATTGTTCTATATGCATGTGTTCTTGAGTGGTTGCTGTCAAGTGAGCAACTGAGCATAACAACCGACATCCATTGATTGTCAGTGCGATCATAGCGCTCTCACAAGCTCAGCAACAATTTCATTGTTCGAGAGGCCAAGGCAAAGAGCAAACTAATCTGTGTGAATTTGGTTCTCAGATTTTCGACAATTGTCCCACGAGGTGCCTAGGCCTGGTCTATACCAATTTCAGGTCCCTACCTTGAACCTTTTCACAGAGATTCTGCTTGAAAAATTTAGTTAGTATGGGAGGTGACACGCCCCCTTTTCTGATTACCCCCATTTTTAGTTATAAACCTTCTCCACATGTGTCTCTTCAATGTCGCAAAGTTTTGATAAAATCGGTTCAGCCTTTCTCCGTAAAGTTCATCAGAACGCGAAAAACGGCAAATTTTTATATATATAGATACATTTTTCTTAATTCAAGCATTTGGATTCTTGTTTTTGACTTTTTTTTAACTTTTTGAGATGCAAAAAATTCCACATAAGAAAAAGTGTTCTGAAAACCAAACTATTACGTACTCAAATGAAGAAAAAAATAGGATTTCTTACTTTTATACAAAAAAATCCTAAAACAAGAATCTAAATTCTAAAATTCGAATAAAATTGTTTCTGAAAGAATAATTGTCGATTAATAACAAAATTCTCAATATGCATAAAAAAAAACTATCATGTAAAATCAACACTTTTTCAGGTAACAGTGTTCTCGAAACGTTGATCTATCGTCATCTCCTCTTTGTGCTACATTCGGAAAAATGCGGGCTGCCTCTCCCTCTCTCGCTCTCGCGTCATGTATCTAAACAGCTGTAGTTGTCGTAGTGACGCTAGTGGTGGAAATACGCTAGTGTTGGGAAATGAGCGATTCTTGAGAACATTCGCCACACTATGGAGTACTAATTGTATATTAGTGGTCCAATTATAGGACATCTACATGTTAATTGGACCCTCTACTTGTATGAAATTTGATTATTATTGGAGTACTCCGGTTTTGGAATACTCTACAGATTTTTGTATAGGGTTTTTGCCTTCTTTGCATAGTAGAGGCTTGCCCATCTCTGCTACATACATATGAAAATGCCGATCTGAATGAATAATTAAATAACCTTCGCTGGCAGTTAAAGCGGTTAATAACTAATAAAATTTTTATTAATTATTATGTTTTGCATGAATAAAACGGTATTATTATGTTTTGTATAAGTAACGTATGAAAAAGCCAACCATATAGTAAAAATATAGTAATGAATGAATTTTTTCGACTTAATATTTGGTATTATATTGTATTGTATGCGCAATTAATGATATTAAAAATAGTTTATAATGTATAAAAAATAGTTTAAATTTACTTTCAAATCTTTGTTCTAATATTTAAAAACAAATCTACAAGAGGTGCCCCGATATTTTTTTCTCTGGGAAGATAATCTATATAAATACTAGAGCCTACGATTTCTACTGTAATACAGGAGAGAGGTTCGAGAGCTCGAGTTTTCGCATCAGTTTCAGTTCTTATCACTCTCGCTAGCTTTTCAAGACAATTTATTAGTAGCATTCATTCGAGAAGCTCTGGAGACTTCGAGAAACAAGAAGCGGATACTAGCAAAAGATTTCTTCTAGAACAAATTCGAGAAATTGTAAACTCTTTTAAATACCAGGTACTGCCCGGGACTTCGCAATAGAAAATTGGCAATATTGTTTAGTACTAATCAACTACATTACTAATATTATATGTAATGATATTATTATAAACTCACAAACTAAACTAGTCATACTGTTGTTCGAAGTGTTTGTTTCACTAACTGCTACAAGAGATGATACGTATCGTGCGGAGTGCGATAAGAGTGCCGTAAATTTATCAACCAAATTTAATGATAATGTTTTAATCAATATATAATATTTATCAACAATTTAATAAGTTGTACCTATGTGGTTCATTGTACTCGACTGCCTTCAGTTTGCATCAATAAAAACTTATTAAACTTATTATGTTGATAGTAAAGATGTGTGAGCACTGATCCCGTCTACACAGAAATTAAACTTTCAAGTTTTGAAACACTTTCTCCTTACTTGGCGGGTTTTAGACTAGCATATTCCAGAATGATGCTCTTCAAAGGAGATGAAGTGAGTTCTCTGGTATACATATGTTTTGATGTTAATACATATTTGGATTGTATATCTCCCCCTATAAAAATTAGCAATTTCGAACTGTTGCTCATTAAAATACTTCATTTATATTCAACTAGTAACACCATTTCTCGGAACATATATTTTCTCATATTTTATCAAGATGAAACGCCAGCTACACGCCAAATATCAAGCTCATCGAGTCATAAATATGATTGTTTGGAATATATCAGGCCCTGGTAAACTTCCTGGAAGGAAAATTATCACACACTTTAACCTAAGCATAACAAATTTCAAGTAAAACCAACCATCTATACGATAGTTTGGAATAAGACAGTCCTGGATCCACTTTCCAGAAGAAAATTTATCCTATATATTAATCTAAGCATATAGCTACCAACACACCAAGTTTCAAGCAAATCGAGCCATAAATACGATTGTTTAGAAAAGATCGGTTCCTGGTCCACTTCCCGAAAGAAAAATCATACCATACTTAAACCTAAGAAAAACGCTACCTACGTACCAAATTTCAAATAAATCCAGCCACTTCCTTAAACTTTTACAGAAACACTCTCCAGGCTCCTACTAATCTATCCCGAAAATTTAAAGAAAATTGGTCGATTAGTTTTGGAGTCCATAAGCTACATACATACATCCAATGTTATATATATAGACTATGAATAACAATTAAAAGGCTATATTTTTTGGTAATTGAAGATGCTACAAAACCCACGCTTTTTGGTTAAAAAAGAAGTAAAATAAAAATCCAAACATTTCAACATAACTTTCACGCATTAACAGCAATTTTTCAACCATAAAAATATTTCTCTTTTATTAGTACCTATAATTACGAGTACATATTAATATGGCTATCACATAAACGCTTGCCTTCACTTCATTATCAACTTGAAACGAATTTCTATTTACCCAACAAACCATGAAGCTGGATTTCGATTCGAGGTACATTCGAGAACTAACCCCAATCTCCAATCTCTAACGTTAGATAAAGACTCCAGAAACACTCGAGAATCACAGCGTTCTCTAACAAAATGGGACATAATTATCAAATCGAGAAAACTATAGTTTTCGAGTCGAGTTCTAATGGCATTCTCTAATGGGATTCTAATGTGAATTTGCAAATAGTGCAAAATGCTCGCCTTTTGGCAAGTTCTCTAACCTATCTCGAATCGAGTTCTAGTGTAGTTCTCTACTGTTGTCTTGGAATAGAGAATGGTTAGAGAATTATCCTAGTAATCTAACGTAAAGACGAGCATTTCTCTAACGTTAAAGGCTGTGTTTGCTGGGTATTTTCACGCGTCAGTCACATTCTTGGTCGTCAGCACGATTTTGTAATAATTTTTTCTAACACGTAAAAGTTTGTAGCTACCGAATTTAGCATTTTTACTCATGCTTCGAAATATTTGTTTGCTTGTGCACTATATTGGATGTTTACAAAGTTATTCATGTTTGTATGTATGTAATGTAAAGGGTGAGCCATTGAGAGTTTTAATAACAAGTCAATTTGACAATGTCAGCTGTTTTCTTTGAACTTCTTGACTACTGAGACTTCTTTTTCAATAAAAGAATCACCCTTTACTTCAGCACATATTACTTCTGTAACGGCTTGCCGCCAGCTGTGAGTATTTCTACTGACAGTAATCAATTCGATATCAGCTCTCGATTTTGTTCGTCTCTTATTAATATGGTTTACTTATCTTCGATATCAGATAGTACATTTTTTCCCCCACCAAACTTGATTCTCTGAAATGATTACTATATATCGCTATTCCGTCTTATCACTTACAATTTTCCATCAAATATTTGTCGATTTCAAATACCAAAATGTTATTCCATAAATTCCTTAAGCTAAACAAAACTACAATTATCTTATTATGACAAAGAGATAATGGGGCATTCCACCTTAAATTGCTTAGAAACGCAAGCATTTACTTGAGAGAATGTTTAGAGCATTTTCACACAAAATAAAATTGTAAATGGTTGTTGTCTGTACATTAGAGGTACTAAAAAAATTTACTACTGCCAAAACTGCAATTTCTAGAATTTGTTTGTTCGCACATCACCCGTAAACTTTGCATTTCAAGCGAATACAATTTTCCTCTACTTACTGCTAGATGTCTACTTGAAGTTTAGAACCTATTTTTGTTCAGTCAAATATTTCTTTTCGACTCAATGAGATATCACATCGGTCGCTTCGACCTGGAATGACCCATACATATATGAGTGTATGTATGTAAACGTCTCTTACCTGCACATGCCCATGCATTTACTTTTATCAATCGACCTATTTGGGTTTTCTCTCTCTCTTTATACCGCAAACACAAACATTAGCCGCCAGTCTGCTTTTTCAAACGTACTCGTAGTAACTACATTGCCATTAGCGGTGTCTTCTCTGTTGAATAAATAAGTAATGAGTATTTATTTGTACTACTATTGTGAGTGATTGCCTGTTGATAATTGTATTATTGTTGTTACTTGTGAAAAATAAACATTGTGTGGTTATATACCTGCCTCATGTGGAAACACAATTTCTAAGTCGCCACTTCCGATTATGAGACGATTAGTGGCTAGTTTTCTTGACGAACACACGCCGTCGCTGTAATGAGATAATTATGAAATGACAATTTAAACCTGAAACGCGTAAGAAAGAGCTAAATGTTGAAAGTGTGCGGTAGATGTGTGAAAATCATTTGAAAATATGACATGAAAAGTGATAACCAACATCAGGTTCAAGCTTATGTGATGTGAAGTTATATGATATATTTGTATATATTTGAATATTACCATGCGATGTGACAAACTCTGCAGCTGCATAAAATTGTTTAATTAGGAAAATTCAGTCGCACGTGAAGTCATATGATGTGAAATCATGTGACATTTTACCATGCGATGTGATATATTTTGAATGTGCAACAAATTAACGTTTGGAAATGAATCCATACGTGATATAACGCCAGGTAATGGAAAATCATCAAACATGTTGCCATGGTTTATTTAGCGTTTGATCTGATGTGATCTAAAAATTTTACTATGCGATGTCACATATTTTGGTTGTGCTTTCAAATCTTTGTGTTCCCTTTAAACTTTGTACCAAATATACTACAAATTATTGACTATAAGATGTCATGTGATGTATATGTGATGTGATGTCATATGATATTAAATTCATCAGATATCAATCTCTTTGCCAGATTTTTGATGTGCCATTAAATGTTGTTAATCTCTTCAACAGTTCATATGACAGTAGGACAGATGCTTGACTATTCTTGTAATATAGTGTATTAGCTGTTGGTCAGCAAATAAAGTGACACGTCATCTAAAGTCATATGATAGAAAATCATCTGACATTTTATAATGCGATGTGTCATATTTTTTATATGCTTTCAAATAAGCTTGTGGTCAATTAAATCGTATAACAGTGTGTTTGATTGTTCTAATAGAACTTATTCAGCTGATATCTATTGAATGAAGCCATATGATACGAAGTCATGTGACATTTTACCATGTGATGTGACATTTCTTGGACCGCAAGGATAGAAATTCATCTAAATATTTCGTTATTTGAGAGAACACAGCCAAGCTCATCATTGCTTTCAATCATCATATGATTCATTTCATGTGACGTGAAGTCATTTGATAAGATTTCGTTTGATATGATTACAAAGTGACCTAAAAAATTATAATTCTTTTATCAAATTTTACAATTCTTTGTGTAGTCAGTTTTGTACCAAAGAAAATGTGAATTTCCGGTACATTGTGGTGATGCGACATATATGATGTGATGGCATGATAGGATGTCATATGATGCTTTTCAGTGCAATGTTATAATATTTTAGTTGCTTTAAGATGATGTAGTACTAGAATATTAATCTATTAAGAAGTGCACACATAACTTCAATTATTTTTCTATCATCTGAGTACGTATGATTTATTTGATGTGATTTTAAAGTTGGTAACGATTTTCATTCCAAACTAATGTTTCGAAAGAAACACGCTTATTTTCTTAGTCCTACAAAATCGCAAAGTCAATTTATTTTAATTTCAACGCCCCTTCAATTAATTAAAATTTACATCAGCTAAGCTTATATTAACATCAGATCTACAGATCACATACATAATTATTATTCCCGCACGCCTACTACTCTTCAAATCGCTTGCTTCACACAACACGCAAATAAACAAAAACAATTCTTTATTTCATAATTTCAATTTACAATTTCGCTAAGCGTTTTTGCATTTGAGACGCACTCCCGGATGCCCCGAAGACAAATAGACAGTGTGAGCCTCTCAACCTTCGAACCCGAACAAAAAATTTTCAGCAACAAATTAAGCGCACATTTTTAATTACCACAAAAGCAACAGCAACATTTACTTTTACTGTGTTTTTGCCTTTAAGTGCCCAAGCCAAAAACAAAGACCAAGAAGTAGAAGACAGAGACAAAAAGCTAAGGCAAGAATCGAGTTCATTATATTCAACTTAATTACTCTAAAAAAGTTTGAATAAAAAGCACTTTAGCTGATTTGCACAAACGAAAATTTTGTGCGTGTGAGTTCGTTTGTATGGTGTGGCATGAGTGTGGGAAGCTACACATTGCAGCATTGCCTCATGACAGCTCGCCATTCATGCAGTAGTCATGTAAAGTCAGCATATCATCAAGATATATTCATCGTTCATTTGTAGGATGTTAGATATGAATGGTTATACACAAATTCTGCTTGTATCTTTGATGCTTTTGGGGAGCGACAGGCAATGACGCCGTCAAGTTCAACGGAAAAGGCAAAACTCGTAGGCGTATGAATTGACGCAGGCCGAAGATGTAACGCGCGTATACTCGTACACGTTGGATGCTGTTTAGAATGTGAGTGGTCGCATTGTCATACCTCGTGCTCGACGACTTCGGTAGGTTGTTGAATGGCTGCATTTCACATAAACGGAAGCTTTGAGTCTGAGTGGCGCGTGTAACGCAATTTATTTCGCAGATCATGTGAGATTTAAATTTCAGTTTGTTGTTTTGGTCTTTTCCGAAGCAGCTGTTTTTGACTTTGTGTTCTAAAAACCAGCTGATTCCTACAGATAGTACGTAGGTATGCAGGTTTGTGCTTGTGCTACGACTGAGCCTCTAAGGATGTAAGCAAATACTCCTGAGAAGGTCCGAAGTCAAGTGGAAATGGTATTAAAACGGTGCCGAAGTACTTGATGAAAGTATTGGATCGTCATCCTGAGTCGAGAGTCTACCATTGATAGAACCCACTTCGAATACCAAGAGAAATTACTTTCTGTAATAGCATGCCTGCCTGCTAGGCCTATATGTCAGGATATCGAGGAATCAATAAGTCAAGGACTCTGCAATTTGGTTTATTCCCACGAAAAATATTGATGTTCTGAGAAACTTCCTTTTTAAATATTAGCCCAGGCTAGTATGCAGATTATCAAAAAATTTGTTCTACAAAATTTAAAATATCTTCCGGAAATATGCATTCTTCCTTGAAGAGAACCCTTTGGGTTGATATCATGTTGATCTTTCGACGTTTTAGCTAGGGTTGAGACTTCTCCTAGATTGAACTTAACTCTGAAAGTTAATTAGGGTCTGAAGTGCCTCCAAGAGGGGGATTTCTTAATTCTATCATTTTTAGAAATCTTTCGACATTGGCAGTTTCTTCCTCCTACCCCAGATTATATTGAGCTCATGCATTGTAGAATGAAGTCACATTAGCACAATACCTGCATCGTCTCCCATTTCATTGTTTCATAATATATATTATATAAAGTGTAGTCTGCCTTTAAGCTAGAAATGATCTATGGAGCCACTCTCTAACTTGTTTAGCTCCTTGGAACCCAAAGTGCAGATTGGATGCGTGACGACACCGTCACTTAGAGGCCTAGGAAGTTTTAATCAAAAGGATTCTTCTAACACAAATGCTGATGAAGCTGAAATTAGAAACTTTGCATCAGACTGATTGTGTTTATACCAAAGTTAGGGCCCTTTTAATAAAGTTTGCACTTGCTCGTAGTAATAAAATGCGGAATGTTTCTAGACTGATTCGTCTAGCTTCCATTATCGCTAGATCGTCCCACGTGTACCGCTGTGACATCATCACAGTCTAGTTCGTTCATCGACTCGCAGCATTCAAATATGGCCTCGATAAAATAGCTTTGTTCTGCAAGTCCCCCAACTAGTGTACTGAGCATTCAAAGCCATCAAAGACTCATTTCATTGGCGCGATCACCGCTCTTTCCCTAACATAGTCTCAATTACATTTTTGGGTAGCCTTGATACAGAATATAGGCGTTCTCGCAGATTCCTTTCTGGAATTCTTATAGAGACCACCTTTTTGAGAGAGTAGCTATAAAGATATTGTAATACTGATCTAAATTGCGTCCTCTTCCTTCCTCTGCTGCTGAAAGTGGTCCATAGAAGAGCCTACTGTGCCGAAACCTTCGAAACTTTCTAGCTAAGACCAAAAATCTTCTGAAGAACCTTTTGCCTCGAACCCTCCAAGGGCCATCTTACCCGGTCAGGTATGCTCAGAGCCTTCTGGGGGGACAGGTGGCAATCGAAAAACAGTTCAGCATAATCTGCAAAGGGTTTTCAATGTAAAAGACAGCATATGGATGACCCCTGCATAAATCGTTGGATTATGTGTTCCAATTTTTTTATATTGGAGTACTCCAATAGTAATCCTTTGTATAGTTACCTCATCGGACCACCTTCAGCTGTTTGAAAGCCGATCATTGCTCGTGCCTTATCGACAAAAATCACGACACTATCGTTTTGACAGCATATACTGCAAAGAGTAACAACATTGGAGTACTCTATGGGGTAG
This sequence comes from Campiglossa producta, assembly GCA_964058755.1. NCBI lineage: Eukaryota > Metazoa > Arthropoda > Insecta > Diptera > Tephritidae > Campiglossa > Campiglossa producta. The sequence goes on along the minus strand of CAXKVI010000005.1, from coordinate 13,397,488 downwards.
CAGAAACAAAGCGAAGGTTGGAGTAGGTGGTCCAGTCCTAGGACATCACAATGTTAATTGGACCACAATTTTTACATGAAAAAGCATTACATTTGCTGTGCTCTGATGCTCCAATTGGAGTACTCTTTGAATAGGATAGACTCAGAGGAATGCTATTTATCGCTCTAAATGGAACACCACAAGTCCATTAGTTTTTTCTCATGCAGCTCATGATATCTTACTACCATCCTCACCACTAATACGTCACTTACAACGCTGTTTAGCGCCATTTTCTTTGTTGTGTTAGCTTCATACTCGTGTCTATTTTAAGTAACGCGTGCGGCATAGTGTCGTAGACAGGTTGGCGTAAGCCCTTGTACTTAAATGCTTGAATTCCAGTTTATTTTTTTGCATACCTTGATACTGCGCCAACATTGTCACTCCGCTACTAAAGATCTAACACAAAGCATATGTAGTTGCTATTTAACTTGACAGCTGTTTATATACACATTAGCATAGTTATGCACATAGATTACAAACATACGAAACATTACTATGCTCACATCTGCTTTGAAACGTATTTCTATGGCTTTAGTCACTGCCCACATGAAATACGACAATAAACCCACATTGCGCTGCGGTTTCAACATTAGCATATAGAAATAAATGTTGTAAATGGCAACCCGATGAGCCATAGTGCGAAGGCGACTAGTTACTTAACAATGTAGTATTTCTCAGACGACACACAACTTCATATGATACTCGTGAAGTAGCGCATGGTACTCGGGATGACTTTGTGTCTACGTTCGCTTAATGAAGTCGTATTCCTTTATTTCATTTGACTTTGCACGGGAAGGTCTATAATTCTCAACATGCCTATGAGAAGTTGTTGTTGTGACAGTTCTTCGCTCTGTCCAGTCAGAAGATCCACTTATAAAAAGTTACGTGACGGACTAGACAGGGTTGTACTGATGTTGACAAACCTTTGCCGGATATGAATCCGTCACGTTTCAGTGAATAGCACCTTTTGGTACTGGCCCGACTGTCTTGGGAACGATTTCCTTGACCCTTAGCTGCGGTCGTAGTGGATTTTAGTCGCCTCTTACGGTAGGCATACCTACCTCGGTCATATTTTAAACCCCTAATCCTCAAAGTCCAGACTTAGTTAAAGCTGAGATTAAAGCTGCGTCTGTTAAAAAGAAAATCATGCGGACACTTTAGGAGCCCATGGGATAAGATATTGCGCGATCTCGTGGATTGGAAGGATATACTTCCGGCTAAAAGAGGTTTGAGGTGGCAATACCCTGAAAAATATCTTCTCAACCTTCGGGTAGTTTATTTGCTGTAAAAAAAACCACCTTGCGAAGGTGCAAAGTGTTTGCGGTAGAGAAACGACAGAACTTCCAGGATAAAATGTAGCTCCAAAGCAGGTCCCGACAGAATTGGAAGTGTAGGTGTATTAGAGAAAGAGCGGTCATCGCACAAATCACTTTTTGCTCCGTCGCTCACTAGCAAGTACTGAGCATAGCCAACGACATTCGTTGATTGGTCAATGCGACCATAGCGCTCTCACTAGCGTAGCATAATTTCATTGACCGAAAGGCCAAACAAAGAACGTAATAATCTGTGTGAATTTAGCTCTCAGATTTTCGGACAATTGTCCTACTAGGTGCCTCGGCTTGCTCTAAAGGGCAGATGACGGAAATGAAACGTAGTGATGTGTTGGTGAGGCTGTGACCGAAGATCGGCTTGAGGTTCTGTATGTCTGCCTAATATTCTCAGAGATAAGCGATGCGGGTGTTTAGGAGATAACTGTGAGTCTGCGACAGACATTAAAAGTCATATGAGTGACACCCTAACCACTAGAAATCATATACCTAGAAGGTGGAGGTGGGGTGTAGAGGGTAGCAATTCAACCACCCCAGGACAGGCACATTCTAGTAGTTTGGACTGCGAAGTCCGACAAGAAACCTAAACTCTTGTACTACGGAAAGCAGAGGTCCTACTAGGTCGCTCTTCAACACATCATATGCTGTCCAAGAATGGACTTCAAGTGCCCGAAAAATGTCACAGAGGGACATCGCAATTATGATTGGTCACTTCCAGCACTTTTGCCTAAGGAAGCATTGGTCGAGGATCTCATTTCTGGCATTATTTTTATCTTTTTAAAGCCACCAGAGAGCACTTCCCTCCTTTTTGGGTCTCGAGGACTTTTTCCTAAAAATTTACCAAGTTTGGCTTTCTTAAATGCAAATTAAAATCTATGTACCTATATAAATTTGGATGAATGTATGTATGTATGTATGTAGCTTATGGACTCCAAAACTACTCGGCCGATTTTCTTCAAATTTTCTTCAAATAGCCTGGATAGTGGGATGTGGACTCGGGACCGCCCTATTAGAAACTATCGTTTAAATGGCTGGATTTACTCGAAATTTGGTATGTAGGTAGCGTCATGCTTAAAAGTTAAAGTGTGGTATGATTTTTCTTCCGGGAAGTGGACCAGGGACGGATCTATTCTAAACAATCGTATTTATGGTTCGATTTGGGTGAAACTTGGTGTGTAAGTAGCTATATGCTAAGGTTAAAATATAGGATAAATTTTCTTCCGAAAAGTGGACCCAGGACAGACTTATTCTAAACTATCTTATAGATGGTTGGTTTTACTTGAAATTTGGTATGTAGGTAGAGTTATGCTTAGGTTAAAGTGTGAGATAATTTTTGTTCCAGGAAGTATACCAGGGCCCGATATATTCTAAACAATCATATTTATGACTCGATGAGCTTGATATTTGGCATGTAGCACGCGTTTCACCTTGAAGCAACTTCTGGCTATCCACAAAAAGATAAAAAATAGTGCGAGAAATGGATTCTTTGTTTTGAAATAACCCAAATAACCCGCTCTAATGTATACCTCTACCAAGAACCGTCATTATAATTTATACTGGCGTCGTTACACCATGAATTGGGTTGCTAAATATATACACCTAAAGTATATACATAATAAATATATTTGTATAAATTAGTAAAGGCATATATTTATGTGCGTTACTTGCTTAGCATTACTTGCTGACAGGTACGCGTATAACAACAACATAGAAATTTATTTTAGTACCTTCCCTAACTACACTGCTGCGACGCTACTTGTAGACAACTTAAGCCTTTAGCCATACAAATGAACTGTTGAAGACTACAAATAAATAAGCTCACTTAAATAGATTAAGCTAATTCTTTGCAGTCAGTATTTTATTATTTAACCGACCTAACTTAATACCTTTCGGGGAGGCAGTAAATATTTATTTAGCAAGTAGATAAGTGAGATGGGTAGTATGTTTTTTAGAATTTTGGATGTGGGTTTTGTGAAGGTGGCACATAAGTTCAAAAAACTTATAGGGATCATTCCACTATATTTGAGGCACATGGTTATGTTGCATACACTAAAACTTGAACGCAGTATGAACAACTGTGATTAAACTTAATATAAAGCTTAGATAAAAATCTAGCTGCTATTAAAGCCGTGCATTTGAATGAACTTTCTATGCGCATGAACTAACAAGCTTTGCTTTTTATATGAATAGGTACGAGTAAAAACGTAAAGTGGCTTGAACTCAAAATCATTGGAAATTTTGAAATAATAACAAGAAAATTGTTATAAGAAGATTAGAAAAAAGTTATAGTCATTGCAGTGCAGCTTTTAACAAAAAAAAAAAAAAAACAAAAAAAAAAAAAAACAAAAAAAAAAAAGCAAACTCATAACAATTTCATATAAAACAGCCATCAAAAGTAAAACTAAGATTATTAAGTATGTATTTTTAAATATTTTTATACCCAGCGTACTAGTACTAGTACAAGGGTATATTAATTTTGTTCACATAACGGTAGTTTGTAACGGCACAAAATAATCGAGATAGATATAGAGTTCCATATATGAAAGTTCTTAGTTTGAAAAGAGGATTTCATTCAGGCATGTCCGTCCGTCCGTCTTTGTAAACGATAACTTGAGTAAAAATTGAGATATTTGCATGAAATTTTATATACAGGTTACTCTTTGGCCAAGGTAGGTTGCTATTGAAAATGGGCGAAATCGGATGATAACCACGCCCCTTTTCCGATATCGAAAATTTCGAAAATCACACAAATTGACATATCTCGGTAACTGAAATGGCTAAATTGATGTAATTTCATAGGTGAATCCAACCGGCCATCCTCTTATGATTTTTCCAAAAAAATTTTATAGTGGGCGTGGCACCGCCCACTTTTAAGGGTGGATTTTTTGAAAATTTCACTGGTCGTAACTTGTAAACTGATTAAGAAGAACGAAGAAATTTGGCAGAAGGCATACTAGTATCGTTGGGAGTATATCTGATGAAATTGGATAAAATCGCGCTCCAACCACGCCCACTTTCGATATCGAAAATCACATAAATTGAAATAATTCGGTAACGGATATGAGGTAAATCCTCCTAGGGCCTAATGATTGTTATCCCGTTCTAAAAATTACCGCTGGGTATTGAATGTACGGTTCACCCGAACTTAGACTTCCTTACTTGTTACTACTCCGTTTTTTGCTGGCTGCTGAAATTATGGCAAGCCTATTTGTAGTAAATTAACGATTTACGTACCAGGGATGGGCATTATTTTATTTTTGAGTAACGAGTGATGAAAAAAGTAAAAAAGTTTATTGTTTTTTTTTTCATTATTCAAAAAAATTTGAGTAATGAGTGATCGATTTTGGTTATTAAAAAAAAATCAAATATCCATTTTTGAGATTATTTCGTCAATGTTTCGCGATAACTTCGGGACTGTTTCCGGAAAATTTCGGAAATGATTTAGAATCAATTCTGGATAATTTTTGGGATCACTTTGGTAACATGTTATTTTTTAATAAAATTTAACCTGTCACTCATCCTCATACTTTTATATATGATGAATAACACTGGCCAAAAAATTTTCAAAAATTTTCGTATCCTCGACATATGATGCATAATTCCTATGTAGAATTTTATCCTGATTCTAAATATGTAAACATTTCATTTAAAAGTAGTACAGTTTTCGAGATATTTTGAAATTTCAGTTTTTGAGATAAAATATCTCCGACATTACAACCGAAAATTTTGTTTCGACATTTTTCTACCTTTTTGTAATTTTTTACGAAATATTAAATATCTTCCAGGTGTGACACTTTGTGTTCGTAGCCTATTTCCTAGTGGCCATTTTGAAACTTTTTTTTTGGTCATAACTCAGTCAGTTTAACGTCAATTTTAATATTTTTTAAATTGTTGGAAAGGGTATTTCATCCTCTCAAAATGAAAAGAAATATCCTAAAAATAGAGATAGCAGTGGTGGAAATATTGACAGATTAGTCATCCTACTTTTTTAATCTCAAAAACTGAAATTTCAAATTATCTCGAAAACTGTTCTACTTTTAAATCCAATGTTTACATATTTGGAATCAGCATAAAATTCTGCATAGGAATCACGCATAAAATGTCGAGAATATTTTTTGCTGTCGGGTGGTGTAGTTTTTTATTTTTTAATTTTAATTTGAATAATTTTTTTTTCGAAGTGGCCCAACCCTGGCAACAAAGCCAGCTACAGACAACCATAACAAAAATACCAATTGAATAACAATTTTTTTATTACATTTTTTTGTTTTGTTGTTTTTTTTCTCTTCTGTTTTGCTCAATTTGAAACGTTTCAATTGAACCGGTTTGTTTGACTCGCTTCACTGAAAATTTGTTGTTTGGCATCTTTCACCTTAAAAGGTGGTGAACGGCAGCGCGAGTAGCAACAGTGGCAATAGCCATACAACATTGCTACGCATAAGCATGCTGTAGCAACACTATCTCATGAGCTCAAGCAACTACGCGACACACGAGTGTCAAAAAAATTTATATTGAATGGTATTTGATGGCATATGCTTCAATACAAGCCATTGAAAGGCTCTAAGAGTTTGGTTAGAACAAAATTTCCCAAAAGAAATCCAGCAGATAAATTAAATGACAGCGAATATAGCCCACCCTAATGTCTCAAGTCTCATGACATAAATACTTTTGGCACCAATTCACTTTTTCTTTCTTGATAAACCGCCCGAAGTGGCAACACTCAAGTAGCATGTAGTATAAAATGGGATTAGGTGGCAACCCTACCTTAAAATATCTTCGTTGGTGCGCGCAAGTAACTTTCATTCGATCCCCCATATGGTATAACTTGCACTATATAAAAAAGAAGATAGGTCGCAGCCTTGTAAACCGCCCAAAGTTGCAATACCCAAGTAGAAAGACTTCGAATAAAGCTTCTAACTATATACCAAATTTGATTCAGAGCGCTTTAGCCGTTCGCGAGATATTGCTCGATATACGAAGTAATAATGAATAAATGCCGTCAGGTGGCAACCCTGCTTTAAAGTATCTTTGTTGGTGTACGGCCGAAAATAACTATCATTTGATACCAATATTGGCAAATACATCTTACTCAATATTTAAAAAAATATTATATAGGTGGCAACACTCTACACCGTCCAAGAAAGTGGTAACACACTCCGTGTTAAATTAACATGACTTCCTGCTTAATTAACATGACTCTCTGTTAAGTTAACATGACTCTCTGTTAAGTTAACATGACTCTCTGTTAAATTAACATGACTCTCTGTTAAATTAACATGACTTCGTGTTAAAATAACATGACTCTCTGTTAAATTAACATGACTGCCTCCTAAATTAACATGACACTCTGTTAAATTAACATGACTCTCTGTTAAATTAACATGACTCTCTGTTAAATTAACATGACTCTCTGTTAAATTAACATGACTTCGTGTTAAAATAACATGACTCTCTGTTAAATTAACATGACTTCCTGCTAAATTAACATGACTCTGTTAAATTTAGCTGGTTCATGTTGAAAAATTGTATTCTGTGTTATTCAACAATTGTTTACATTAGTTGACATTGAAGCTCTGCTATCAAATACATTGACATCGTCATCAACACAGTGGCAACAAGTCGCACGCATTAAAAACAAATGTAAATTAATACAAAACAAAATTTCTGTTGCAACGCCGACACTAAAATTGAACAACAAAAATTAAAAGAAAAAAAAAAGAAAAAATTTAAATTTATTTATTTCCCCCTCTTATGACAAATGTGCATTTTTAATTATATGCGACACACAAATCCACACATAAAAACAAAAACAAATATAGTTACGATGTATATGAATGTATGTATGTGTATAATTAAAAACTGTGGGTGTTTCTTAATGACTTTGTGGTGAAGCGGAGGCGAAGTTTTTTAAAAACTTGACTTCAATTACCAAGTTAATTCATAATCGTAAAAGATGAACATCTACCGCTGAAGATGCATTGAAGTTGTGTTGTGGATTGGGATAAGTTGAAACTACTGTGAGCAATTGGTTGTGATTTATGATGATGCAAGGTGAAAAATAGTTGTCATTCACAGGTCTATTCTACTGTGGTAATAACTTTATTATTACCGGCAAACAAATTCACTCGGCAACTTTTACTACTTTTTGGTATTCTGAGAGCAAAAGTTTTCTAGTAACACCGTTACCACCAAAATAGGTGGTAACATGTGGTAACATCAATATAAAACAGCTGATGTTTACTTTGAAAATAAGAAAGCGAAAGCGCAATTGAACAAAATAAAGTGAAAATTAAACAAAATAAATAAAAAAAAGTGAAAATCAAACAAATAACCACGTATATAGTATTAATAAATCACAATAAAAACTGTGTATTCCCTGCAGGAGCTCGGGATGGTCTTTGCAAAAGGCCACATACAACCGCAACTGCGCTGGGGTGGCGCGTGCATATTTTCTGTAAATAAAATAAACAACTTTTAATAAATTTCATAAAATATTTACCAAATTTACTTACTTGTTCATTTCCATTTTGCAGTCTTCTTCTTTTTGATAAACAAAAACATATGGCAGGTGACTAGTAGGGTGGCTTTTCAATTCACCATACACACTGGTGAGTTTTTTTTGCCATTAGAGCGTTACCATCTGCTCAGAATCGCAGCCACTTTATTTGGTAACGTATTTTAGGGAAAATTGTTTGCCGATGGCAATTTTACCGGTAACGCGCAGCATAGGGCTGTCAGAAGAACTCTAAAAAATAATTTTTTTTTTTAGATTTTTTTTACTTTGACCCAAAATGTTCCTAAAATGAGCCCAATATGTTCTCCGAATGAGTTAGAAATGTTCATAAATCAAGTTCAAACTGTGAATGGAACACAAAACATGTTCTTGAAAAATCCCTTCTCAAAATAAGACCATCGTTTACGAGTTAAGTCAAAACGTTACTGACAGACTTTCGTGCACGAATATGTTCTCAGTTTTGGACTTCTTTCGTTCGTTTTAGAACGATGTTTTCTTGGAGTATACCTCTACATCTACATCCAGCTTAACCTACATATGTAAAATCACTTGATGAAATGCTAATGTGATATTTATTTTTCATGTCAATACCTCTTTGTTTACATTCTAAGGTGACCCCAGTTCCACATTTTGGTTTACATCTTATAGTAAATTAATCGGACTTCCCGGTTTCACATTTTGGTTCATATCACGAAACCGGAGCAATTTCTTAAGTTTTTTGAATAATTTAGTGAATTGTTAGTTTTTTTCTATCATTTTTCCCCTCTTTTTGATAATAGTTTTCGATTGAATTTATTTCCATTAATTCTCCAATTAATTTTTAAGCGCCATCATACCAAGACTGCATTTCACTGCTCTCTCTATAAAAAACTAGACTTTTTTCATTCTATGAAAAGCAAAACTCGAATAACATATGTAGCTTCTAGTGCATTCAACAAAACCGCAGCATAGCTGCATGCAACATGCCACACAATTTGTGGCAAGCATGCGTCCAGAGCAGATTTTCTCTATGCTTGGCTCTTAAATAATACAAAAAAAAAATTAAATTTTTTATGTGCTTACATATAAATACATATCTACATACTTGAATATTTATTTAGTGCATACACTACTACATTCAAGTCTCATATGTATGTGTGCTGGTCGCTCCCTGTTTGGCTTTTGCATTGCTCTTACAAATTGCCGCATTCAATAAAATAAAATTCCATATTAATCGAGTCGTATGTGCGAGTGATTGAGTTCACTATCTCCACACACTAAAGCAGTTTTTGTTGTGATTTTCTTTAGTTTTATTCGCTTTTCATTGCTTTCATGCTTTTTTATGTTTTTTTTTTTTTTTTTTATTAAAAAAATTTTCATTTCAATCATTGCTGGGTGTGTTTGCAGCGGGGCAATGGCCAGTTGTACCAAAGTCAGGCAGCCAGCCAAGTGGCTTTGCAAGCAGCATGTTGTACGCCCACAACATAAAAACATTAACCCAATGCATAGCCAATCGTATTTTTTTTTTTTTTTTTGTAGTCATGCAGCTCTTTAGCCAAATTGGCACTTGTGCCGGCATCAGCTTCCAACAACTACATATTGATTTTATTGCAATGTAATTTTTTATTTTGTTTAAGCAATATATGGTAGAAGTGGTGAAAATTGGCAAATATTATTAAGTAAATTATGTATATCAAGCGAAAAATAAAATAATGACTTTTAAATATATATAAATGTACCGAGAAGCGCACTAAAGGGTGTTTCTTTTGAGCAGCTTAGGGTCCAGACCCTTAGGCGGGTCCCTTCAATGTAGCACCTCAATAATGATTTGTTCCAAACTTCGTCGTAAAATTTCGGAAAGTGACTTAGAAAAAAGTTGTCGATCACGAAACGTACAGGTCGCTATGGACTCAGATCAACTCATATTGGGACCAGTTCAAAATTATCAAGGGTAGTTGGGGCTTATTACCCGACCAAACCCGATTAATAACTACACACTACTACACTAATACTAGTAAAGACGGCGATATACCAACATCATAACCTCTAACGATACCCTGACCAAGCTCCATCATATTTTATTTTTTTCCGGCTTCGAAGCTCGAACGGAATCTGCAAAGCAAATGAATTTTTTCTGAGAAGTTTTTCATGGCAAAAAGACACTCGGAGAGTTTGTCAAACCACTGCCGAGGAGCGACCCCTGCGGTTAGGTGTTTAGAATATGCCCGAGGAAGGCCTATCGGTCGTAAGAGGCGACTAATATGCATATAGGTAAAGACGTGCTAACTCGATGGTTTATATACGGATATACCCATATCCTTTCTCCTTTCTTACGGATGGAGCAAAGACATGACCTAGAAGGTTTCAATGGTCATACCAAATCACTCCCGAGACAGCCGGTCAGTACCGCAAGGGAATAGCGGAGCGTACTGGCTCATATCCCGCCAAGGACTGTCAATTTCGACATCACTCCCCAAAACCTTCGGGGAGTATTTTTGTCTTAACAACAACAACAACAACAACAACATCGACCCCGTTTAGAAAAACTTTTTTTTTTTAAATAATTTTGACGTTGCTTTTACCGGGTTGCGACACCCGAATACTTCGTGTAATAGGCGGAGCACATTACCGCTACACCACATCGGCCGCCGATTACTACGAGACTATTTTTTAGACTACTTCCGGATAACTTAAAATCTCATCATAATCATTTATTGACGTTTAACCGCCTAACCGATATTGGCCGTTGCCTAACAAAGCGCGCCAGTAATTCCTTTTTAGCAGCAACTGAATGGACAACCGACTGGAAGCCCGAATGGTGTTTAAGTCGTCCTCCACCTGTTGTTTCCATCGCAGTCGAGGCATCCCCCTTCCTCTGCTGCCGAATGCGGGAGACAATAGAAACACCTTCTGGGCTAGAGCTTCTTTGTCCATTCGCATGACATGACCCAGCCAGCGGAGCATTTGGGCTTTTAATTCGCTGGACTATGGTCAGATCTGCGTAAAGCTTGTACAGCTCATTGGTAAATCTCCTTCGATACTCGCCTTCGGAATCACGGGGAGAACCATAAATCTTCCGGAGAACTTTCTCAAATACTCCGGGTTAATTGAGGATTATGTAGTTGGGGATTATTAGCGAACATATCGGGATTATTTATTTGCCATATCGGGGTGACTTTATGACTTGTTTTAGAGATTTTTATAAAAATATCAAGCTAATTTTCTAAACCGTTTTGGACTAATTCGTCATTAGTTTTGTGCTCATATCGGGAGTATTTCTTGATTATTTATGCCGATCCCCACTTTATTAGATAGAAATCGTTCGTTGACTAAGTACGGACCATCACAGAACACTTCAGTCCATACAATATCAGGTACATGAAAAGTAGACAAAACAAAAAATATTTTTTTGTTGATTGAGCTCCATGTTTCATGCATTTCAGAACAAATTAAAGTCAATACTATATTTGTAAAAATACTAGAACAACAAAGTTGTTCCACTATCACTCCGTATGTTCTACGAGACTCATTCAGCCATTCTCAAAATAAAGTTATTTTAGGATGCAGACTAATACCTATTATGAGTTGTAACACACTCTTTTTCAAGTTCTATAATCTGAAGACATCTTTTATGGCTAAAATTACATCAACATTAACTGAAAATGTGACAAATTGAGTTCTTAGCACGAGTCACGGTAAAGTCACAATAAACCAAATTATTTTCAAAATACAGGGTGGTACATAGTTATAGAACTTTTTGAATCATTAACACATCATATGTAGAGATAGAGGCTGATTAAAGAAAAAAATTAGTTAATAATACAAGCACATAAGACCTCGAAGGCTATTATTTTGAAAAAGTCAGTAATCGACAGTATCTTTGAATGCTGAAGGAAGTGTAGTATTGAGCAGCTAGGCGAGGATCTAACATTATTCAAAATTTTGGTCATATTGATCTTTCGAATAACGAGTTCTCCGACTACATGGATCACCCTTTTCATACCTAAATGGTGACAACGGGTCTCTACGTACCTATGTATATGGTGTAAGCATTTGTACCAAATTACTCTTATTTTTAGCGGGAACACAACACGAAACCGGAAATCATGGCAATGAAATGTCACAAAATCACATGTCGAAAATATTGTCTGTAATATGAATTGATATTTTTGTAGACTATTAGTATGTCAAGAACAGCACTTTCGCCAGACACACTCGTGCCTGTTCGCTGCATTGTACTTGAGTAGCAGCGGTGTGTGTGTTGTTTTCAATTCAAATTTCTTACCCTTTCTCCTTTCAAATTTTATAGCAATTCCATTCGGTCTCCAACTCTAGTGCTTATTTCATTATCTACTACGTATACCCTTTCTTCTTTGCCCCCTTTCCCTTTTGACTTGACGCTATTTGTTGACAAACCACTTATCAGGCTCAATAAAATTACACTTCCCTACTTTTACTTACTGAGTGTGAAAGTGTAAAGTGGCAATCTCTGGAGTGTTGTCTAAACCACAATGTAACATATGAGAGGCAAGCACACAGGAGCGTATATCTACTTATGTTTAAGTAGATGCACTTATATTTATTTATGTACCTACATTAGAGTGACTAATGTTTTCTTAATATTTTTTTTCATTATCGGTAAAAAATTTACTTAAGTGAACCTCTTCCATTATCATTTAGCCATAATTTTTTAGTAGTATTTATTTTTTATCGCTACTAAAATTTATTTTTAATGGAACCTTATTTCCTTTTCCACTCAGATTTAGTGAAGACTGTCCGCCATTTTTATTAGATTTGAAAATTCAAACTCATCTCATTTAGACCAATCTCCACTAAATTTAAATGTAAGTGGCGATGAAGATGAAGTTCCAAAAAAAATCCATTTTGATACTAATGAAAGAGAATTTCTACTCTCTTAAAAAAAAGCGTAGTAAATCTACTACTATTGTAGTAAAAGGCTCACCCTCTTTCAGCGCTGTATATATGCCGATAATTTTCAAGAAAAAACCCTAAATTCATCACAATCAGACACCAATAAGGCTCTGGACACCTATAGATAACAAGCCCTCACCATCCCCTACTATTTTATAATATTGCCAATTCGAAGAAAAACGTAGAAGTTTTCAATGCCTTACTCTTAACCAAGAAAAAAATTATGCTAGGAAAGAAAACGCAAGTTTTTGAAAAATTGGGTCTGTCTGTTTGTTGGCGCATCGCTCAAGAACTGTCGCATAAAATTTAATAAACTATTCACACATGTATTGCTAGTGGTCTAATCTAAGTTTAAAGTCCACACTTAGCACAGTAGCGAACATGATCATTAATCGCGATAGAAAAAAGCGTAGTAAATCTACTACTATTTTAGTAAAAGGCTAACCCTCTTTCTGCGCTGCATATATACCCATAATTTCTAAGAAAAAAACTCTAGATTCATCACAGTCAGACACCAATAAGGCTCTGGACACCTACAACAAGCACTCATCCTCCCCTACTATTTTATAATTTCACCAATTCGAAGAAAAACTTTAAACTTTTATTGCCTCATTCATAGTCGATAAAAAAAAACGTATGATAGTTAACCAGAATTCAAGAAAAGCGGTGTACGAAAAGGAGCAGGAATCGAAACGATCGTTTTTAAAATGTTTGTCTGTCTGTATGTATTTTTGTTCGAGCATCGATCAAGAACTGTTACATAAAAATTAAAATAGTTTTCATTTATGTATTGCTAGAGGTATAACCTAAGCTATAGATATACATATAGCACAAAAAAAGATAGAACAGATCATCAATAGTTGTAGACAAAAAATAGTAGTAAATCTACTACTATTGTATCAAGCTGCTTACCCTCTTTTTACGCTGCATATTTTCTGATAGGTTGAAAGAGGCGATGCATATATGAATATGCCAATAAACTAGTATCTTACAGGTAACACTCGTTGTAATACAAATTAAACATATCAACTGCAAGCATTTAAATCGCGCCAAATCTCAAGCCCACCAAACTTTTTTCTCTAGACAGCTTAGTAAGTACGTACATACTTCCCAGCTCAGCATCAAATTAACACATTCACTTCCAATCAGCTCAATTGCTTTATCAAAAAAGTCTCAGCTGCATTTCGCGGTCTCAACGCCTATTAGCTACACTTCATTAAATTTTATTATCTACTTTTAGGCGTTTCGGCTTTTAGGCCGGTTTATTGGCGCGCTGAAGCAATTTTCGTGCTTGTGGTTACTCATTGTAATGCCAATTGACTTTATGTTTTATGCGAGAAATTTCTTGGCATCAGCTGTTGAGTTGAGTTTTCAATGCTTCTTTGTATTTAGTGATTATCATTATTATCATTTTGTGTTTATATTTATTACTTTTTGTTATGAATTTTTTATGGTGGTTTTGTACTTATTTGGGTATTATAAATTCTTATTTGGCTGTTTAATAATGATGTAACTGGTAGATACTCTAGTGTTGAGATTAAAAATTAAGTACCTGGGTGACCGAGCTTACCCAAAATGATCCCAAAATGACCCTTAAATAATCCTAAAATGATCCCAAAAGTCACTTAAATGTTCCCAAAATAATCCAAAAATTGAATCCAAAAATTATCCCAAAATGATCCCAGAAGGACCCTAAAATGATCGCAAACTGATCCCAAAATGATTCCCAAATGACCCCAAAAACACCCTTAAATGTACCCAAAATGATCCGAAAATAACCCCAAAATTATTAAAAAAATGATAACAAAATAATCCCAAAAAGACCGCCAAATGTTCCAAAAATGATCCCAAAATAACTCCAAAATGATCCGAAAATAACCCCAAAATTGTCCTAAATTAATCCAAAATTGAACCCAAAATGATCATAAAATAGCCCCAAAATTATCACAAAGTGACCCCTAAATGATCTCAAAATGATCCTAAAATAATTTAAAAATGATCCCAATATACAATACAAATACAATAAGGAAAATAGTAACCCTGGACGGCAACCCTTTTTAAAAATATTTTAGTTGGTATGTCGGCGAAAATACCTTTCATTTGATACCCATATTGGCATATCTAGCTCCACAATTGAAAAAAAATGATATAGTTGGCAACCCTGTACACCCCCAAAGTGGCAAGCCCCAAGTGGATAGTCCTAGACTCAATCATACTATCTATATGCCAAATTTTATCCAAATCGGTCAAGCGGTTTCCGAGATAGTCCGGATATACATACAAATATACTGCGGTAAGGTGGCAACCCTACTTGAAAATATTTTAGTTGGCATGTCGCTGAAATTACCTTTCATTTGATACTCACTTTGCAAACAAAAATTTTGTTTTGTTATTGCCATTGTCGTGAACGCAACAAAATCTATGCAATTTTCATTTTTCCACAACAATAATAGAATAATAATACGAATATTATAAAAATAATATAGCAAAACATTAATAATCTGATAAATAAAAGCGTAAAAGTTGAAGTGAAAGAAAATTGCGGAAAAATAATACAAAATAAACATCAAACCCGACGCAATTGCATTTCACTTTGTTACATTTAGTGCTCCAGCTGCTAACACTCTTTGTTGCCATTGGTGATGCAAAGTAAGCAACAGTCAGTAGGGGTATTCACGACTAGATGCAAAACAGATAATCGCGCAATAAAAAGTGTAGTCCTTTTTCCTTTTCCGTTCTGATTTGTGCTCTTAGATTCAAGTATGTAGCTCGTTTCGAAGCTGTGCTAAGATTTTTAAATGCGCCTAATCGTGAATACCCCTAATGTGTCATGCTACGCTATTGTGTGTAATAGTAGGTAATGCATTGTGCGAGTGAACTATATCTGACAACAATAACAAATGCTGCTATTATAGATGCCGTATAATGCAACTCCAAAGTACTAGTCCGATTATTGTATTCGCATGAATGCTTATTGAAATACAGAATAGCGTAAACAATTGCAAGTGGGTATATGAGTTTAAATTTTTGTACACGCTTTACGTTACAAATTTCATCTGGCACTGAATGTCAATTGTTGCTTCAGTTTTTTTTTCGATTTTTCGATCAAAGCAAAGCTATACACAAATATAGGTATGAAATAAGCTATAAAGTTTTGGTGAAACCGAGAATTATATACCCAGTTGTGGGATTTGACATGACATTTATGAACATTTGTCCCTTGAGGTGCAGAGCTGAACTTAGTAATTTTGATCCACATCCAGGAATTTGATTAAGGCGACTGCTGAGTGGAAGATCACCAATTTCAATTTTTTTTTTTTCAAAAACTCGCAATCTCAGATTTTTTCCAAAACCCTCTATTCCAAAATTTGATTTGAAACGGCCCATCTCAGCTAAAAAAGTAATGAAATTTGATTGAGATACGTAGTGTTTGAAACTCATTTCGAGATAGGGCGCCCCTGAACCAAATTTTAAAATAGGGCTTCTCAATCCAGATTCGTCAATAAATTTCTGAGATGAGTATTTTTGGAAAATACGTTAAAATAGGGTGATCTTCCACTCAGCCGTCGAAAAACATCTTTTGAAAGCAATTCCAAGTATATGGGATATTTTGTATAATAGGGGTTCGAGTCTTGATCGTATATTGTTGGAAATATTATCGCCCTTTTCCAGATCAATTTTCGTATATGTAGTTTGATGTGACTCCATCCTTATTTCAGAACTGCTTCCAGAAACATTTTTTGAAGGCAATACCGCTCACTCTACGAATTTGGGCTACCTTGTATAAGAGACTGTCTTTCGAGTCTCGATCGTATTTTATTGGGAACATTTTCGCCCTTTTCCAGATCAATTTTGTATAAGAGGGTTTCGAGTCTCGATCGTATATTGTTGGAAACATTATCGCCCTTTTCCAGATCAATTTTCGCATAGTTTGATGTGACTCCATCCTTATTTCAGAACTGCTTCCAGAAACATTTTTTGAAGGCAATACCGCTCACTCTACGAATTTGGGCTACCTTGTATAAGAGACTTTCTTTCGAGTCTCGAACGTATATTGTTGGAAACATTATCGCCCTTTTCTAGATATATTTTCGGATAGTTTGATGTGACTCCATCCTTATTTCAGAACTGCTTCCAGAAACATTTTTTGAAGGCAATACCGCTCACTCCACGAATTTGGGCTACCTTGTATAAGAGACTTTCTTTCGAGTCTCGATCGTATTTTATTGTGAACATCTACGCCCTTTTCCAGATCAATTTTCGTATAGTTTGATGTGACTCCATACTTCTTACAGAACTGCTTCCAGAACCATTTTTTGAAGGTAATTCCGCTCACTCTACGAATTTGGGCTATCTTGTATAAGAGGCTTTCTTTCGAGTCTCGATCGCATATTATTGGGATCACTTTCGCCCTTTTCCAGATGAATTTTCGTATAGTTTGATGTGACTCCATACTTCTTACAGAACTGCTTCCAGAAACATTTTTTGAAGGCAATACCGCTCACTCTACGAACTTGGGCTACCTTGTATAAGAGACTTTCTTTCGAGTCTCGATCGTATTTTATTGGGAACATTTACGCCCTTTTCCAGATCAATTTTCGTATAGTTTGATGTGACTCCATACTTCTTACAGAACTGCTTCCAGATTATTTCGCAGGGAATTTTTGCTTATTTTTGCCAATGATTCTGGTACGGCTACATGTAGCTAAAAAGTAAAGAGTGTCGCTATATGGTCCGTTCAGAAAATCACCAAAATCAAAAGTATCACCAGTCGGAAAAAATCGCAAGTTCCAAAAAGTCACTACTTCGAAAAAGTCACCGCTACACAATAGTAACTCATATCAAAAAATTTACTAGATATAAAAGTCATCGTTTCGAAGGTTCTAAGAAGTCGGTGATTCCAAAAAAAAGAAAAAATCCAATGGTACAAAAGAGTCACTGATTCCAAAAACGACGCTAATTTCAATCTGAATCACTGAATAGATATGGTTACAACAAATTTGCGGGATATGAAATAGTCACCTGCTAGAAAAAATTGCCAGTTACAAAAAGTCAATTATACAAAGAAATCACTGTTTGAAAAAATGAGTGGTTTCAAAAGTCACTGAGGCCAGTAACTTAGAAAATCCCAGCTGTACCCAAATAGCTTCAGAAAATCACTGGTTTACAAAAAGTCACTGTATCAAAAAAAAGAAAGGTCAAATGTTTCGAAATGGTCACTGGTTCAAAAAAGTCAATCGTTTCCTGAAAGTCATTGGTTTATAAGAAGTCACTGCTTTCAAAAAAAGTTTCAAAAAGTGTCACTATACCCAAAAAAAAGTCACCGGCCCCAAAAACGTCACATGTCAAAAATCAAACAGTTTTCTTTTATTTTTCACTACTTCTCGGTATAACAATCTCTTTACCAAAGTGAAAACGCAAGCACGCAGTTTAAGTGGGCGTATAAAAATGAGAAGAAAACAAATCACCACATTTTCAAATTTCCACTACTTCAAAGTAGTTTTCTTCGCTTATTGCTAAGTTGCTTTTAACATTTTCTTCAAAGTGATGATTTATACTCCAGATATTTCTATTTATGTATTCATACGTTTGTGCGTCTTTTCGTGGTATCTCAGAAATGTATATTAATAAAATTATTATTTATTGTAAAATGCACTTGCCAGATGTACACAAAATGCACTTGTATGTGCTTCACATACAAATCTGCTCGAATATTGGTTGTGATCGATATGTTGTGTTTCGTATTAATTTCGTAGCCGCAACTTTTTTGTGGTTTTTTGCTTGGTTTTTATAAGACCACTTTTACTCTCTCCTTTTTCGTCATTTCGCATTTGCAGCTACTGTCACATCTGTCAATATAAATATTATAAAAGCAGCATATCAAATTGCATTTTTTCTTTGTATTGAAATGGAGTGGAAAAAGTTGTTAGCAGCATGTGCCACTTGCTTGTGGTAGCCTCATTTAAACAAGTATAGCGTCTTTCTAGGGTAGAAGGCAGGTGTTTTGAATAAAATCGATTTTTTTTTTTTGGTGATTAGTGAGTCACTTATTGCAAATATCATGTGATATTTAGTTTGTGCCAAAGACAAAGTATTAAAAATATTCTTCCTGAAGCTCAAACTGTCCGACCCTTTAACACGACCTCTATCACGAAATAATTGTTTTTCAATACCAAATAATTCTCAAAAAGTCACTGTTTACAAAAAAATCACTGATTCCAAATAAATCACTGGTTCGAGAGAGCTTACTGGTTTTCAATAGGTCACTGCTTCGAAAAAGGTCACGGTGTCCGAACAAGTTTTTTCCTCTAAAAGATCCAGTTGTTAAAAAAAAGGCGCTGATTCCGAAACATTTGTGATTTAAAAAGTTTACTTGATCCAAAAAAGTTCTGGATTCAAATAAATCATTTGTTTTATGAAGCCACTAGTTTGAGAACAGATTTCACACAAGGAACTTGTTTTAAAAAAGGGTACTGGGATCAAGAAAAAGTCATCGGTTACAAAAAGTCACTGTCACAAAAACATCAATGTTACAAAAAAAATCACTGGTCCGAAAGACTAGTTTCAGAATGAGTTCACAAAATAAGAAAGTCATTGGTTTCCAAACAAAGTCACTGCCTTAACAAAGTCGCTGTTACAAAAAAATAAATGGTTTCAAAATAGCCACAAAAAGGAATTGCTTCAAAAAGGCTACAGGGTCGCAGAAAATTCATCAGTCACTGTACCAAAAAGTCCCTGACTCTAAAAATCTCTAGTTCCAATAAAAATTTGACTGAAAATAAAAAAAAATCGCTGGTTTGAAAAAGTTATTGATTTCAAACAAGTCACTGGTTTAAAAAATCACTAGTTTGAAAAAAGTCACTGTAAAAAACAATGTGTAATCAAAATAGTCACATAAGTCACTTGTTTCAAAAGCAAGCTAGGTGCCAGGAAAAGTCATCGGTTTCAAAAAAGTAGCTGTTACAAACAAATCACTACTTCAAAAAAAGTGACTAGTTCAAAAAAAAAAATACTGAAACTGGAAAAAGTAAGTTTCGAAAAAGTGACGGGTTTAAAAAAATTACTTGCTTGAAAAAAGTAAGTTTTACAAATAATCTTGCATGTTTGCAAAAGTCACTCAAGTAACTTGTTTCAAAAACGCTTCTTGTTTCCAAGAAAAGTTTTCAAAAAAATCAACGGTTCCAAAAAAGTAGTTCAAAAAAAAATTTACTGAAACTTGAAATATTGCTTTTTCGGATAGCGTATATTTTCAAAAATAGTCACTGTATCAAAAAAAATTACTTGACTAAAAAAAATTGCTGACTCGGAAAAAAATTACTGATTTCAAAAAGTCGCTGTTGCATAACAATGTTTAAAAAAAAAACTGCTCTACAACAGCATCAAATGTTTTGTTGTACCTGCCTTCGCTTATAATATTCAGATTGAAAAAAGTTGAATGAATGAAGAACATAAAATCCATAAAATACCTACAAAACTTTTGTGCAATAAAGCTGCAACATCACGTACTATAACGGTAACAGTAGCACCAACAACAACATTTCCGTACAACATTTGCAACACGCTTTAGGCAGGAAGTATTGCTTCTGCCATGCGCATTTTAGCAGAGGAATTTACATTTTTGTAACGTCTGGCCAGCGCCTTAAACCAAATGCTTTGTAGTGTGTCCATTAAAGCAACCGTACAAACTCACCAACTCCAAAGAGTACCCATTCAGTCAATGCGCTCGCTTGAATTCAACATTTCAAAATGAGCACGACTTACAGCAGTTCTGCAATTTTTTTTTTTTATGAAACGTGCACCAGAATGCACTTCGCTATTTTCATTTTCTCTTTTTTTTACCTTCTTCTTTGATGTGCATATTTTGCTTTCAGCATCAGCTCAGCGCCATCTTTGATGCTTGAGTTATTTGAAGAATGCAAAGCCTGCTTTTGTTTTTAGTTTGTTTTGCCTGCATAGTTTTTTTTTTGCTGCCTGGTTTTATGGGTTTCCTGAACGCCTGTTTGGCTCACTGTTATCTTCATAGCAAAAATAACAATGGCTTGTTTAACGAGTTTATGTAAGTAAGCTGTAAATTTTTTAATGGTCATGTTCGGGTTTTAGGTTATGTTTTATTTTGGTTTGTAGGTTATGTTTTATTTATCACTTTGAATTTATGTCGAGTTTATTTAAAACAGGTCATACCAAATTACTTAATCGCATTGCAAAAAATATTTTGAAGTAGTGTCATCTTCCATCGAGTCTCGAAGGCTATTCTTGAAATTCTCAACCCGTTCTTACCTTTGTTACTCCAAATAGCTCTTCTTTCAGCAACTTTTCATATATTTCACATATTTACACGCAGGTATACCCTTCCTCTACATTTACTCACCTACCTTAGTAAACTTAAAACTAACTCATGGCCTCCCGAAAAAACCTGTTCCTCTACAAAAGATTAATGAATGAAAACTTTTTATGTTATTTCTTCAGTTGCCTCAAAAACATCCGGCAGGTGATTTGAAAGGGGGAAAAATAGTTTTGCAAAATGCAATGACTCAGCTGTGCGCTGTATCGCTGCGAGAAACGTGACTTGAAGTAGTTTACGTTGACCAAGTAGAACACTAAAACAGAACATGAGCAGCAACAACATCTAAAAGCATGCACCAAGTTTAGTCAATAAATTGCAGTTTTTTATTGTTCCGCATCCTTAAACGTGTTGATAGAGATCACAAGAAACGAGCAACAATAACAAACAAAGATATAAAATATAAGATAGAACTAAATAGCTACAGTGACGTAGACAAGATTAATTACATGTTGCAACGAATTGCTGGTAATATGTAGCTTTGGTGGCGTAACTTGCATTTGCTCATTCATGTTTATGTTGGTCGGATTACAATGCTTATTAGAAATTTTTACCATTTATTTTTCTGAGAGGCGCCGCTTTATACAATTGTCGTTAAGACTCCCTCGATGTTTGCTGGGTAATCTATAAAAACATATTCTTTATCTGGTCTGATTTTTTTTTGTAATAGTTTTAAAGATAAATAAAATATAAAGAAAGAAAATAAAACCAAAGAAAAAAATAAAAATAAAATAAAAAATATATAAGTAAAAAAAAATATTAAAAAAAATAAAAGAAAATAAAGTGAAATAATAAAAAAATAAAGAAAAAAATAGTATAAAACAAAATACCGAAAATAATTTAAAATTAAATAAAATGGAATAAATAAAATTAAATGAAAAAATTAAAAAAAAATAAATTAAAAAAAATATAATAAAAAATATAACAAAATACAACAAATTGAAACTAATTTAAATGAAAAGAAAAAAATAAATTAAATAAAATTTAAAAAAATTAGAACTAAAAAAAAAATCAAAATTTAAATGAAATAAAAAGAAATGAAATGAAAATGAAAGTAAAATAAAACAAATTAAAATGAAATTGAATGAAATTAAAAAAAGGAAAATAAAGTAAAAGAGAATAAAGTAAAACCGAAAAAAAATAAATCAAATATAACAAATGAAACAAATTGAAATGAAATTTAATGAAATAAAGAAAAAATTAAACAAAATAAAAAAATAAAATAAAGTAAAATAAAACATAACGAAAAAAAATTAAAGAAAAATAAAATAAATTAAAGTAACATAAAAAAAAATAAAAGTAAAATAAATAACTAAAATGAAATTAAAAAAAATAAAGTAAAATAAAAAAAATTACAAAAAATAAAAATAATTAAAAAAATAAAAATAAAATTAAGTAAAATAAAAAAATAAAATAAAAAAATAAAAAAAAAATAAAAATAAAATAAAATGGAATAAAAAGAAATGGAATGAAATGAAAAAAATAAAAAAAAATTAAACAAATTGAACCGAAATTTAATGAAATAAAAAAAATAAAAAAAGAGAATAAAACAAATTGAAATGAAATTTAATGAAATAAAAAAAAATTAAACAAAATAAAAAATAGAATAAAAAAAAAGTAAAACAAAATAAAATAAAGTAAAATAAAATAAAATAAAATAAAAAATTAATAAAAAAATAAAACATAACAAAAAAAAATTAAATTAAATTAAAGAAAAATAAAATAAATTAAAGTAACATAAAAAAATAAAAGTAAAATTAATAAATAAAATGAAATTAAATTTTGAAAATTTTGATTTTGGCGACCTTTTTGTTACTAAAGAATTATGTAGCTGGCTTGAGGTCCGAATTTTAATAAAAAAAGACAAAAGTGTTGTTTTTATTACCAATATATTTCGATTACACACCGTAATCGTCTTCGGGGTGAAAATTTCTACACGTGTGTATCACTTGAAATTAAATTAAAAAAATAAAAAAAAATAAAAATAAAAAAATTACAAAAAAAAAATAATTTAAAAAAAATAAAAATAAAATTAAGTAAAATAAAAAAATAAAATAAAAAAATTAATAAAAAAAAATAAAAAAAAATAAAATAAAAATAAAAAATGGAATAAAAAGAAATGGAATAAAATAAAAAAATTAAACAAATTGAACCGAAATTTAATGAAATTAAAAAAATAAAATAAAAGAGAATAAAACAAATTGAAATGAAATTTATTAAATTAAAAAAAAAAAAAAAAAAACCAAATCATATTAAATAAAAAAAATAAAATAAAATAAAATAAAATTAAACAAAATAAAGCAAATTGAACTGAAATCTAATGAAGTGAAAAAATAAATAAAAATAGAAAAGAGAATAAAATAAATTCAAATGATATTTATTGATATTAAAAAAAAAATAATAAAATAAAATAAAATAAAATAAACTTAAAAAAATAAAAAATAAAAATTAAATAAAATAAAATAAAACAAAATAAAATAAAACAAAATAAAATAAAAAAATTAAAAAATAAAATAAATTAAAATAAGAAAAAAATAAAATAAAATAAATAATTAAAATACAAAAATAAAATGAAATGAAAAAAATATAAAAAAATAAAAGTAAAATAAAATTTAAAAAAATAATTAAACAAAAGAAAATAAATAAATATAACAAATTGAAATGAAAATGAATGAAATTAAATAAAAAATAAATAAAAGAGAAAAAACGAATTAAAAAATAAAACAATATTTAAAAAACCAAATTAAAATTAAAAAAAAATAATAAAAATCAATTATAAGAAAATAAAATAAAATGAAATGAAATGAAAAAATAAAATAAAATTGAAAAAAAAAAATAAAATCAATTATAAGAAAATAAAATAAAATGAAATGAAATGAAAAAATAAAATAAATTTAAAAAAAAATAAGTTAAACACTTAAAATAAATTTACTTATATTGAATAAAAGAAAATAAAAAAAGAACAAAATAAAAAAAATAAATGTAATTAAATTTAATTAAAAAAATTAAATAACTTTAAAAAACATAAAAAGAATGAAATAAAGGAAACACACAAAAAAATATAATACTATTAAAAAAAATGAAGTAAAATAAAACAAAACAAAATAAAATTAAAAAAATATTAATTTAAATAAAGTAGGTAGGTAGGTAAAACAAACAAATTAAATGTAAGTAAAATAACGCAATATAAAATTAACTAAAATTTAATTGAATTAAATTAAATTTATTTTAATTTAAATAAAGAAATACTTTTTAAGTCAACTACCGCTATCGCAAAAAAATACTCCTACAAAAATATTAAAATTGTACAACAAGCTTTTGCTGCATATTTCGTTCGTGAACGCTGTGCCATTACGGGTACATTCACTTGCTATAAATTCAATGAATAATGGGTCAGGTCTATTACATGTACAAACTCTTTCCGATAGATCTGTCCAAAGCACATTTTTGTAACTATTTCTTAGTAGCGCGCGTAAGATTTGTAGGTGTGTTTCAAACAATATGCCATATGATCATGCGAGCTTTTTCCTATTCAAGTAAACATACCTACGAGTGGCGCTGCATGTTTACAGCTTGCACGTTGGTATCTTTCCCTCGTTGTTGGCCTTTCGCTCGTTAAATTTTATCGCCGCACATAAACAAAACAAAATAACTTTTTGACCCCATTTAGGCTCATACAGTGGCCACATACAACTGTATATGAGCAGCCGTCAACAAGAGAGAAAAAAAAAATCAGACAAAATTGATGCAAGCAACAACACAAAAAAGTTTTAGCTATCTTTATGCAACTTGGTGGTAGCTGCTGCTCTAGTTAGTGCTTGGAGTGATTTTTTATAAAGAAAAAAAACGTTGAAAAGCCATAAGCTTCTGAAAAAGCGCGCACAAAACAGCTCGTTAGAGAAATTGAGTATTTTGTTTGAACGAAAAAAAATCGAAAGAATGACTAAAATTAACAAAAAAAAAAAAGTAAAACACATGTATCTATGAGAATCAATTAGCGGCAAGTTAGATGAATTAAAGCTCTCCAAGGCTGTGAGCCAAAATATTTGTTTAGCAACAAATCAATGCATTTTATTGGAATAAAAAGTGAAGGAAGCCACAACAAAAAAAATACTAAAAATATTTATTTAATCAAATTTTTTCTATAGCCAAATAATGCAGGCTGATGCATATTTTCCTCTTCATAACCAACCAGAGTTAACAACTTTGTGGCATTCATTCCATTGGGTGTTGGGAGACGCCAGGCTATTGCACTGGCGCTTTTTCAAAGTGGCCTCAATATCCATGTGGCAGCTTGTTTACATGCGCGGACCACCACAGCGTTCAATTGCATTACACACAATAACACAGATGGGGACAGGGGGGTATACAAAAGGGGTGAGGGGGTGGGCAAATGGCACCGTATTTAGAGGCCCCTCATAGTCACTTCTGGCCAATTTTTCGGGATTTCGAATCAATATGATTTCGAATCAATATGATTTTCGAGTCAATATGATTTTGGATCAATATGATTTGCAATTTGATTCGCCATTCAAATCAAAGATACTTTTTATTTCAATCTCAAATAAAAAGGGTCATGGATTCATTAATGATTCAAATCATCTTTCATTAATTGAAGATTCAAATCACAAATAAAAAGTATCATTGATTCATATTGATTCATTGAAGATTCAAATCACAAATCAAAGTAGCATTGATTTATTGAAAATTGAAATCACAAAACAAAAGTATCTTTGATTTGGTTGAACATTCAAATCAAAAATAAAACGTATCATTGATTCATTGAAGATTCAAATAAAAAAGTATCTTTGATTCGTTAAATATTCAATTCACAACTAAAAATTATCTTTGAATCTTTGAAGATTCAAATAACAAATCAAAAGTATCTTTGACTCATTGAAGATTCAAATCACAAAAACATACATTCACGAATCAAATGACAAATTAAAAGTGTCATTGATTCGTTGAAGACTCAAATCACAATTAAAAAGAAATTTTTAAATAAATGTCAGCTTTTGATTCGAAAGCAAATTTCATTGTTGGATTCGAAGTCATTTCAAAATATCGCCAACAGCTTAGTTATGGTATATTTGAGCTAAGTCGATGATTTTTGAAGACAAAGCGAGAAAAGTATATATCAAAACATAAAAATTCCTACCACAAACCTTATGAAACCTGGCTACGCGCCTGATCGAGTCAGAAGTAGCGCAATTTACTTTAATGAAAAAAACTTTTTTCATTCCAACTCAGGCTGCATATTCTACACTGTCTACTCAAAGCTCTCTCACTGTCTACCGCTCGCTAGGTGTCTTACATTTTTTTTTTTTTTTTCTTCTTCAAATACAATTTTTCATCTCTCTGTTGCTTGCCACTCGGTGTTAATGAACGTGTTAAGTATTTTATTGATTACCCAGCCGGGGTGTTGTCTATTCAAGCGCATTGGAAACGTGATTATTTCGAGTTTAGCATATCATTTTTTTCCACAATGTTTTTAAATATGCCTTTTCATTGTTTCGGCATCGTCCAAGTTCATTGATTTTGTGAAAATCTGGAATTTTTCAAGTATCAAGGGAAACATGAAATCATATTTTTATCGAACTAGATACTTAAACAATTAATAAAATGCTGTTTTTCGTTGCACTTGAACTTTATTCGAACTTAAAATAAATTGCAACTAGCAGACCCTGAAGATTCTGTGCCTATCCTCGTTTTATCCCTATTCCTATTCCTATTCCTATTCCTATTCCTATTCCTATTCCTATTCCTATTCCTATTCCTATTCCTATTCCTATTCCTATTCCTATTCCTATTCCTATTCCTATTCCTATTCCTATTCCTATTCCTATTCCTATTCCTATTCCTATTCCTATTCCTATTCCTATTCCTATTCCTATTCCTATTCCTATTCCTATTCCTATTCCTATTCCTATTCCTATTCCTATTCCTATTCCTATTCCTATTCCTATTCCTATTCCTATTCCTATTCCTATTCCTATTCCTATTCCTATCCCTATCCCTATCCCTATCCCTATCCCTATCCCTATCCCTATGCCTATCCCTATCCCTATCCCTATCCCTATCCCTATCCCTATCCCTATC
Source organism: Campiglossa producta (assembly GCA_964058755.1). Lineage (NCBI taxonomy): Eukaryota > Metazoa > Arthropoda > Insecta > Diptera > Tephritidae > Campiglossa > Campiglossa producta. Next base: position 13,370,259 of record CAXKVI010000005.1, on the reverse strand, counting down.
CCTATCCCTATCCTTATCCTTATACTTATCCCTATCCCTACCCCTATCCCTATCCCTATCCCTATCCCTATCCCTATCCCTATCCCTATCCCTATCCCTATCCCTATCCCTATCCCTATCCCTATCCCTATCCCTATCCCTATCCCTATCCCTATCCCTATCCCTATCCCTATCCCTATCCCTATCCCTATCCCTATCCCTATCCCTATCCCTATCCCTATCCCTATCCCTATCCCTATCCCTATCCCTATCCCTATCCCTATCCCTATCCCTATCCCTATCCCTATCCCTATCCCTATCCCTATCCCTATCCCTATCCCTATCCATGTCCTTATCGTTATCCCTATACTTATCCCAATCAAAAATATTCTTCGAATTATTCGATGGACTATTGTGGGAACTACTAAGTACTTATGTATACAGTTTTCAAAAACTATCTTTAAAGCAAACAATTCACGTGTCTAAAAAACTGAAAAAAAAAATTTTAAAACCAGCAACAATTGTTAAGAAACCACCCAACAGGAACAAAAGCACTTCAAGCAATATCCTTGAGACAACAATCGAAGTGCTAGAAGTGACTGCTACTACCACAGATTAACAATAGAGCCCAAGAATTTCAATTATAATCTGAGCACACAGGCAACCTGTGCACGGAAGTAATTTTATATTCAAACATAATTGGGTCAAATGCACTACAACCCCCACGAGCATGTCGAAGGAGCAAGGAATATAACCAAAATAAAAAAGAATAATAAAAAATAAATGAATAACCAAAATGAAATAAAAATAAGTATGGAGGCAAGAAACAGTAAAGTGGTTTTATAGAAACCAACTAATAACGTGAAAGAAAAAAAAAACACAATTGAAACTCTACTAACAGTTGAATGAGGAAGAAGTGGGTAAAAAATCAATAAAACCAAAAATTTAGGGCACACTTTTCGTGTATTTTATATTAAAAAAAAAAAATTGATTGATTCAAGCGAGAAACCAAACATTGAATAGATGATTAAAGGAAGGGGCGATAACTGCACCAGGAAATGTTGAAGAGGGTGAGAGTAGAGTAAAAAAAAAAGAGGGTGAGAAGGAACTGCCGATTTTGAGGGAAAAATACAAAGCCTGAGTAGGGAAACTGCATAAGAAAGAGGAAATATTTACTGAGGGTGAGCATCAAAAGGGTGAGGGTGGAGCACGCGACGCAATTTTGAGGCAACATTAAAAATGGTAACTAATTTTTGTCGAACAAAAGAAAATCTGCGTAGCATGGGTGTGATTTGAAAGACGACTTAATTCACACGAATAACAGCGTAAGGAACTCTAAAAGGATGCAATGGAGGCAGTCGTGTGTGCAAAATTCGTTAAATATGATGATGAATGTATTGCAAAAAAGGTGGGAATGATGTGTAAATGAACTGATAAGGCTAATTGATCTAGGAAGGGTGGCAAATGTTGATGTTGTAACAGTACTTCGTCTTCTCAACAATGGGTATTGAACAGGGTTATACTGAAACTATAGAGCCCGGTAGACGTTGATTGTTTTTCTAGTCATTTATTCTTTCCAATTCTATATCTTTCTCCTCTTTTTCCTCTTTCATTACGTTATTTTCTTTCCATCCCTATCGCTATCGCTATCGCTATCGCTATCGCTATCGCTATCGCTATCGCTATCGCTATCGCTATCGCCATCGCTATCGCTATCCCTATCCCTATCCCTATCCCTATCCCTATCCCTATCCCTATCCCTATCCCTATCCCTATCCCTATCCCTATCCCTATCCCTATCCCTATCCCTATCCCTATCCCTATCCCTATCCCTATCCCTATCCCTATCCCTATCCCTATCCCTATCCCTATCCCAAAACCTATACCCATACCTATCCCCATCCCTACCCCTATCTCTATCCTGCCCACCCTATTTTGAGAAGGATCAAAAACCAGCCCGCCTATGTGAAAGGCTGGGGGCTGATTTCACTGCCACGCGTTACAGCTATTTGTAAATTGCCAGCAAAATTCAAGGCCTAAAATGCGATTATGACATAAAAAATCAAATCAGCGAAAAGCAGATATGAGAAAGCCATCACCCCTCTGCAAAAAGAAGCTGAAAAAAGTGAATATGACTATCAAATGAGAAAACGTCATATCGAAAATGTCCCAATTTTAACACTATGCGGCGCCAAGCGTTAAATCAGTTTTGTAGTCAATAAACTGCTCAAAGGTCAGGATATGCGGATAAAGAAATAAATCCGTACACGACAGGACATACAAGCAAGTAACACACGACAAGCCTATAAAGCACGCAAGCCTTGTCAACACAACAACAACAGCTATAGGCGTACATTGCGCACTGTGCGAAAAAATCACGCACTTCCGTTAGCGTGACAATTAAGCAAACAAAAAAGGCGAAGAAACAAAAACAACAGCAAAAAAGTAAGCAGCAAAGTAGTCGCAAAAATTGTTAACAAATAACTTGTCAGTGTGTTGCGTGTATCCTTTAAATCCTTAAATCGCTATAAAGCACTAGTTTGGACGTTCGCCTCCTCTAACTTTGCGCACCCCTGCGCAATAACTCATTTATTTGCTTGGTGTGTGTTTGTGTAGGTTTTGTTGCTGTTCTTTTCGTTGTGCCTTTTGTATGGTTTGTTGGCGCGTGAAAAATGGTTTTATTAGCAGTAAATATTGTTTTGTTGTTGCTGTTGCGTTTGACTTTGGTAGTACATATTTATGCACCACTACCCAGGCTGGTATAAAATATGAGAAACGTAATCCTCTTGCATGGTCAGTTTTTGCTTTGAGTTATGTTGTGTTGCAGGCACAAGGGTGGGTTAATAAATCTCTACGTTTTGTTATTTTCTAGAAGAAACGAATATAGATATATTTGGCATGGATTTGTTGCCTAAGAGAGTTTCCTTATGGTCAAAAAAATGTATCAAATAGATGTATCAAACTGATTTTATTTAAGGCGGAGGACTGGCTGGTTGTCGCCCAATTTTTGTACGACAATAACGCTATTAAATTATGCCCATCTCTCACCACAAACTGTAAAAAACTAGCTTGTTATTAATAAACATTTTCACATATTTGGGTCGTCGGACGCACTTTATGTCGCACCCAATTTGCAGAACACATATATTCCTCAGTTGGTTGCTACAGTGGCAGTGAAAATAAAATTGTTATGTTCTCCCCCCTGACACCTAAGGGTCGCACTTATCAGAATTTTCGAAGATAAAAAAGTTGGACGTCTCAGGGTAAGGAAGTCGCCCACAAAAATTTAGCTTGTTATTAATCACACCTATATGCCTATGGAGCTCTCGTACTCATAGGGATAGCGATAGATGGAACGTTTGATCCAGAGGTGCATAAGCGGGCCCTGAAGCATATCCATGACACGTTGGCCACCAGGTCGAGCTCTGTCCGGTGAATGCCGTTTTGCATATCTTAACACCTCACACTTCTGTAGAGGAGCGTCATCTTCCTCGTGAGACAAGGGTCACTCTGGATATTGTAGTAGAATAAACTCCTACTTTTCCAGACTGAAACCCGACGTGCCGAATGAGTGTCCGGCATACGGCTCTTCCCTCCATAACACCAACCATCCATTCACTTGCTCTGCGGAGCCCACTCTTTTAACACCCATCTGCCTTTGGTCCAACCCTGTTGTTTGTGTTGCTGTTGTTGTTGTTAACGACAAGAACACTCCCAGAAGTTTTTGGGGAGTGATGTCGAAATTGACAGTCCTTGGCCGGATATGAACCCTGTATGCTCCGGTACTCCTTTTCTGTACTGCCCGACTGTCGCGAGAGCGATTTAATATGACCAGTGCAGCCTTCTAGGTCATGTCATCCCTCAATCCGTTAGGAAAGAAAAGATGGGTAATGAGAGGCATCATATCCGTGGATCAACCATCGAGTTGGTACGTCATTACCTATCAGTCGCCTTTTACGACCGGTATGCCTACCTCGGGCATATTCTTAACCCCTAACCCGCAGGGTAGGGCCAACCTTGTAGAAACATCTAGTTTCCTAGGCTAAGGATAAGTACATAGAGGATTGATGAGCCCGAAAACAGTTTTTCAAATTTTTATGAGCTATTCCCTAAATGTCATGCGTCATAAGTCACTTCTCATTTGTCATAAAAAAGTTATCGTCTTCAAAAAAGTTAAGCTTACGTTACATTGAACCACAATTTTAAGAACGCGAGTCAAGTACTTAAAAAAAGTTGTATTTAAGAAAACAAAAAGAGAGTAGGGAACACAGGGCAAGTAAGAGCTCAGTAATAAACATAATAAAGTGGTTTAAGTGCCTACGCTGTAATCTTAATGTCAATGGTCATATATGAGTAAGTGGCCAAAAGAAAACATAAAACATTAGCTTATTTGTAAAGTGAGTTATATAAAGGTATACCTAGTAGGAAATTAATGAGCAGGATTTTCGATGTAGGTAGGTTCTTTCAATGCTAGATCGATTTGGTGAAATGATTTGAAGTGCCACCTGGTCAAAAACGATCTAATATATGAAGTCGCATCGAAAATTTTTAATCTTGCTTTCGAAGACAAACCATAAGTCCTACTCAAGTTATTCCGAATGCAAAGCGAAGTAAAAGCTGGAGAGTTGTTCCATTCTCTCCATTAATCAACTTCAGCTGCGGCATTTCATACAACTTGGCATAAATTTATTGCATAAAATTAGGGATATCCGTTGATTATGCAAAGCTTTATGTGTTTCCAAGAAAGCAATGCAATACCATCAGCTCTGAGGGGACAACACAAATCGATATACAATGCAGGAGACGCGATTTCTCTGCAAATACGTGCTGTTCATGAGACGCTCTCGCATGTGACTGTGCCTTACTACCCTTTTTGCTAGAGCTTATGCCACTTAAATTTGGCGTCTCACGCACCCCTTTTTAAATCGTGACCAAGCCAGTGACACTCTACCAACGTAAAGTGAAGCACTACAGCAAAGGATTAAAGGATATGCTATTTGTCATACAAGGTATGATGGTAAATAAATAAAATAATAGCATTTTGTTTGTGTGCGTGTGTGTGACATAAAAGAATTATTTACTTAAATGCTCAGCACTAATGTCACCATTTCTATGTACCCACTTTATGTAGTACAACTAAGTCGTCGTGTTATGTGACTCGCACACGTTTTGTATTATTTTGACAAATGTTTTGTCATGTTTTGACATTTTGCTTTTCTTTGCTGGTTCCATGTTCTCCGCTGTTTGCTGTTTATGTTATGGATTAGGCCTATTAAGTGCTCATGCTACTAAATTTCTACTAATGCTGAAACAAACAAAAATCGAGTGCTCATGAGCGCATTGACTTGAAGCTTAACTTTGTCTGACTTTCGAATATCTTAAAGCGCCCGTTTAACATTCTTTGTTCCAACTTAAACATAGCCATATAAATCAGTAGGAAAAAAGTGTACATTTTAAAACTCAAAGTTAGAAAATCCAGGGCCTGGTCGAGTTATACACTATTTAAAAGATTTGTAACACCCCCAAAATCTGGAAATAAGGCCAAAAAATCGTTTTTCAGAGTTTTCGTAAAATCATTAAAAATCCAATTTTCAACCGATTTTGAAATTCTCAACAGGTTTGGGTAGAGAATTGTTGACACTTTTGAAATATGTATAGTATTTGGTTCGCTTGAAAATGATATGACAGATTTTTCACGCGAGAGAAGTTTAATTTAATTTTTTTTTAATTTTTTTGGAAATTTTTTCGGTTTTCCCGGTTTCGACGTCATTTTTTTTGCCACTAATTGACAATGAGTGAACCTTATTGGGCATGTTTCATCGAGAGTCATTCACTACTTAATTATACCAGTTTTATTTTTTTGGACAGGACTTCAAGTTTTCAAGATATGCTGCATAATACAAAATCAAATTTTTTTGGTCTCAAGCGCCCTACAAAGGCGGGTCGATTTGAAAATTACTCAAGTGACAAGGAAAATCGTATTTTGGGATCAAAATAAGACACTTTGCCGAAGGAATCTTACCTCTAAAATCAAGTCTAATGTCCCGACTTTGTACTTTTGACTTTGAGCGCCAAAGTTTGAAAAATCCTAAGTTGACCCATTTAGAGTGCCCCAATCGTGTTTAAATGTATGTGCGACCCCCACTTACTTTGTAGGGCCGACCTACCCATGCCAGTGCGACAGCCCCTAAGACCCCACCTGTGAGGTTCCTAACACAAACATCCATATTTGGCACTTTACATAAAAAAATCAGCATTTTGCTCAATTCTGTAGGTAAGGAATTTGACAACAGAGGATGCGGAAATCATTTGTACCTTTTAAAGTTCGAAAAAAAATAAAATTCATAACATATCAGAAACCTTACCCAAAAACTTGTCCGGAAAAAACGATTTTCTTTCTAAAATGGTGCAGATTTGACCCGATTTGGCCTATGAAGGTTAAAACTACCAATCTCTTTACACATCACCCTCTAAAGACAAACCTAGGGTTACTCGAAAAATCTGACTTCAGATTCGGATTCAGCACACCCAAAAGCTGGAAACACGGTGGGATTTTCAAAAACTTCAAATTTGTTGTACAGTGTTATTAACCAGCTCTTGATAATCTTCATTAATCATTCGTACAAAATTTTGATTTTTTTTTTATATTTTGTTTGAAATACTTTTAAATTGCGAATATATGTATATGAAGAGAGCATCGATCTTAATCTCGTGAATAGTATAATGCACCAGAATATTATATCGTAACATAAAGAAAACTCATTTTGTAAAATACTGAAACAGCATCTAAAAAGTATAGAACGTTTAGATAAGGAAAAGAAAATGAAAAGAAGCAACAAGCACCAACGGGCGGAAAATATTTTTAAACATTTTTTATGGCATTTGACAAAAATAAAAGTGGAACAAGGTGAATAATTTGGACAGTTCTCACTTGCTGGGCCTTAAGTACTTAAGCAGCATACTAAGAATATAATGAGCTGAAAATTAAACTGACATTATTTCATTGAGGCACATTTGCTCAAAGAATATAAAAATATATTTCATTGTTTATCGCGTTAATAGTAGTTGCGATCTCTTATTCACCTGAGGTCATGCAGCAAACAATACAATCACCTCAATCGCACTCATTCACTGATAGTCAGTGGCAATGTCGAAACAAACTTTCATTGATTTTACATATTTACAAATAATGAATGAAACTCATTTTATTGTTGAAATTCATCATTGAATGGAAAACAATAAAAACGATTTACTAAATGGAACACATATCAATTAGTTACTTTTGTAAATACCCCTGCAGGAAAAAGTAGTCCAAAATGAAAAAATATTTAATGACTAGATCTTTCTGCTTAAGATCTAACTACTTCGGTATAGATCTAATTTTAACCAGCAACAATTCATTAAATTCTGCACTATAATCCGGGTGCATTTTAATTATGGTTACATACTCTCATTGAACCACGATTGGTTATCTTTCAAGAACTAGCATGAGACTGCTACATATGTTACTGCCGGAATCAGCAGACTTTATGTAACGTTTTTTTTTTTATAAGCCCAATATACCTCCTAGAACCGTAGTATGTATATGACTCAAAAACGAGTCATTTATGACTCATCCATGAGTCATTTATGACTCATCCATGAGTCATTTATGACTCATCCCTGAGTAATTTATGATTCATACATCATTGGAATATGACTCATTTATGACTCATATGACCCATTTATGACTCATCCGTGAGTCATTTATGACTCATCCGTAAGTCATTTATGACTCATCCGTGAGTCATTTATGACTCATCCGTGAGAAAAAATCAGTTATTTGAAAACTATTAAAATACTGATGTTTTACCTCAATATCTCACTACTAGGTATATGGTGTTAGACATTTTTCATTCACTCTTGATCTCATAAATTACGAGTGCCATTTGAAAGTTCTTTTAGCAATGCTAAGTGGTCAATAAAAGTCGCTCTGAATATAATTCTTTGAATTTCACACATTTTAGAACTACTGTAGAATTTTTATCAGTTTATGAATATATGCAATGGGATTATGCATGAATACTTTTATAGTGGCTTAGGCTTAGTAAAACAAATGCTAAAGCAAGAAATTTGCATATTAAATATTTATAAATGATAGGCTATATAAAACAATTTAATCAATTCACACACAAAGTTTTGTATTGGGGTTGATTTATATATGAGTATTTTTAATAGAAATAGCATATGTCCAGCTGCATATCATTTGACTTAGCGAACAAAGCTTCAACAAAAAAATAAATAATAGAAAAAAAATTTTGAAAAAAAATTAAAAAAAAAAGTCTTTACGAAAGGTAGAAGAAAATGCTAAAAAAGATGTCTAAGAAGATACGAATACTTTAAAACTAAATATTTGCTTTTTATTGCTTCATGCCTTTGTACCCACATGATTTGTATGCTTTTTGCGTTTAAAACCTTGCCAAGCTAATGACTTAACAAATTTTTTGTTTATTACGAGATTATTTTTTCACAAACTGAAAAAAAATCGACCACAAATAGCGCCACACTTAAGTATCCATGAATATTCAGTAGAATATTTCGCAAGCGTGTGAATGTAGAATAGGTAAAGCAGGTAAGATAATGTATCTTCTGGTGGAGGAGAACATTATATAACTACTTGTCAGAAGAATTTTATTTTATTTAAATTTATTTTGTACGAAAATATAGGGCTTCCTCGAATAAATAATGAAATAAATCAGTGCAATCGACTAACTTTTAAAACAAATATAAGTAAGCGAAAATTATAGTTCATAAATGCTGCCTTTTCTACTTTGTATAGACAAAAATTTCGAGTGTTACAGCGTGCTACACCTTCGAACTGTAATAAAGTGAAAGTTATATAAATATAAATATATTAAAGTTATCGATTACTGAACAATTTTGCTGCCCATATTTGCTACCCTTTACATAAACTTGATTCAATGATGAAAACTTATTTCAAATTTTTATAAAAGTGACAACATTTCAATGATAGAAGATCACTTTTATTTATTTTTTCCAAAAAAAATATTATGGTGCCGACCCACTGTGCCATATGAAATTTTCCTCATAATTCCGCTTGCTACAGCGTGCTACATCTTCTAACTGTAATAAAATAAAAGTTTTGAATATTTTCTATCGATTTCTGTACAAATTTGCTGCCCATATTTGCTCCCCTTCACGTAAACTTGATTTAATGATGAAAACTTATTTCAAATTTTCATAAAAGTGACAAAATGTTACGTATACGTAACGATGATAGGTGTGCAAAATTTTTTTTAATTTCGCTTGCTTCCGATTTTAGTGAAACAGCTTTATATTCATTAATGAACTTATTTCAACAAAATTAGAATATCTTTTGTGCAAAGCGCAACTGGGTATATAAATTTATTCATGGCAAAGAGAACTTCTTGCTATCTATTTTTTGGCCGTTGCCCACAACATGTACTCTTTCTTTTTTTATAGGTCGATTTTTTTTTCATGTTGAGTCATCCGATACATATCACAAAAGCAAGCCAAAATGAGAACGTTTTTCAAGATACTTCCGCGAAAGATTTTAACTTTTTTTATTTGTTAAGTGAATGTAAAAATTACGGTATGAGAAAATATTGGACGAAAATTATCCGAAGAATAAAATGAACAAAAGGAAAAATTTTCCTTATTTGGCTCCAAAAACACGGCTTTCTTAATTAAAAGACTTTTTTCCTCAATTTAGGGAAAAAAGTCTTTAAATTGAGGAAAAAAGTCTTTAAATTAAGGAATATTTTACTTATGTTAAGGAAGCCATGTCTTTAGAGCGAAAATAAGGAAAATCTTTTCTGAGTGTAGTGAAAGGTCAATTAAAAGCATAAATTTCCCTTGCTTTTCATTCACTTCTTAAATAAAAAAAATTTGGTTGAAAAAGTAAAAATGTTTCTGGGTATTGATTATTTATTATGATCTATAAAAATTTATTTTGCAAAATAAATTATATTTTTTTTTATATTTCAATCCACCTTTTCAATGTTCATAAATTACAGTTTAATTAAAATTTTCCATGTTTCTGTTGAGCGGCAGATCAATGTTAACATACAGCGATTATCAGAAACTCGCAATTATTACCAACTTTATTTTATACAATTTCAAATGATTTATTAAAAGCATTTCACCGTTGAAGCGAAAAAAAACCACTACATACATAAGTGAGCATGTAGTTAAACGAGTTCATACATTAGGGTTGCTTATTTTCCGACAGGGCAGAAACATGATCTAATAGACATAGGTACGAAATGATATTCCGCCATAATTTGGAAACTAGTCACGGAGCGCTGTGCCATCTTGAGGGTATTTTTTTTTTTTTTTTTTTTTTCTTCTAGTCAGCCTATATATACACTCTCGTGAATTTATTGTTTGCTGTTAACGGAGTAACTAGCAACACTGAGGATGATTAAATGGTTAGATAAATAAACTGTGGAAAAAGTTGTATGTCCGTTCTTTGGCTGATAAGATATATTAATTTTCATAGAAGCTTATAAAAAAACTAAAAAAACGGCGATAAGCACCACCTGATAGCGCATAATTTTCACCCACCCTAATGTAGCTACCTGCATATGGCAATTAATTTATTTGTTTAGCCGATATAACCTGCAGTGTCCAAGTGCCAACTGTGCAAGAAAAAAAAAAAAAAAAAAAAAAAAAAATTCGAAACATCAAACCGCTGAGTCAAACAAAACGAGTAAGTTTACGTATGTATTTATTCGTATATAGTGCATAATATATTCAGACAAACGTAACAAACTCTGCAAAACCGGTTTTAAATCATACATCAAAGTTTTTTCTTTCCTCTTTACTTTAGTCGCTTTTTCTACGCATAGAGTTCAACATAATATTTACGTTTTAGCATTGAAAAAGAAATTAAGAAAAAAATTCAAACGAGTTAATATTTTTGCAGCATGAGGGTATTTGCAATGGGCAACATACCTAAATTTGTAATTCATTTGAATTGAGCTAAGCACGAGCTCTGAATAATTTAGTAGCGCTATGATTTGTAATTGTTAATAACATGTAAAAAAAATTGATGAAGGTAAAGCAAATTTCCACTTTAGGCTTGTTTCATCATTTACTTGATGTATAACTCGTCCGTAAAAAAGAAATAAAAGCGCATGTATTTCTTGAGTATTTTTTAGTTTCGATTATTGAAGTTAACTTCTTAGGCGGCGATATGAAGTTTTGATTGAGAGTAAAATTTGAGAAAATGGCTGATGATGCAACGGAAATAGAAATTGTGGCCGGCTTTCAGGCGTAGGCGATTTTCACCACGATGTTTAGCTGTGCAAATCAAATAGTAGGTGAAATTCTAGGATCTAGCTAACATTGCACAATTTGTAATAGTTAGGCCGAGCAGAATTTATGGGTGTTGCCACGTATGGCGTTTTACAGGGTTGCCACCTATCCAAACAAATTTAAATATAGAGCTAGATATGCCAATATGGGTATGAAATGAAAGGTATTTTCGACCGTATCCCAAATATGACAATTTCACGCAGGGTTGCCACTTAGGCTTGCCACGTAACCGCGATTTACAACCCCTTTTACAACTCTCCGTCGTATCTTTCTTCGTCTTCACACTATCTCCCTCCCTTTTTCTATCCAATTCCCTCTTTCCTTCTACAAATAGTGAATCTAAACCATTCTCGAATATACCTTATTCATAATTCGTTATTTCTGAATTTAAGAAGTTAACTTCTTTAACGTGTACTGGCTACAACCGTTTTTTTTTTTTTTTGAATACATATCTGATTTCAAATTTAGATTACGTCTAGCTTTAGTATATTTTCATTTCTTTCATATATATATATAGATTTGCTTTTCTATCTCATAATTTTAAGCATACATATCACCCTGTGTTTCTACAAATAAATAAAAATATATACCTACCAAAGTAATACATCTTTTACACAAGTGTTCCCAGAGCAATCTCCCTTCTATTGAAAATCACCGACCCTTCCGAAGCCCGCTTCACGCTTTATTTTGAAATCAATTACTTTGACACCGTTAATTCACCATCAAAGCAAATATCCATATATTTGACGCCCTATTTTCACACAAAAATAACAAATTTCCCCTCCAACCACCATCTCTCCGCACACTTTTATTGTTGTAATTCGGCTATTTTTAAATTTTTAATGAATTTTACAACCTGCTTTAAGGGCAATTGGAAAATCATTCAACCCCCACAAAAATTACAACAATATCAGGTTAAGAATAGCATTGAAGTACTTAGGAAGGGGGATGTAATTGTATTTTATGTATTGGTATTATATTTATAGGCAAAATTTAGGAGGGTGGTTTGCTTTAAAGCTTGAAGCATGGATAAATCCTTTATTTGTTTGAGTCTTTAGAGTATAACGGTAGTACAAATTAATTTTGAAAAATATTTTATTAAGCTGATAAGGATGGAACTGCCTTCCGCTATGACAGTGGCTCTATACCTTTGAAGAATAGGGGAACACAAGATTAGTAACCCGTTTCTGGATGAAAAATTTAATTGGTTTGAGTCTCTATAGCAGGGATCGCCCGGGATTTCAACCTACTGAGCCATACAACAACAAAGTTATACTTTCTACAACAGCACGTTCCTGGGATTACTACTCAATTCGTTCGTTCGTCTCGACTAAAAAAGTTGAATTGTGGTGAGGTCATAGACTCACTTTACTCTTTATGCAAGAAAAAAGGAAGTGTGGCACTCGGGGACTGCTTTAGAGCAGTACAGCCTTAACCTGTTAACAGTATAGCCTATACAGCTCCACTTTTATGTAATCGGCCTGTTGCTAACATCAGTACAACGTCATAGTGTTAGTAGTATAGCCTAAATATAGGCAACGCTTACAGATCCAATTTTAATGTAATGTAATGTACAGCTCCAATTTTATGTAATCGGCCTGTTGCTAACATTAGTACAACGTCATACGCCTAAATGTAGGCAACTTTTATATTTATTTTTGTCAAGTTATGTTGCTAACGCCGAACCTTTTAACATCGAAAAAAGTCCGTTAACTACGAAGTTTTTTAACATAAACATTTTTTTTTTTCATTTCACTCCTACCGCCAAGGCCTGCGATAAAATCTATGCTATAGCTTAATAAAATTTTGTCGATTTATTAACTCACTTTCCTCTTACTTACATTTTTTTCTATTTTGAATCGAGCTTAGCGTGACGACAGTAAAATCGAAATTTTTGTCCATTTCTTACAGAAACGGCCTACAGTATACATACCTTAAGAAGCACATTCAAACACAAAATTTCCTACAGGGTATATTTTAATGTATAACATCACATCACCATATCCCTAGCGCATAGTCACTCTGACAAATTCAATTTGTTTTTCTGTTTTTAAAATTTTTGAATGAATTAATGGCTCGTCAAAAAAAATGATAGCTGACTCGTGCCACTGATAATAATTTCATTTGACTATTTTCAGACAGAAACTGAATTTGAGCTGTTGACATACAGCTTAACATTTACATATACTCACAGAAATACATACCCATATGAACCTAAACTACAAAAATTGAGCACTGTGGATACCCTCCGACTTGTACACGTGCTAAAACCATAATTTACGATTAAATTAGAAAATTGAAAAGCAAAAATCAACTAAAAATAAAATGAAATATATACAGAGGTACTCAAATAGCCGAAAGTCACTCTAGCGCATGTTTTATTGTATTTTTTTTTGTTACTCAACGTTGACGTGACATCGCGCCCTCATCAGTTGACATGACAAATGTGATGCTGCGCTGCAATACAAAGGGGTGCAAATATGATCCAACGATATTACAACGCAATGCCAAATTTGGCTGGTGTTTATAGAATTTGTAATGAACCATTAGAACTGCCGGCTTATTGGGAGCTTTGGCCCTTCCGGTCCTAAGCTCAACCATTTACTAAACGCCAACCATTCGAACTCATGGTCCTCCGAGTAGTTATAGAGGTTAAGGAGCGGATACTCTGGTCGCTGGCACCAGCTAGCCTTCAGCGAATGAGGGTGGGAACTTGCTCCTACGCAGACTTTTTCTCGGCTACACAAAAAAAATTTCAACCAGAGGTTTAAAAAAATGATTTTGGGACCACCGAAGGTTGATTGTAAAACAAGCTAAGAAAAATTTCAAAAAAAAAACTGCACTCAAAATTTTACCAACCTGTACCTTATCGTTGTCATACCATTCCTCGGGTTTCGATCTTCTGGCCGCATGGTGGGAAGCTATAGATGTTGTTGCCTCGCCGTCATAACCCACCCAACCTGCTAAAAGAATATGAATGTTGGGTCTTTTAGCCCTAAGTAATACTCACCACTGCCTCCACAAGCAACTATCAAAATAAATTTAAGCCATCATTTTCTTCTCAACATTCATCTTAAATTTATTACAAAAATTCATGTTATTCCCTGTCTCTGTATTCCCTAACAGGAACCTATCATTATAAGATAAACTCAACTTGCACCTCTGTTCATTAACGTAAGCGATTTAATATATGTGAGTGTGTACATAATTCATATATTGGTGTGCAAAGAAAATCTATGTAAATTAACATCAAGAGCAACATTAATATCTACCTAACATTAATTCCAGTCTTGGTTACTCTCCACCCTGGATTTTCTCACTTATACTCAAACCGTTTTCAGTGACTCTCTCATTAACATTATGCGTTCTGTACAATATTCAATATTTTCCTGTTAATCTCCTATCCAATAAGCTAGATCGAACTTCGCTCCGATTACAGTGAACGACTCTGTTACTTAACAGCTAACATTTACTCTCTAACCCTAAACTCTAACATACCATGATTTCAAATGTTAAATTTTTATAGGTAACCGAAATAATGTTATGACCAATACTAATGCAAATTACTTTGCGTCTCTCTGTGAGCGAGTGAGCGAAAAAAAATGAGCACACCGTTCTCTGTGACTTTCTTATCATCTTTTTATAAACGTTATACGACTCCCTCATCGCTTTGCGAAGTAGACATGCTCTCGGTTACTCGCTGAGCGTTAATTGCGTTTGTGTTAGTAAGTGAGCGCGAGTTAATCAAAAGCAAACTCTTAAAAGAAAAACAAACAACAAACCAAAATGAAATTTGAAGAACTTTACGTTAAGAGCATAGTGGAAGGTTGGAAATTGAGTTCACAATGTTTAGGTTAACGTGGCCAAAAATGAATCTGTAGTGGTAACGTAACTTGCAACAAATTGCGGGTTAACTTGCCCCGAGTCCTATTTATGACATTTCCACCATTATAATATCAAAAAAACTGATTTTTATGTTTTGGAATCAAAGAACGATACTTTTTTTTGTTTTTATACGTGCATCCAAAAACCCATTATTTTAAAATTGGTATATGTATTTATATAGGCCTAGGTATATATAAGTATATATCGTGATACAAACACTACCTCAGAAAAATGTTGAAATTAAATTCGAAATAAAAGAAAAAAACTTTAATTAATCAAAATAGTATAGGTTTGAGGTTGTTTACATTATATTTACGACATTTGTCGGCAAAACTCAAGAAAAAAGTGGAATGTGGGATTTTTCTTACAAGAGGGTTTTTAGCACGATATACACGGTGGTGAAAATTATCAAGTGAAATATGTAATTGTCAATAAACAACTTACCAATTTATCCGCCGTCCGCTGGCCAGTTGAAGGGGATGTTGGCTGCTAGCTAAGAGGAAAGAAAAAAAAACCACACCACGATACTGCACTTGGGTAATCACCACGCTAATTTTTTTTTTCTTACTTTGGAAATGCCTTCAAAAGATTTTTTTTTTTTTTTCTACTTTCAGTGCCTGTGGCACGTTGTACAAGGCCTAAAATTTCTCTTACGCATAAATATATATTTTTTTTTTCCACTCACTCGAACACTTTCTCTGAGAACTTTTTATTTTATTTTTCTTAACTATTTTAATAACCTGGTTAGATTACTTTAAGATGCAAAATTTAAATGATTTTTTTCTTTTTTTTTTTTTTTCCAAAAACAAAAAAAAGTCTTTAAATCTAACAAAAAAAAACTCCTTCCCGCTCGTTTCCGGCTAAGTCTGCTGCTGCTTCCGAATTGCTGCTTCCGGCTTGCTGATTTATATGTAGATATAACGTTTTCGATAATTTTTTTTTTTTTTTTTTTTTTTTGGTTATTTAATTTGTAAAAATTTCTGTTTCTAATTTTAAGTTTTTCCAAGTCAATTTTTTTTTTTTTTTTTTTTTCCTTTTTTTTCGGAAATCAATGATTTTTCCTTCACTTTAACTGTTTCTTCTTTGTCCTCATTCCCTTTTTCTTAAATCCTTATTTTCAAAATTTTTGTTTTTAACTTCGAAATTCTTATTTTCCAAATTTTTGTTTTTAAATTCGAACGTCTTTTTTTCCAAATTTTTGCTTTTAAATTCAAAACTTTTATTTACCAACTTTTGGTTTTTCTTATTTGGTTTGTCTTATTTTTCGAATTTTCGTTTGTTTTAAAATCACCAGTCCTAGTTTCCAAATCTTTTAGTTTGAAATTCAAAATTCTTCTTTTTCACAATATCCTTTTTTTTTTCTTTTTTTTTTTTTTTTTCAAATTCTTGTTTTAAAAATCAAAATTCTTATTTTCCGAATTTTTTTTTTTTGTTTTGACACACAAAATTCTTAATTTTCCCAAATTTTAGTTTTTAAAGTCACAATTCTTATTTTCAAATTTTTTTTTTTTGTTTTTGCGTTCCGGTCTTTACGTTTTCCAAATTTTCTTTTCACGGTTTTTAATTTTCAATAAAAGACTTTTTCACACTTTTAATTATTAAATTTTAAGCTTTAATTTAATTTTTAATCTTTTAACTTTAATTTATTTTTAGTCGGTGCGACTTACTACGCGCGCCATTCCCGGACCGGACTTCTGACCGTTTTCGAACCTTTTCAGCAACTGTCCTCTCGATCTTCTAAAATTTTCCGCCTAAGCTCGGTTTCACCCAGGATCACGCCACGTGCCTCCAAAAAAAAATTGTTTGCGAACTATTTATCTTCCAAAAAAAATTGTTTTCGAGCTAATTTCTAGGCTATTGTTGGTATAAATTTTTCTTCGCCCACATACCACACCATATCTTGCTCTCATACGTCGTGCCGTAACCGTTGCAACGCAATCCATCTCTCTGTTCGAGGCGAATTAGCAACACCCAGAGCCATGGTGCCAGTCTCACTTCTGTTACTCTGTTGACAACTGTTCCCACTGCTTTGTGTCGTGTTCATCCTCGACGGATAAACTTCCCATAGCCGAAATTACTCAACTTCTGTTGCGCACGCTGTTACTCAGTCAGAACCAACACTGTTAATGTTAACCACTATGTCTACTTCCTATGGCGCCCGGATATGAGTTGCTTTATCGATGGCGCCTACATCTCCCACCTTACACAACAGGTTGGTTGATCTTGCTTATTGTGGCAAGCAAAGGCAAACGACCTGAAAACAAGGAGATTTACGAGAGAGACCAAACATTCCAAATCTCTACCACAGATCTTTAGCGTGATAGGTACCTATGGCTTTCCCTCCCAAGTCTTCTAAAACGTAATAACATGATCCTTTGATAGCCTTAATTCTTGCCTTCACTCCCGTTGGTGCAAGCTTCGCATTAAAATGGTTAGCTAGGTTGCTTTGTACAAAGTTACGTCGAGTAACGATTTGGCCTACTTTGAAGTTCTTACTACGGCTTCGTAGGTTATAGGTGTTTGCGTTTCGTATGTGGGCTTTTTCCAAATTTTTCTTGATTGTTTCTCGTATGAGCTGGAAATTATCAGCGCGGTCTAATCTTGCGGAGCTGTCATTGACCAGTCGCAAATTCCGAAGTAGTCTGTAATCTGCACCGTGGGTAATCATATGTTGTCCAAACACGGCATAGTAAGGCGTATAGCCTAAGGACTGATGTAGACTATTCCGCAGAGCACAGTTAATGCTGCTGGTAAACGTATCCCATTCCCTTTGATCATTCCGTATATAGCTTCTGAGGGCTTCATTGATGGACCGATTCACTCTTTCCGACGCATTCGCCTGTGGCGAGTAAACAGCGGTAGTTATATGGGAAACTCCATATTTCACCAAAAATTCTTCAAACTGTTTGCTTTTGAACTGGCTACCATTATCAGTTATAACGCTTTCTGGAGTCCCAAAACAGTCAAACACACTTTCTTTTAAATACTCGGTTATCAGCTGTGACGTAAACTTTTTCAGTGGTTTCAAAAATACAAATTTTGTCAAGTGGTCGAGAATGATAAGCAAGCCTATGTTACCTTTCTTTGAGCGTGGAAAAGGTCCTATCAAATCCATATATAAGAGTTGGAAAGGTCTATCTGAAACGATTTGTTGTCCCATTGGCGGACGTAGGGATTTAGTGGGAGCTTTGGACGTTTGACAATTTTCGCAGTTTTGTATGTATTCGCGAATTTGAGTAATCATACCCGGCCAATAGAACTTTCGTCGAATTCTTTCTACGGTTTTGCCTATTCCACCATGCGCTGCAGCTGGTGGGTCATGTGCCGCTGATATTAATTGATGGCGTAGCTCGGTTGGCACATATAACTTCCACGCATTGTCATCGGTATCAGTGTCACCAGTCGCAAAGTCTGTGCGATGGTAGATGTATCCGTCGATGACCTGAAAGTCGGGCAAGTTCGAGTTCTGAAACCGAAGTTTTAGATCTTCGTATTCGGGCGAGTTAAAAGCGTCGGAGCTTAAATTAATTTCAGGTAAAACGCTAAGTGTTAATTCATTTATCTCTATATCGGCCGTGTCTTCGTATACTCGAGACAACGCATCAGCGATTACGTTTTCACTGCCTTTCTTATGTTCAATAGAGAACTTAAACCCTTGGAGTTTGATGGCCCACCTGGCGAGTCTGCCGCTCAAATCCTTTTGCTGCATTAGCCAACGCAAACTCGCGTGATCGGTCACCACCTTGAACTCCATTCCCTCGATATACATCCGAAATTTCTTTATCGCTAGTACCACAGCCAAACACTCTAACTCGGTCACCGAATAATTACGCTGTGCTTTATTCAGCTTCTTCGACATATAGGCTATAGGGCGCTCTTGACCGTTATCATCTTCTTGCAACAGGCATGCACCTACCCCTACTTGACTTGCATCGCATTGTAATATAAACGGCTTATTGTAATTCGGGTGAATTAACACTGGGGCGGAAGTTAGCTTCTTTTTGAGGTCATCAAACGCTTTCTGTGCATTTGGATTCCATGTTAATTGTTTTTTCTTGGACAGTAGCTCAGTTAAATGGAAAGTTGTAGAGGAGTAATCGTCGATGAATCGTCGATACCACCCGGTCATACCCAGAAATTTTCGAAGTTGGCGTACCGTCTTTGGAACAGGGTAGGTTTCAATCGCAGCAATCTTTTCTTGGTCTACCTGGAGAGTTCCGTTTCCCACTATAAAACCTAAATAGTTGACTTGGCTTAGACAAAATTTACTTTTTTGTATGTTGATTGTCAAGCCAGCCTTTCGCAATAATGTGGAGACTTCGGACAAGTGAACCAAGTGTTCATTGAATGATGATGATACTACCAATAAATCATCTAAGTATACAAAGACATGAGTTTTTAAGTTATACGGTATCACTTTGTCCATCAGTCTACACATGGTTTGTGGCGCGTTGCACAATCCAAAAGGCATTCTTTTGAATTGGTACAGTGGCCTGTTAGGGACGGTAAAGGCAGTCTTTTCTCGTGATTGCTTTTCAAGACTGATTTGCCAGAATGCGTCTTTCAAATCAATCTTGGAAATGCAATGAACGGGCGGAAGCCTACTTAGCAATCCCTCCATATTTGGGATGGGATATGCATCCTTCAACGTCACCTCGTTTAATTTCCGCGAATCTATACAAAAACGGACCTTTCCTGGTTTCACAATCAAAACTACCGGCGATGACCATGCTGAGCTAGGAGCCTCTTCTATAACTCCTAGTGCCAACATTCTATCTATTTCTTGGCATAACAACTTTTCGACGGCCGGGGATATAGGGTAATGTCGTTGTTTAATGGGTTTCGCATCACCCGTGTCGATCACATGTTCCACTACACCTGTCAAACCCAGTCCATCCCTCTCAAAGCTTGGAAATGAATCCACTATCACCTCTAGTTGTCTCTGTTGTTGAGAATTCAAGGACACCACGTCACTTGAATCATTCTCAATCTCATTTACATGATTGGATCGAGAATCGAGCAATACCCTAATGCCAAACGCTTCCCAGAAGTCCATGCCACATATGACTGACTGTGAAATCGACGGAACTATCAAAAATTCTACATTTTTATTTTGCCCATTATAGCTAACCGGTACTACAGCTACACCGCTTATATGTTGTCGTTGGCCATCTGCTGTTTTTACGTGGCCATTACAACCTCGCACATTTGTCTTCGTAGCTAATATTGCTTTCGCCAGCTGGCCCCCTATCACGCTTTTATTTGCCCCGCTGTCTAACAAAGCTAATACTTGCTCTTCGTTAATACTTATCTGTATAAATGGTCTATTGTCGGAAGTTTTATATGCAATCGTCGAGATAATGAATTTTCGCAAACCCTTTTTTATTTCCCAAAAGTTTTTCATTCTTCGCGTTGAACGAGACACAATTTTCGGAGGTGTGGAAAAGATTTCAGCACGTCGCTGTTTGTAATCGGCTAGTCGAACATGAAATGGTTTTATTGGGCTTAACTTAGGTAAAATGGGCGGATCTCTGATGGGGACGATGGGATTAGTCAGAATTTGAATATTTTTTACATCCGAGGCTGTTGGTGCGGATATCCTCGTTGGCGGACATCCTGATTCCCGTTTTCCGCTCTCCTGCTACATTGCTGGCAGCTAGGCTTGTATGTGTCTAGTTTTCCGCAACCATAACAAAATACCCGTCGTATTGGATTTGTGCAATCTGGGTACCTATGACCTCTTTCATCGCAATTCCAACACTTGAAATTCTCCGCAGATATTTCGGCAACAGACGCGGTCTCGGCAAAATCCGGTTCATAATGTGCTTCGGCTACTTCGGCTATATTCCTTCTGCCTGGGTAACTTCGATTTGGTTGGCTAGTAATCACGTTTGCCATGAAGTTTTCATGCCTGTGGCATTCCCTCCGAAGGATCGACAAGTTCGCTATATCCAAATGCAGCAGTTCATATCTAAGATCGGGTTTTAGATTCCTAATCATAGTTTCTATAAGTTCCTGATCTGCCATCGGAAAACGAAGACGATCGTTCATGGCAAGGATTTCGTCCAGGAATTGGTCAAAAGGTTCGTTGGGTCTTTGTTTTCGACGACGTATATTTTCCTTCCTGTCGTAATCGCTCAACTGATCCTTATACTTTTGCCTCAAACCTTCACACAACCCCCCCCACTCTAACCTCTCCGTTTGGCGGTGGTGGCGCCAAAACCAAGCTTCGGCATTTTCACTAAACAACATATGCACGTATCGGCACAACACATCAAAATCTCCATTCAAGGACTGTCGTGTTAGCGCATTTACCCGGTATATAAAATCTTCGACTGACATGCCATTTGGTTTACCGGTGAAACGGATATGCCAATTGGAAATTATATTTGATATTTTGTTTGCCTGTCGATCGTTTGTCCGGGGAAGGGATTCTCTATCACGGTACGGTCGGTTCACTTCTTCCCGCGGATCATTCAAGGAAACATCCTGTGGCCACCTTGGGCTATCTTGGTTCGAAGGGCGCTCGCGATTCCTTCCTAAATTTACCTGTTCAAGTAGCGTACTCAACTCACTACCGATTTGAGCTGTCATTTCTTCGCGGAAGCCGTTCAGGGTCTCTTGGATAAGGTTTCGAACTAAAGAATCGTCAATGGCGATGGCTGGAGGTTGGACGTTGTTGGTCTGTCTGGTGGTTGTTCGCGGTGATCTGTTGGTAGTCAGTCGGTTCTGACTGGCTCCAGTGGACCTCGTCAGTAGGGAGACCGATCGCGTTACGGGCCTTCTTGGTATTGCACCCCCTCGCGCGCGGAATGAGTTATTCGCCGGAGAAGTAGTCTCCTCGGTTACACCAGATACGTTTGTCAAATCTGATACTGCTACTGGTTCCCTGCAAGCTGGACAAGAAGCGTTGGTTTCTATCCACCTGACTATACAGTGCCTGTGGTAGTTGTGTTTGCACGGAGTCTCAACTCGATCACGCCTTACCACATCACTACATATAGTGCAAATTATTTCCTCCTCTGTGCTAATAAGATTCAGATTTTCCGAGCTATGGTGAACCGCCATTACAATAAAACTTCATAAACAGTTAAACAAAATTTAAAAAAACTTCTAAACTTGTTGCAAACGTCTGCAACGTAAAGCTATTATTTTTAGCAACAGTAAATAGTAAAGGTACGACCCCGGTTATATGGGTGAATTTCCCCAAACAAGGTATTTATAGGTATAAACAAAATATAAGCAAAAAAAATATATAAAAAAAAATGTTTAAAGCAAAAAGTTGAAAAAAGTTAAATATGTTTGTTTGACATAGTTGCTGCATGTGAGGACTTACATGGGCATTACTACAAATCTGACGGCCAGTTGACTTCGACCCGGAAACGATATGACAACAAAAAAAAAATAAAATAAACTGATACTTCTGCAAATGCGAGTTCAGCTGTGTGGCGAGTATTGAGCTAGAAACTCAAAAAAAAATCTCTAACCACGCAAGCTCGTATTGCAAAAAAAAAATGATGATATGCTCGACGCGAGTAAACCACCGAGATAACCCAGTAGAGAAAATCTCAAGCGCGGCATACTAAAATACAAAAGAAAAAAAATTTACAAAATATCTGGCTATCAGTTTCTTCGGGTATGACTTCGACATGAGCCAAACGTCATAAAAATCTCCGACAAAACGTTAACTGTGCGTTTTGCATCCTAATAAAGTTTTCCGGGTTCATATCCGAAAAATTCCAGATACTGACTTTCCACGGAAAATCTTTTGGCAGATAGGCATTCCAATAATTAAATAAAACAAAAAAAATATGAAAAGTTTTAACCTTCGTTGGCCCCACGTTGGGCGCCATTTATGTAATGAACCATTAGAACTGCCGGCTTATTGGGAGCTTTGGCCCTTCCGGTCCTAAGCTCAACCATTTACTAAACGCCAACCATTCGAACTCATGGTCCTCCGAGTAGTTATAGAGGTTAAGGAGCGGATACTCTGGTCGCTGGCACCAGCTAGCCTTCAGCGAATGAGGGTGGGAACTTGCTCCTACGCAGACTTTTTCTCGGCTACACAAAAAAAATTTCAACCAGAGGTTTAAAAAAATGATTTTGGGACCACCGAAGGTTGATTGTAAAACAAGCTAAGAAAAATTTCAAAAAAAAACTGCACTCAAAATTTTACCAACCTGTACCTTATCGTTGTCATACCATTCCTCGGGTTTCGATCTTCTGGCCGCATGGTGGGAAGCTATAGATGTTGTTGCCTCGCCGTCATAACCCACCCAACCTGCTAAAAGAATATGAATGTTGGGTCTTTTAGCCCTAAGTAATACTCACCACTGCCTCCACAAGCAACTATCAAAATAAATTTAAGCCATCATTTTCTTCTCAACATTCATCTTAAATTTATTACAAAAATTCATGTTATTCCCTGTCTCTGTATTCCCTAACAGGAACCTATCATTATAAGATAAACTCAACTTGCACCTCTGTTCATTAACGTAAGCGATTTAATATATGTGAGTGTGTACATAATTCATATATTGGTGTGCAAAGAAAATCTATGTAAATTAACATCAAGAGCAACATTAATATCTACCTAACATTAATTCCAGTCTTGGTTACTCTCCACCCTGGATTTTCTCACTTATACTCAAACCGTTTTCAGTGACTCTCTCATTAACATTATGCGTTCTGTACAATATTCAATATTTTCCTGTTAATCTCCTATCCAATAAGCTAGATCGAACTTCGCTCCGATTACAGTGAACGACTCTGTTACTTAACAGCTAACATTTACTCTCTAACCCTAAACTCTAACATACCATGATTTCAAATGTTAAATTTTTATAGGTAACCGAAATAATGTTATGACCAATACTAATGCAAATTACTTTGCGTCTCTCTGTGAGCGAGTGAGCGAAAAAAAATGAGCACACCGTTCTCTGTGACTTTCTTATCATCTTTTTATAAACGTTATACGACTCCCTCATCGCTTTGCGAAGTAGACATGCTCTCGGTTACTCGCTGAGCGTTAATTGCGTTTGTGTTAGTAAGTGAGCGCGAGTTAATCAAAAGCAAACTCTTAAAAGAAAAACAAACAACAAACCAAAATGAAATTTGAAGAACTTTACGTTAAGAGCATAGTGGAAGGTTGGAAATTGAGTTCACAATGTTTAGGTTAACGTGGCCAAAAATGAATCTGTAGTGGTAACGTAACTTGCAACAAATTGCGGGTTAACTTGCCCCGAGTCCTATTTATGACATTTCCACCATTATAATATCAAAAAAACTGATTTTTATGTTTTGGAATCAAAGAACGATACTTTTTTTTGTTTTTATACGTGCATCCAAAAACCCATTATTTTAAAATTGGTATATGTATTTATATAGGCCTAGGTATATATAAGTATATATCGTGATACAAACACTACCTCAGAAAAATGTTGAAATTAAATTCGAAATAAAAGAAAAAAACTTTAATTAATCAAAATAGTATAGGTTTGAGGTTGTTTACATTATATTTACGACATTTGTCGGCAAAACTCAAGAAAAAAGTGGAATGTGGGATTTTTCTTACAAGAGGGTTTTTAGCACGATATACACGGTGGTGAAAATTATCAAGTGAAATATGTAATTGTCAATAAACAACTTACCAATTTATCCGCCGTCCGCTGGCCAGTTGAAGGGGATGTTGGCTGCTAGCTAAGAGGAAAGAAAAAAAAACCACACCACGATACTGCACTTGGGTAATCACCACGCTAATTTTTTTTTCTTACTTTGGAAATGCCTTCAAAAGATTTTTTTTTTTTTTTTTCTACTTTCAGTGCCTGTGGCACGTTGTACAAGGCCTAAAATTTCTCTTACGCATAAATATATATTTTTTTTTTCCACTCACTCGAACACTTTCTCTGAGAACTTTTTATTTTATTTTTCTTAACTATTTTAATAACCTGGTTAGATTACTTTAAGATGCAAAATTTAAATGATTTTTTTCTTTTTTTTTTTTTTTCCAAAAACAAAAAAAAGTCTTTAAATCTAACAAAAAAAAACTCCTTCCCGCTCGTTTCCGGCTAAGTCTGCTGCTGCTTCCGAATTGCTGCTTCCGGCTTGCTGATTTATATGTAGATATAACGTTTTCGATAATTTTTTTTTTTTTTTTTTTTTTTTGGTTATTTAATTTGTAAAAATTTCTGTTTCTAATTTTAAGTTTTTCCAAGTCAATTTTTTTTTTTTTTTTTTTTTCCTTTTTTTTCGGAAATCAATGATTTTTCCTTCACTTTAACTGTTTCTTCTTTGTCCTCATTCCCTTTTTCTTAAATCCTTATTTTCAAAATTTTTGTTTTTAACTTCGAAATTCTTATTTTCCAAATTTTTGTTTTTAAATTCGAACGTCTTTTTTTCCAAATTTTTGCTTTTAAATTCAAAACTTTTATTTACCAACTTTTGGTTTTTCTTATTTGGTTTGTCTTATTTTTCGAATTTTCGTTTGTTTTAAAATCACCAGTCCTAGTTTCCAAATCTTTTAGTTTGAAATTCAAAATTCTTCTTTTTCACAATATCCTTTTTTTTTTCTTTTTTTTTTTTTTTCAAATTCTTGTTTTAAAAATCAAAATTCTTATTTTCCGAATTTTTTTTTTTTTTGTTTTGACACACAAAATTCTTAATTTTCCCAAATTTTAGTTTTTAAAGTCACAATTCTTATTTTCAAATTTTTTTTTTTTTGTTTTTGCGTTCCGGTCTTTACGTTTTCCAAATTTTCTTTTCACGGTTTTTAATTTTCAATAAAAGACTTTTTCACACTTTTAATTATTAAATTTTAAGCTTTAATTTAATTTTTAATCTTTTAACTTTAATTTATTTTTAGTCGGTGCGACTTACTACGCGCGCCATTCCCGGACCGGACTTCTGACCGTTTTCGAACCTTTTCAGCAACTGTCCTCTCGATCTTCTAAAATTTTCCGCCTAAGCTCGGTTTCACCCAGGATCACGCCACGTGCCTCCAAAAAAAAATTGTTTGCGAACTATTTATCTTCCAAAAAAAATTGTTTTCGAGCTAATTTCTAGGCTATTGTTGGTATAAATTTTTCTTCGCCCACATACCACACCATATCTTGCTCTCATACGTCGTGCCGTAACCGTTGCAACGCAATCCATCTCTCTGTTCGAGGCGAATTAGCAACACCCAGAGCCATGGTGCCAGTCTCACTTCTGTTACTCTGTTGACAACTGTTCCCACTGCTTTGTGTCGTGTTCATCCTCGACGGATAAACTTCCCATAGCCGAAATTACTCAACTTCTGTTGCGCACGCTGTTACTCAGTCAGAACCAACACTGTTAATGTTAACCACTATGTCTACTTCCTATGGCGCCCGGATATGAGTTGCTTTATCGATGGCGCCTACATCTCCCACCTTACAAATTTGTAAAATAACGCTTCTTTGATAGGGTTGTAAGGTGTATTTTTGTGTTAAGGTATATTTAGGGCTGCTCAGCGACGTCTTTGGAATGGGTGGGAAGCCAAACAGGCTTTGGTGGGTTTTGCTCAACGTTGCCATGATATCGTTTCCGTAAGATGGTAAGGGATTTTCCGCTTTGGTGTTTTGTGTATTTATTTTTGTTCATGATATGTTGAGGGATATGCTACGCAGAGCTTAAACTCCCAATATCATTGTATTTTTTTGCGGATACAAAAATTTAAATTATTTAGTATAGCTAAGCCACATAAGTCAGAGTTGTATTTCAAGTCATTTTCGCATTCGATTATTCACAAATAAAAATTAATTAAATCATTTTCAAACCTACTTTGTTCTCTTTAATTCTGTAAATTTCGTTCCAGTATTTCCAGGTAGAAATTTTTATGAATGCAAATTTCCACTGAAACTCAGTTTTGTAAAAAATTATTTGCATTTATTGCACTTAACTTAAAAAATGAAGTTCATTAACACTTCCAATGAAATATTTGCAACAAAACTGACATTACAGGAATTCACTAGCATTAATGCAAAAATAATCACCAAAAAAAAATATACATCTATACATTTTACTCGAACATGGAATAAAATCCCAAGAAACCAAACCAATGCAAAAAAATGTAAAACAATTCCTGAAAATATTATGTAAGTTATTTACACTAGACTTACGTGGAATAACAAACAAAGTGAAAGGTGATTGAATGTTACGTACAAAAATAATAGGGGGACTCATCAAACCTTATAAGTTAACGAAATGCGTAAATTTATACATTTATCAACCCTAGATAAATTTATGTGTATTTGATGTCAAACGAAAACTTTTTGTTTCGAAATTCTTATAAAAAAGGTAACTTTCGACCCATTTGCAGCATATTCTTCTATTTTTGTCCAGTGCGCATTGAACGCGTTAAAAAAATATACATGTTGATTTAACACGCCAAAATCGACGCGGAAGTTTATCAAATTTGTGTAAACCTCGTTCCATACAAATTTTCACAGTTTATTTACACACTTGATAAATTTACACGCTTTATAAGGTGTTTATAAGGTTTGATGAATACCCCTAATAACTAAAACATTAAAAAACAACTAAGGAAAGCTGTCTTCGGCTGTGCCGAAGGCTATATAACTTTCAAGAGCAAGCGTCACGATTTTCACTGTTCGATCCCCAGTACAGCCTGTGTGAATTTAACTTAAGCTCATACCGAAATTATCGGAACTATCGATTATATGGGGACGATGTGTTATATTAGTCCAATCTCATTGATTTTTAACATCAACATTCCACATTCTAAAAGAGCAATAGTTACGAAATTTCATGTTCCTACCTATCTAATAACAGGAGTTATCGACCAAAATCCGTTTATCGGAACAATCGATTGTATGGGGGCTATGTGAAATATTTATCCCAACTTAATGATTTTCAACACCGATATTGTACATATGAAAGTAGCAATACTTTCAAAATTTCACGTTCCTACCTCTTTAATTACAGAAGTTATAGCCCGAAATCCGTTTATCAGAACCATCGATTGTATGGGAGCTATATGTAATATCGGTCCGATCTTGCTGGTTCCAACAAATAATTCCTATATTGGAAAATGGTAGCCGCATAGAAAATTTCAGCCAAATATCTCAAAAACTGAGGGACTAGTTTGCGTTCAAACAGACCGACATGACTAAATCAACTCATCTCCTCATTCTGATCATTTCGGTATACTTATTGATGGGTCCATCTCTTCTTCTTCTCATACTTACAAACATCGGACTAAATTTATAATACCATTTCATTTTCAAAGGTATACAAAATTTATTTAGCAAATTATCATTAGAAATTCTTAAGAAATTTTTGGGCCGAGCTTCTCTTCCGATTTGTGTTGCGCTATTTTTAATTTTTTTTTTTTCTAAAATTAGGAGAGATCTACACTCTCTTCCCGACTCCTAACGGCACCTGGAAAGTAGATGAAGTTTTGTTATTAAGCCTTTCATGGCAGAAATACACTCGGAGCGTCTGCAAACCGTTGTCGAGGGTCGACCCTGTTTAGAAATTCCTTTTTTAAGAATTTTCCATGTTGCTTTAGGCGGACCAGCGCCTGACTTGGTGTAGGGATAGTGTTCTTGGCCTAGTGCACCAATATTTCGGGTGGCACCTCCGATACAATCTTTTTTTACAGGCTAACCTAATATCTCCAAAGCGGTTAATGGTAGGGATCTGAAAACTAGTATGAGGATTTACTATACCAAATCCATACTCACATACTCATGATTAAAAGTGGGAGTTCTCGTAAAAGTGGGAGTGGCACCTCCATAAATACCATTGTCATAAAAAGTGTGAATTATCTAGAAGGGGCCTGGCACCGATACAAAGCTGATTTTCTCTCTAAAAGGGTTAAGGTACGGCCTGCCGTAGAGTTTAAAAAGAAAAATTCGTTCAAACTGATAAAAAGCTTAAAGCAAGGAAAAGTCCTAAGCAGATTTAACATTTGTTTACGAGGTTTACCAGCTTAACGGGTCTTTTATGGAGCTTTTTGTTCTGTTTTTTTTTTTTTCTTACCTTTTAGTCTGTTCAAAATAGACATAAAAGTGGTGTTTTAAATAATTAAAATTCCGAAAAGGCAAGTGTTTTAAAGAGCTTAGGCTCACCTTCAGAAAGAAAACTTCAAAATTCCTCATCGATCCCATAAAATTATTATGGGTCAAAGGTCACAGTTTTAAGGTTCGGGGATTTTTATCGAAAAGGGTAAGTTTTTCTTGAAAAGTTACTAAAGACCAAATTGTAGACCTCGAAATTCTCGGAGATTATCTCCAATAAATCTTCGTTAATCAGATCCAAATTTTACCCTGATACACACAAAAATGAAGATTAACAGCATTGAGAATTACCACTTTGGTTGTTATTACACTATATTCTTACCTACCTCAGCGACATCTAGTTGTCGAAAGTCGGATCTTAGAAACCAGCGCGACGCCTATCTGTCAGCTACCCTTAATTTCCTAGTGTTTCTTGGTGTTGTTGTCTATTTATGTACAGAGTGTTGCCAGTGCAAATTTTTTAAAACTGCTCAAACCTTCTTAATTTTTGGGAGTTTATAATGAAGATTATGCTCAAGTTAACTCCTAAAAGCGCACTTAATTCGGAATTTGCGCTAATGTATCAGCCGTATTACTCTAACTTTTTTAGCACACATGGGGATGACGGGGACTTTAGAAGTTTACTTGCTGACTTCGAACCTAAGCTCGCTACAAAAATATGGGACATCTACAGGGTGTACTAGAAAAACAAAAAATTATGTTTCTTCATTTTAATATGAAAAAGAGATTGATATGCAATAAAATTATTTTGATTTGGGTAAGTACTCTTGTATTTAATAAACCACAAATAAAATATTGCAATCATACCAAATACCATATGGCAGAGACATAAATACTTACATATATGTAAGTATCTCACAAATTTATTACTCATACAGATGTGGCAATTTTAATGTCAATTTCAATATGTCACTTTACGACTTTAACAACCTGCTCTTTACGTTCGTATTAATATGCTTTGAGTATAAAATAAAAGTATCCAAAAAATGAGAGCATTCAAATACGAGTATACACATTTGCACATATGTATGTACATACCTCATATTATGTTTGGGTACATGTAAAAGCATTTTTATTTGTTTTCGTAAGATGGTGTAAATTTCATTGTTGCCACAACTAGGCTAATGACATTTCGTTCACACAAGTGTAAAAGATATAAATTATTTTTTATATTGTTTTTTTTTTTTTTTTAATTTTTAAGAAACCATCCCACCCACATATTGCGTTAATGTTATTGCATAGCGCGGCTGTTTGTCATAACTTATCAATGATATCAGTGCTTGATTGCGGTAAAATTTGTCGTAAAATCAACGGATATGTGGTAGGTGTATAGAGGAAAATGTGGGAATTTTTTTTTAAATTGTAATTTAATAGCTGTTGACTTAATTTTGAGTGTTTGTGTAATATATACGTTTTCAAGTTACGTGGGTGTGGTAGGGGGAATGATGTATGCACTAAACAGGTCGTTAAGTAACGATAATTTTTATTATATTGAGTGACCCCTAATGAATTCATGCTTTTAGTGAGGTAGAGCTTATTTAAGCGGCTTATGCTATGGTAATTTTTCTTTTGTTTATTTCATTTGCATATAATTCGCAACCAGCTTATGATATATTCTGAAGATATAGTTTTTGTTCTTATCTCAAACTAACTAAAACGAAATATTCGTTTTCTATACCCCAACGCTTAGATAGACCCCTATATCCAATACGTATTTGTCCTCTATGAATGTTGGCAGACAGTTATTCTGGCAAAACCAACACTTTATAGCAACTTTTTTAGGTTAGTATTTTGCAACGTTATCGCCCATGTTATTCTGATATGACTTACTGTTAAACTAATATGACTTGCTGTTAAATTAAAATGACTTCGTGTTAAATTAACATGACTTGCTGTTAACTTAATATAACTTTATGTTAAGTAAAAATGACTTCCTGGTATATTAGGATGATTTCCTGTTCAATTAACAAATCTGCCTCTTAAATTGACCTAACTTCCTATTAAGTTAACATGATTTTCCAATAAAAATAACATGATTTGCTGTTACATCAAAATGATGTTCTAAGTGTTAAGGTTACGTAGCGATATGTTATGTTGTTATTTCATTAACATGTGATCACCATGCTCTGTTATGATGCTAAATGTGATGTGACATGTGATACTATGTTACGATATGCTATGTTATGGCATGTTAAGTTATTTAATGTTGTGTTATGTCATAATAAGTAACTATTATGGACATAAATATGTTAAGCAAGTATTTTTTATTATGCTATGTTTTATTATTATTTGTGTTTATAATATGTTATTTCTATGTTATGTGTTATGTTATGCTATGTTAATGTTACGCAGCGATATGTAATGTTGTCATTCCATTAGTATTGAATCACCATGGTATGATATGATATTTCAGGCTATTTTATGTTATGCCATGCTATGCTATGCTATGCCATGTTAAGTAATGTTACGTTTTGTTCTTTTGTTTTTTCTTTTCTTATCAAAATAGGGGTGTTGTTGAAAAAAAATCCAAGTAGTTCTTTGAAACTATTCCGAGGTAGGAAAAATATTTAGAAATATGGTCTTATATCTTCTAGATATGTACCACCCTACGTATCTAGGATCAAAATATTGAAGGTGAACATTTTTTAAATATGATTAGCTCAAAAAATCGGTAATCAAGAACAATTAAAAACCCATAACAACTCTGCAAAATTGCACATTCAAAAACACTTTTTTGATATTTTCCATCGACTGAAAAATTCGTCGGCAAATTAAACTTACGAACCTCTATATTCATTTAGATGACCGAAGCGCTTAGATATTAAAAAAAAAACTATACCAAAAAGTAATAAAAATTTAAAACAAGAAACAATAAAATGTGTTAAAGGTACAACATAAAACCTAAAAAAAAAAAAAAAATCACAAAAAACAACAGAATGTCTAGCGAGAACAAAGGCAATAACGGCAACAACAATGCCTACGAGTCCTCCAAAGTCGAGGTTATCGTTTTGGCCAAATCCGATAAAACACTCAAAAACAACATGGACGCCAAAGATGAGACCATGCGCAAACGCACCTCACTCATCATTGTGCCACAGCCAGTAGAAGCTATATCTGATCGTGATAACAATCTCACCAACTCTGTTGCAAGCGACAACGATAACTGCAATGAAACATTGGATAACAGCAAATCGAACGATTCCAACAACATAAAGCAGCAGAAATTACTCGAAACTTCAACTTGTTCGAGCAACTCTAATGGTGGTGGCACCGAGGATGAAGTTGATGACGGCGACTACTTAAAGAAACCACTCGATAACGATAACAAAAGTAATCGTCACTCGATAGCAAGCGTTGATAGTTGCGTATCACGTTCAACGCGCACCAGCAGCACTGACACTAGCACATCATCATCCGGTGATGATGTTGTCTTAGATGATTATAATGATTCAGAGGAGAATGGTAATTTAATTGATGATCTCGATGATGGTGATCGTAAGAATTGTATATCGAATGCATCATCTTCAATCGATGATTATTCGTTGCGTGAAAAGTTGCACAACTATGTGAATGAAGCGTTGGTGAAGGATGAGGAGGGTGATCAATGCACCAGCTCAGATGCGGATGAAGTGAATACAGAGGAGATGGAGCCAAATGAGGAGGTGGAAGAGGTGGTTGAAGAGTTGCCACCGCCAGAGCCGACAAGCTTGCCACCCTGTGATGCGCTCTTGAGTCCACAGGAGGTGCCAATGGGGCGTCGCTATGCGGAGGTGTCACAATTTAAGGCGCACAAATGGTAAGTCAGTTGGAATTTTTATTTTTATGAAAAAATTAAGTGAAAGTTTGAAAAAGTGCATATAAACTATATTTTAAGTACTCTCAGCTACCTTCAGTTGCAACGCTGCGTATTCGTTAATAATTTTCTCTTGAATCCTACTATAAAATATGACTCCAAAGTGTCTGCTTCTGCTTGAGCTGGCACACCTAGCCATTGCTTTTCATAGCAAATGCATTCAAGTGACAGTTTTTATTGCCTTTTATTTCGCCTCTTCGCCTGACAAACCCTTTCTCCATACACCCTGCCATTCTCATGACACTCATAAAATCACACTTATATGTTTGGAAATATGTTCATCTAAACATGTTGTGATTTTATTACGTTCACATAATGTCACATATAAACATGAATGTGATAAAATCATCGCCCACAGTAAGTAAGTGGGCTAATGTTGACTTGATTTAGATTTTAATGTAGTGGAATTGATGTCATTTTCAAGCTATTTGAATGTAGCATATCCTGTAAGGCTGTACTGAGTGGGATCTTCACAGCTGAGCCAGTCAGTTGATCTAAATTTAAACAAATTTTTTTCTAAATCGCTAGTTCAAAGTCTAGCCATCTTTCCTCTACCTCTTATCAGTTTAAATTTATTTTTAACTTTCTCTTTTCATATACCCAGTTCCTGGGTGACCGAGCTCGCTCAGTGATTTCGATTTTTACATTTTTTTCCAATATTTCTACTTACTAACACAAAATTTGCAAAATAGATTTCCGAAAAAATATCATACAGGTGGCAACCCTACCTGAAAATATTTTAATTGGTATGACGCTGAAAATACCTTTCATTTGATACCCATATTGGCATATCTTGCTACAAAATTTAAAAAAAAAATGAGATAGGTGGCAGCCCTGTAAACCGTCCCAAGTGGCAAGCCCCAAGTGGATAGTCTTAGAATCAATCTTACTATCAATATTCAAAATTTCCTTCAAATCGGTGAAGCGGTTCCCAAGATAGTCCGAGTTTAGCTCGTTTAAAGTTATAAGATTATACGAGTTGGCTGGATATGAATCAATTTATTCTATGTTTTCGCCCATCATTTCATCTTTCTTAGACTCCATCTTGATATTATCATACTTCCTTTTCTTGCCCAATATCTACTTCATATGGGTCTCCCTTTTGCTCTTCTATTACCATTTCCCTATCTCGACTACCTCTAAATCCTCCTTCATCTCTATATCTTTTTCAACCTCCACTTCAACATCTACCTCTATTTCTACCTCAATAAAACATCATACCTTCCCTCTCCTTCAACTACGTCTAGCTCTCTCTCATTCCTTTCTCGATAACAGCTTCCCATACCTAGCTGCCATTCGAGCTCCGAAAAATATCTTAATTTCGATCGAGTTTCCTGTTCTCTCGGACTGGCTGATAGCCCCGAAATACCTTTTTTTATTACCCATGCCCGAAAACCTGATTGTAGGGCTACCTCAGTATACATTTTCGTGTATGTATATCTCTGGACTGGCTTAAGATCTCGTAAATAACTTTTATTTGATACCCTTACTGTACAAACTCGGGCTAGAACCACCCAGATGGATATCTTAAGACCAGCAAAATGCATATTTTTATCATTAAAAATATGTATTTTGCTGGTCCTTCATATGAACCTTCTTCTGACAAGTAGTCCAAAAAAATTTGAAAAATCAATGATGAGCTCATGGTGGTCATAAGAGCATGGTGTTCCCACTCCTTAGTTACAATTTCAGCACGAGTTGGACGTATAGCACCTAAAGGGAGCACTATCTATCGGACAGCATAAAACTTTACTACCCATCGCGGTCCTTACAATTTCCGTCAACCCTCTTGTGGTATCGAAATGTGTCTGTTTTTGATTTTATTGGTCCGCCATCGCATGACATGACATAATCTCAAGTGACATAATTAGAAGTGCACAACTTGAACTGTGTAGGTTGACTTCGGCTGTCCTTATAACAAATAATCCTTAACCAATTGGGATTATGTTATGGTAGCACCCCTGCATCTCCCCAATATACGATAGGTCGAGTCTTTGCATGGTGATATAAGTACGTCGCTCTCACCAGAGTTATGATAAACTCAATTTAAGATCGCGGGAGAACGACTGACCTTTTTTAAAGTTCGCCGCACGTGCGTCAGGTTAGGTGAAAGAGCTTTTTTTAATTTCACTGGTAGTTCATTGGTGTGCCTTCTAAATACAAAAAACATTTCTTCAAAGAGACTGACATCCCCCAACCTCATTGTATTTTCGTCAAAAAAATAGCAACGAAGCAACTTTAACCAGAAACTATGATTAAATAATACCAAGCGCTGTTATTTCGGCTGGGTTCCGGACGCGTTCTGGAGAAATCACCCTCATTCTTCTCTTATCATCACAGAAGTAGAGAAAGCCTTAAATGAGACCAAAGGGTTCCCAACTTGTCTTCTTGCTTAAATACTAAGACCTCTTGCGGTTATGTCAAGCCCTTCCCCACAATACAACGGTTTCTATCGAGACTTAAAATGGCATTAATAAATGGTTTTACAAGCTTCACCACATGCAACAAAAAGGGCGTTTCTCCATAAAACTCAATCTTACTTTTTTTGCTGCGTTAAAGCACACATGTGCAAAAAATTAGAGCATGAAAAATGAATTTATAATTTAATTTCCTGGAAATCGTGCTTAATCATACGTAGAGACGCGCATACTTGGATCATAAAGTATTTGATCCCTAAAATATCTTTATAACCCCATTTACTTGAATGCAATATGTCCTAAGTGCTAAAATTGGAGACGCAAGTGGTGCATATATGAAATACAAAAGCAAAGACTGACATCAAGTCTGCACTATGTTTGGCAATCATAATTTTTATTATTTTTTAATATATCAACTGAAATGAAAATCGTTGTCATCTGGCGCTGAATGTGTGTCACCGAGCACACCACGCATTCACAGCCACACCCGCACTCAAATGCACACTGACGACACCAATGCACTCGGTGATATTGCATGCTCTGCTTTCATCGCTTGCTGGCGCTGGCGCTAAAAAATTGTTTTGTTGCACGAAGCTAGCGACATGCAACAGCAATATTTACTGTCGCCTTGTTCCAGTGACTCCTCAGATTCCTCAGTGACATAGTGGCTTTTGTTGTACTGTTAAATATTTTTTATACCCAGCGGTGCAGCACACACAAGACACTACAAACTGGAGCATAGAAAAATCACTCGTAATGTCATGCTAAACTGAGATCTATATGAGGTAGAGCGAAATGTTTAGAATAAAATATGAAGACCTGTTCACTACCAACAGCACCTGCTAAAATTAATACTATTTACGCCTCGTTTACTTTACCGTTTTCAATTTCATTTATTTGTTTTTTTTTTTTTCAAATTTTCTTCGTTTTTTTTTATCTGAAAAGCCATTAAATAATTTTTGAGTTATTTTTATAGTTTTTTTCTTGAGCCTTCGCCAATTCGCCTGCTCCAAAATCTCTATGAACACAATTCAACGTTGAAAGAAAGTAACAAATAACAGTAAAAATACACAAAAAAAAAAAATCGGTGTTGCACGTACAAGCAGTGGCAAAAGCTGGCTGCGCGCGAAAGCAATATTTTTGGTATAAAATATAGTGCAATTATATAAGTAAAAAAAAAAGAAGAACAAGTACATCGTAGAAAAAGAAAGTAACTTATATGATCAAACTTGTATGCAGAGGCAATAACTGCTCTCCATTAGCGCACACACACGTGAGGCTTTATACTCTTTATAAAGCTTACATTTAGAACGGAATCGAAAACTTATTTTCGTATTTTGAGTTGTTTTAGTTTAATTTGATTTATTTTGTATAAATTAATTTTTTTTATTTGATTGTACTTTTTGCTTTATTTCAATTGTTTTTTTTTTATTTTATATCCTTTTTTATTTGATTTAAGTGTATTTATTCAAAAATTATTATTTCTTATTTTATTATGCATATTTTTTTAATTTTAATTTTTTTTTTTTTTTTTATTTATTATTATTTTTTTTTATTTCATTTTATTTTATTTTACTTAACTTGACTCTTTTTTATTTTAGTTTTTATTTTATTTTACTTAACTTGACTCTTTTTTATTTTAGTTTTTATTTTATTTTACTTTTTTATTTCATTAAATTTTTATTTTTTTGATTATTTTTTTCTTTATTAAGTTTATTTTTATGTTAAATATATAACATATTTTATTTTGCATTATTTTTTTATTATTTTTTTCATTCGACACTTAATTTAATTTACTTTTATTTTTATTTTATTTTTATTTAAATACATTTTTTATTGAATTTTTTTTTTAATTAATTTATTTTTTTTCTGTGAATTTTTTTTTTATTAAGTTTTTTATGTTAAGTAAATAACATAATTTTGCATTATTTTTTATAATTTCTTTTATTTGACTTTTAATATAATTTAGTTTAATTTTTTATTTTTTTTTATTTTGTTTTTAACATTTTTTAATGAGTTTTTTTAAATTTATTTATTTTTTTTATTTTACTATTTTAATAATTTTTTTAAGTGATTTTTTTCTCTCTTTATCTTTTTTTTACTTTTATTTCATATTATTATTATTTTTTTTTAATTTCTCTTTATTTTTTTATTTGGATTTATTTTAGTTAACTTTATTTTATTTTTTTAGTTATTTTTTGTTTATTAAGATTTATTTTGTGTTAAATATATTACATATTTTATTTTGCATTATTTTTTTATTATTTATTATTTTGATATATTTAAATTTTTTGTTTATTAAGATTTATTTTGTGTTAAATATATTACATATTTTATTTTGCATTATTTTTTTATTATTTATTATTTTGATATATTTAAATTTTTATATAATTAAATTTTTTTTTCTCTTTCATTATATTTTTTAATTTAATTTGGTTTTATGTTTATATTTTATATTTTTTTTACTTAAATATATTTTTTTTTTAATATCCCTTTATTTTTTAATTTGGTTTTATTTTCGCTAACTTTATTTTATTTTATTTTTTTATATTTATTTTATTTATTTTTTTATTTTTTTTTTTAAATTTTTTTTTTTATCTCACTTCATTTTTTTCTTCTTTTTTTTTAACTTAATTTATTTTATTTTTTTTTTTTGTTATTTATCCTAATTTTTTATAGTGATTTTTTACCTTATTTATCTTATGTTATTATATTTATTTTTTCTTGATTTTTTTTCTTAATTTTTTTTTTTTATTTCACTTCATTTTATTCAATTTTTTTTATACTTTTTTATTTATTATAATTTTTTAATTTTTTTTGGTTTTATTTTTTTTTCCTTTTTCATTCTATTTTTATTTTTTTTTTTTGTGTTTTTTTCCTTGTTTAGGATGTTTCTCACACAGAGAGAAAATTGAGCTGGTGACGGATAAGAATTGGCAGTGATTTGGTCATATCAACCAAAATATGGGTTGATTCAACCAAAATCACGGTCAATTCTTATCCATTCCCAGCTTATTTTTCTCTGTGTATCAACAATGCAGAACATGAAAGAGCCATTCTGACTCTTTGGCCCAGTTTTTCAGTGCAAGTTTAAACCGCAGACAAAAGTTGACTAGAGTTTATCCCATACAAAGTGAGCGTTTAAACTAAGTTTAAACTCGCACTGAAACTTAAACCTGCACTGCATAACCGATCCTTAATGTCTACTAAGAAAAAACAAAAAAAAAACATTTAAAAAATAGCGCCATTGTAAAACTCTTTTAAAAATTCCTAATTGCTTTACACAATGTACCCACAGCGCAAGCAACAACATGAAAGAAAAAGCAACTTTTTAAAATTTTCCCCCACTTTTTCTGCGAAATTCACATTCTTCCTCTATGTTTGCCAGCCGCTTTGTGCAACCTTTTGGTCCGCAAACTCGCATTTTCTACTTTTCACTGGAAATTTTTACTCAAAAGTTTTTTCAATCACCTCTTGCCCGCCACTTTTTCTTTGAACCTTCCATTTTTTTGCTGGGTTAACTAAGTTATCATTGGGAAAAATTGCTTTTTGCCACTTTTTCTATTGTTAAAAGTAGAAAAATTGCCATCAACTTTGGTCATATAGAAAGTTGCGTATACGCCATGACGCGTTAGAGACGATCTGCTTACACACAAAATGATTTTTGACTTTCAAAGTTCTTTGCCGATATAATAATATAATTTTCACATTGGCGTAAAACTTTTTGCATGAGCTCGCCCTCCCAAGCATATTCACATTACATCTATATTGAAAATTTGCTAACATATTACTTTATACTTCAAATTTATTTTCCACTCTAATGTCATCTTAATATTCTCAAGCAGCTGTGTGTAGCTGCCAAAAAGCTAGCGTCAGCTTCATTGCAAATGTGCATACTCTTCATTGATTTTCCATCCACAAATATTTGCATTTTCTACCGCTTTTTCAAACAACACACCAACGCCATGTCTAAAATTGATACCTTCAAGTTTCACGCAAGTACGTACTGGGGTGAAGGAGCTGCCTCAACTATGTTACATAGTATGCACTTTGCCATAGCAAGTTTTCTGCTGCATAACTTTTATTTTTGTCTTCTTCTTTCTTCTCATTTGCGCATTTGTTTGCTTGCAACAACAGCTTTCCAATTCACTGCTGCTTGTCCCACACATAACTCACCTTGTCACCTTTCTCTTCTCATCTCATCTCTCCCAACTTTTCGTTCAGCTCGAGTTTTTCAAGTTTTCCCACTTACCGCATATTTACAATAACAACAATAATGATAATATTTTTGATCCTGTCAAACTCATTTGCATATCACACAAAATTGACAGCGACATGTCGTTGCTGTAGTGGAGAGTAACTCTTTGTGGTATGCGCTGAGTGAATTGAATGCCCACATGCAGTGAGTGCGCTTTCTAGTTTGGATACACCGCACTCCAGCATTAGCTTATCGATGAAGCTGTCACAGGTATTCTTGTAAAAGTTGATATTGTTTTTGTTATCACCATAGCTGCCACATTTGATCTTCTCGCACACATACATATAAAAACACACAATTTTGCATATCAGGGGCGGTTCCACCGGTGGCGTTTTAAGGTTAAACCCCCCCCCCCCCCCTTCGCGATGATCTACGGGGAGAATTTTTCAGTTTTAAACCCCCCGTCGGAATCCAAAAAGTCATATTTTTCACAGTAATTTTTCCATGCGCATTTATCAGGTTCAAACCCTTAGTAAAAATTACACAAAAATATATAGTAGAATTAAGCAAAAAATACAGTAAAAAATACACGAAAAATACAGTAAAAATATTGTAAAAATTACACAAAAATATAGTAAAAACTACCCAAAGAAAAAAGTAAAAATTACACACAAAAAATAGTAAAATTTGCTAGTATACAAAAATACAGTAAAAATTACGCAAAAAAAAATATAGAAAAAATTACACCAAAAACACAGTAGGTAAAAACAACGGAAAATTATAGTAAAAAATTACCCAAAAAATAAAGTAAAACTTACTATACTATTATTACTATACATTAAAAATTACGCAAGAAATATAGTAAAAAATACACAAAAAATATAGCAAAAAATACATAAAAAAAAACAAAAAAACAAAGTAAAAATTGCAAAAAAATATAGTAAAAGTTACGCAAAAAATATACTAAAAAAATTACCCAAAAAATATAGTAAAAACTACAAAGAAAATATAGTAAAAATACACAAAAAATATAGCAAAAAATACACAAAAAAAAACACAAAGTAAAAATTGCAAAAAATATAGTAAAAGTTACGCAAAATATATAGTAAAAAATTACCCAAAAAATATAAAAAAACTACACAAAAAATATAGTAAAAATTACGCAAAAAATATAGTAAAACTTATACAAAAAATACAGTAAATCCACACAGTAAAAATTACGCAAAAAAAAAAATATAGAAAAAATTACTTCAAAAACACAGTAGGTAAAAACAACGGAAAATTATAGTAAAAAATTACCCAAAAAATAAAGTAAACTTACTACACTATTATTACTATACATTAAAAATTACGCAAAAAAATATAGTAAAAAATTCACAAAAAATATTTCAAAAAATACACAAAAAATATAGCAAAAAATACACAAAAAAAAAAGCAAAGTAAAAATTGCAAAAAAAATATTGGAAAAGTTACGCAAAAAATGTAGTAAAAAATTATCCGAAAAATATAGTAAAACTTACGCAAAAAATATAGTACAAATTACGCCAAAAATATAGCAAAGCTTATACAAAAAAGGCAGTATATTTACACAAAAATACAGTAAAAATTACGGAAAAAAAATATAAAAAAATTACAGAAAAAACACAGTAAAAATAACGGAAAAATATAGTAAAAAATTACCCAAAAAAAATTACAAAAAAAATATATGAAAAGTTACGCAAAAAATATAGTAAAAATTACGCCGAAAAATATAGTAAAAAATACACAAAAAATAAAGCAAAAATACAGGAAAAATTACACAAAGAAATAATAGCACTGCCAGCATACTGGCAACTCATATTTTTGCCTTTACGTAATACACATTCGGTGACTTTTAAAACGATTTACATAAGTGCTGCCTTGAATCTGACATAGCCCATACTAACAAAGAGGATTTTTTTTTTTGAAAAACAAGCATAAAAGGCCAGCTTTGAAGAAACTGTGAATAAAAAATGTCCCCGAAATTGAAAGAAAAAATTTGAACCCCATTCCCAAAATCCTGGATCCGCCACTGTTACATATATATATCGTAATATGCCTTTATGTACTTCATAAAATTGTTGTAAGCACATTTCGATTTCCCATACAAATTTCTACCTCAAATTGCAGTGTCTCTTGTTGCTTGCATGAAATTTATTAGACTTGATAGCATCACTGCTTCCAGGTAGCTCACATTTCCCATAGCATGTACTTTGCCTACTTATTTTATGACAAATTTTACTACACGACATGACCATCCTCATGCCACATACTACTCTTCACTCACACTGCAATTTTGTCATTTTCTTGAAACAAAAGCCAAATTTTGATTTTGATTGCATTTGAGTATTAGCCAGATGAAATGGGAATTACTTATGTTCTTACATTACTTTTAGCTTGTAAATTTTCATTGCTTTGACAACAAATTTTATTTAATTTATTTGTCTGTTGGCATTTGCCTTTTAGTTTCATATTGCATTAGATGCTTTTATTAGATTTCAAGGAATATCTTAGTATTATTTGGTGGACAGGATATACCCTAGAAATTGATTTGACAATATGGGTATCAAATGAAAGGTGTTCATGCGGACCTGGAAGTAGTGCAAGTTTTATATAGATATCTTCAACTGTTTCGGAGATATCGACCAAAAAAATTAATACAATTTATCTGTCCTTTTCATACTTCTATGTTTAACTAAATGTTACTCATACGCAGTGTAGGACCTGTAAAAAGTGCACTATAATTGCAAAATTTCAAAATATACACTAATATTTTTGCTAACAAAACATATTGTTAAGCAATATGACAAAATACTTTTGAAATTCCAATGTCCTTTTTTCGTGCATACGTTTTTTAATATCCTTGCAAGGATCCTTTTGTCCTTATAAAAATTCAAAGGTGGAGATTTGTTATACAGTCTTTTATATATGGAGTAAAATACCTCAAGCGGTCCACCTAAAAATTCGCTTTGAATGAAATTTGGTGAAAGTGATCTGCTATGTACGAAAAAAAATATCACTAAAGGTCGCTTATAAATATTGGATGGTTGCCGAGATATACGGGTTAGAATTCGCAATTTTTTTTTTTAAAGCTTTTTTCTTTCAATAGTAATTGACGTGCTAAGAAGGAACATGGAAAAAAAATTTTATTGAAAAATATTAGTAAAAATTTTAGTTATAAAAATATGTTTATCAATTTTTTTTCAAATTTGGACATTTTAAATATTTTCCGTAATTTTAATTTAAAGCTAAATTAAAAATAAAAATTTAATGTAAAATTTTAGTAAAAATTTTATAAAAAACCATTTTTAGTAAACCATTTTAGTAAAATAAAAATAAAAAAATTAAAAAAAAACAAAAAAAAATAAAAAAGAATAAATTAAATTAAATAAAAAAAGAAACGAAAATTAAAAAAAAATAAAATTAAAACAAAAGGGGGAAAATAAAAAAAATTAAAATTAAAAAAAAAATTTAAAAAAAAATTTTAAAAATTAAAAAAAATAAAATAAAAATTTAAAAAATTAATAAAAAAAATTTAAATTAAAAAAAATAAAATAAAAAAAATAAAAAAACTAAAGAAAATGAAGAAAATAAAATATTTGATTAATTTTAATTAAAAGAAATAAATAAAACAAAATGAAATAAAATAAAACAAGTAAGGAAAGCTGTCTTCGGCTGTGCCGAAGGCTATATAAAAAAACCTTATATCTGAACAATCGGTTATATGGGGGCTATATGTTACATTTGCCCGATCTTGTTGATTTTCACTGTATACACTACATAAATAGAAAGTACTCGAGTTGCAAAATTTTGCGTTCTTAACTTTTTAATTGCAGAAGTTTTGGCCAAAAAACCTTATATCTGAACAATCGGTTGTATGGGGGCTATATGTTACATTTGCCCGATCTTGTTGATTTTCACTATATACACTACATAAATAGAAAGTACTCGAGTTGCAAAATTTTACGTTCCTAACTTTTTAATTGCAGAAGTTTTGGCCAAAAAACCTTATATCTGAACAATCGGTTGTATGGGGGCTATATGTTACATTTGCCCGATCTTGTTGATTTTCACTGTATACACTACATAAATAGAAAGTACTCGAGTTGCAAAATTTTGCGTTCCTAACTTTTTAATTGCAGAAGTTTTGGCCAAAAAACCTTATATCTGAACAATCGGTTGTATGGGGGCTATATGTTACATTTGCCCGATCTTGTTGATTTTCACTGTATACACTACATAAATAGAAAGTACTCGAGTTGCAAAATTTTGCGTTCCTAACTTTTTAATTGCAGAAGTTTTGGCCAAAAAACCTTATATCTGAACAATCGGTTGTATGGGGGCTATATGTTA
The DNA here is from genome assembly GCA_964058755.1 of Campiglossa producta. Classification (NCBI taxonomy): domain Eukaryota; kingdom Metazoa; phylum Arthropoda; class Insecta; order Diptera; family Tephritidae; genus Campiglossa; species Campiglossa producta. The sequence goes on along the minus strand of CAXKVI010000005.1, from coordinate 13,326,156 downwards.
CATTTGCCCGATCTTGTTGATTTTCACTATATACACTACATAAATAGAAAGTACTCGAGTTGCAAAATTTTACGTTCCTAACTTTTTAATTGCAGAAGTTTTGGCCAAAAAACCTTATATCTGAACAATCGGTTGTATGGGGGCTATATGTTACATTTGCCCGATCTTGTTGATTTTCACTATATACACTACATAAATAGAAAGTACTCGAGTTGCAAAATTTTGCGTTCCTAACTTTTTAATTGCAGAAGTTTTGGCCAAAAAACCTTATATCTGAACAATCGGTTGTATGGGGGCTATATGTTACATTTGCCCGATCTGGTTGATTTTCACTATATACACTACATAAATAGAAAGTACTCGAGTTGCAAAATTTTACGTTCCTAACTTTTTAATTGCAGAAGTTTTGGCCAAAAAACCTTATATCTGAACAATCGGTTGTATGGGGGCTATATGTTATACTGGTCCGATCTTGTCAGTTCCGACAAATGATTCCTATATTACAAAATGGTGGCCACATACAAAATTTCAGCCAGATATCTCAAAAATTGAGGGACTAGTTTGCGTTCAAACAGACAGACGGACAGACGGACATGGCTAAATCAACTCATCTCGTCATCCTGATCATTTCGGTATACTTATTGATGGGTCTATCTCTTCTTCTTCTCATATTTACAAACATCGGACCAAAGTTATAATACCATTTCATGTTCATGAAAGGTATAATTAAATAAAATAAAATAAAATAATATTTAAATAAAATTAAATAAAATAAAATAAAAAAAAAATAAAATAAAATAAAAAAAAATAAAATAAAATAAAATAAATTAAAAAGAAATTTAATAAAATAAAATTATAAATAAAATTAGATTAAATTAAATTAAAACATAATGTAAATAAAACAAAATATAACAGAATAAAGTTAAGAATTCAAAAAAAAAAAAATAAAAATAAAAATAAAAAATATATTAAAATGAAAAAAAAATAAAGTAAAATAAAATAAAAATAAAAAACCATATTAAAAATAAAAAAAATAAAAAAATAACAAGTGAAAAAAGATAAATAAAACAAGATAAAAAATGGGTATAAAATTATTAGATAAAAAAATATAGCTAAAGAAAGCAAATCCAAGACATTGAGCACCTAATTCAAGAGTTTTGTACCTCCCCCTTTCATAGAACGAGTTCCCTTTTAAATGAGTTGTGGGCTAGTTCGGCCTGGAAAAGTAGAACTCAAACCGAAAAGAAAGCTTTACATTGAAACGATTACTTTGTTTGGTTCTTGTTTTTTTTTTTTAAATAATTCATTTGTTAAAAAGGGCAACGCAATCGGCTTAAATTTTTAAGCTGATTTCCATTACTCACCACACGTGCAACTCTTAATGCAGAGTTGTGCACACGCACACAGTGGTAGCTACGAAAATGTAATGCAGGAAAAACAGACAGCATTATAAAATGCCCAAAAGCAGTCAAGGAAGTAAGCTTATTCATTCACCAACTAGGGAAAGCCTAAGAGCCTGAGTACCGGCTCAGTCTCATAACGTACGCCGCCTTCACATCATATTGCATGCTGCATTTGTATGATTATTACATATTGTGATTATTATATGAATACAACAATAAAATATGTACACGAAATAATGCAATTAGATGTATAGAAAGCACTGAAAAGGAAGTTTATTTACAAATTGCCAATTACTCGTATTATCAGTGTACAACAGCGACGCAGGAGCTTCGTTCACCCCTTCGCCAGTTTATACGAGAAAGTCGGCTTTAGTAACAAAGTTTCGGCGCACAATAAAGTCAGACGCATGGCATGGAATGGGTTGCATAAGTACTAGTGATGGTATTGTATGCTGGCAGTTGCAGTGTAGAGTATGAGCTGTGTAAGGTAGTGGAATAATATATAAGGACTTCATTGTGCGAACCCCATGTTGGCTTAATACATATCGTTTTTTTAGCTCCGCTTTTTTTTGCATGCAAAAGGTGGTTGAAGGAAAGTTTGGTTGTTTTTAAAAGCTAAAAATTGTTTAATGTTTATCTCTACATACATGTAAGAAAATTGTTAGGGTATACTTACTTTCGGTAGACATTTTTCAGTGTTTCCAACTAGCAAGCGTCAAGTAGTCCCGTTTTAAGCAAGTAGGTGGAGAGCATGAAATTGGCTTTCTTTCTATATGTTAAGCAGCAAGCCAGAGCGATGGCTCTGAGTTTGACTATCGGAAAGACTTGGACTGCTATCCGAGCAAAGACTTATGCCCACTTGTAGAACGCAAGGCTATCTTTTTAACTCTGAGTTAACTCTGAGGAGATAACTCGCCGTCGTGCAAGTAGGCTTTGAAGTTCAAAATATATTTTATTTTTTTTTATTATTTTATTTTATTTTGTTTTATTTTATTGTAGTTTTTAGTTTTTTGTTATTTTTTTATTTCACTTTGTTTTTAAATTTTTTATTTAATTAATTTATTTACTTTTATTTTAGTTTATTTTATTTTCTTTTATTTAAGTATTTTTTTATTTTTTCTTTTTTTTGTTTTTTTTTTAATTTTTTTTTTTCTTTTTTTTTTGTTTTTTTATTTTTTTTTTTTTTTTATTTGATTTTTATTCTCTTAACTTTTTTACTTTATTTTTTTTTTTTTTGTTTTATTGTGTTTTATTTTTATTTTAATTTTTTTTTGTTGTTTTTTTTAATCATTTTTATCAATTAATTTTTTTAAATTTAAATTTTTAAGCTATTGCATAGATTTTATCGCAGGCCTTGGCGGTGGGAGTGAAATGAAAAGAATGTTCATGTTAAAAAAGTTCGTAACGGACTTTTTTCTATGTTAAAAGGTTCGGCGTTAGCAACATAACTTGACAAAAATAAATATAAGCGTTGCCTACATTTAGGCGTATGACGTTGTACTAATGTTAGCAACAGGCCGATTACATAAAATTGGAGCTGTATAGGCTATACTGTTAAGGCTGGACTGCTCTAAAGTCATAAATATGCTCATTGAGTCTTCATAAATATTTTAATTGCATAAGTTGATAAAAAGTGATATGCAATAGCTTTACCGCGGCAGTCCCCGAGTGCCACACGTCCTTTTTTCTTCTTTTTTTCCTTTTTTTGTTTATTTGATTTTTATTCTCTTAACTTTTTTACTTTATTTTTTTTTTGTTTTATTGTGTTATTTTTTTATTTTTATTTTAATTTTTTTGGTTTTTTTTATCAATTTATTTTTTTTTTTATTTTTTTTGTTGTTTATTTTACTTTTTTCTAACTCAATTTATTTTTTTAATTAATTTATTTTGGTATTTATTTTATTTTGTTTTGTTTTTTCTACGCTAATCTTTTCATTTCATTTTTAGTTTTATTTTAGTTTATTTTATGTAATATCACTTTTTTTATTTTATGTTTTTAATTTTTTTTTGTACTTTTCTGTTTTTTTTATTATTTTATTCAAGTTTCTTTAGTTTTTTATGTTATATCACTTTTTTTATTTAATGTAATAATTTGTTTTTTTCTGTTCTTTTATTTTTTTTTATTTTTTTTTTCTTATTTCACCCTGTTATAATACTTGTTAATATTATACTTTGCAATTCAAACATTTTGTAAATCAATTTTACTTTTTACTAATAATCAAATGTAGAAAACTATTTTTTCATTCCGAATAAAATTCTGTCTAACAAAGGTTATGGGCCCAGATAGCTCATTGGATTAATTATTTTAATCTGCGCAAATATTCGGAAGGGGTGAACGATTGTTAATCGTTAGTTGGTCGGTTTTTACATTTTTCCGGTGTTAAAAAAAAAAAAAAAACAGATATAATGTCTGGAGCGATTGCAAATATTGAAAAGCTGAGCAGCGAGAACTATACGGTTTGGAGTATACAAGTAAAGAGTTTGCTGGTTACGCTTGATCTATGGAGTACAATCGAGGAAGAATGTCCTGACGATGAAAATCAAAAGGCAGTGTGGATGGGTCGTGATCAAAAAGCTCTTGCAACTTTAATTTTGACTGTTAAATCCGGCGAATTGATTCATGTTAAAAACTGCAAAACAGCGAGGAGTGCATGGGATGTACTAAGTGACCTTTATAAAACTAATACAGCATCACGTAAAGTTAACTTATTCAAGAAGTTATTGAGATTCAAGCTAAGTATACAAGATAAATTTGCTACACAAATAAATATTTTTTGTTCGATTGTCGATGAATTGAAAGAAATTGACATTAATTTAAATGATGATTTTCTCTGTATACTATTGTTATGTAGTCTGCCGGACGATATGGACAATTTCGTGGTGGCTATAGAAAGCAGAGACTCTCTTCCCAAATTCGATGGTTTAATTGCAAAAATTTTGGAGGAAGAACAGCGTAAGGGCGGTAAAATGAACAGCTCGAATGAAGGTGCATTTGCGGTAAATTTACGGAATGGCAGGAAGAAAGACGCACGATCAAAAAACAATCATTTTCGTAAAAATAAAGATGACAGCAAGAATGCAAATAATAACGTAAAATGTTTTAAATGCGGGAGAATTGGTCACATACGCTCGCAGTGTAAGCAAACATCTAATACGGGAACCACGGCTGAGGTTGCATGTTCATTATTTGCGGCTAAAGAAATAAGCAATGATATGTGGATATTTGACAGTGGCGCAACATCCCACATGTGCAAAAATGCAGAATTTTTCGATTTTATTGAAGAAAAGAAGCAGGAAATTATACTGGCGTCGGGTAAAGTAATATACGCGCAGGGTACTGGAACGGTGAAATTAAGGTCTGATTTTTCGAATATAACATTAAATGATGTGTTGTATGTTCCGGACTTATATTCAAATTTCTTTTCTATTGGCAAAGCAATGTCGAAGGGGTATTCAGTGACATTTTCGCAAAATAAGGCCGTAATGAAAAATAACAAAAACGAAAGTTTAATATCTGCGGTTTATGAAATGGGAGTTTTTGTTGCAAATTTAAAGACTTTTACGTCGGAAATGTTGCATAGCGTCAAAGATAAAGACATGACGCATAAGTGGCATAAAAGATTTGGACACATCAATGTCAGTGATCTAAATAAACTTTCAAATAAAAATATGTGTCGCAGTTTTGACATAAAATTTTCAAAAGACATTGACTGTTTAACGTGCATGTTATGTAAAATACATAAAAAATCATTCAATAGTTATCAAAATATTTTCACTAAAGATATTTTGGAATTGGTACACATGGACTTATGTGGGCCAATGGGTGTAACTTCAGTAGGCGGTTCGTTCTATTTCATTTTGTTTGTCGATGATTTTTCGAGATACATGACAGTTAATTTTCTGAGAAATAAATCAGACGCGTTTGATGCATTTGTTAATTTTGCGCTCAATGTGGAAAAGCAAACTGGTCGTCAGATAAAAGCAGTACGTAGCGATAATGGTAAAGAGTTCATTAACTCGAAATTTAAAGAATATTTTTCAAGAAAGGGCATTAATCATCAAACTACAGTGAGTTATACGCCGCAACAAAATGGTGTTGCTGAAAGGGCAAACAGAACTCTTGTAGAAATGGCTCGGTGTTTGTTGCAAGCATCAAAGTTACCACAAAGTTTGTGGGGAGAAGCGGTAAATGCATCAGTATATATCCGGAATCGATCACCTAGTAAATTATTGGTAGATGTAACTCCATTTGAAAGATGGTTTGGCAGAAAGCCATCAGTTAATTATTTTAAGGTATGGGGTTGCGACGCTGTTGTGTTGCAAGAAGGTCCAAAGCAGAAAGGTAGTAAATTTTTACCTAAAGGTAAACAAATGAAATTTGTTGGTTATCAAAGTAACACAAAAGGGTATAGACTGTATGATGTCAAATCGAGAAAAATAGAAGTCGCGCGAAATGTTTCATTTCTTGAAGATTCGTTTGACACAAATGAAAGCTATGATGAAAATGATAATGAAATATTTTGTGCTGAAATTTTAAGCAATTATGGTCATGATGTTGTTGAAGATCTTAATGGTAATAATGAAAATATTTTTAATGAGGAAATACCAGCAGCGTTAGTAACAGAAACGCAATGTGAAGATGTGCAGGTTGCTGAAGATGTACGCGTTAATGAAAGTGAACCTATCTTGGAAATTAGGAGAAAAAGAGGTAGACCTAAAATAGTTAAAACAGGTGAAAGGGGAAGGCCAAGAAAAGTGTTTTGTACTGAAACAGGTCCTGAGTTTTTAAATGTTGTGATTGAGAATCCAGCCACCGTGTCACAAGCACTTAATTCTGAAAATTCTGAGTATTGGAGAGAGGCAATGCAGGTGGAGTTTTCTTCACTGGTTAGAAATGAAACCTGGGATTTGGTTGATAAACCACAGGGCAAAAATGTAATAACTTGCAAATGGGTATTTGCAATTAAACGAAGAGCGGATGGTTCAATTGAAAAATACAAGGCAAGACTTGTTGCACGAGGTTGTTCACAGAAGTATAGTGTCGATTATCATGAGACGTATGCTCCAGTGGTTCGACATTCTACTATAAGACTGCTACTGGCATTGTCTGTAAAATATCGCTTGCTTGTCAATCATGTAGACATTGTTGCAGCTTATCTGAATGGTGAACTGACGGACGAAATATACATGCAACAGCCTCCAATGTTTAAAGATGAGAAGCATCCTGAAAAGGTATGCAAGTTGAAAAAATCGCTGTATGGTTTGAAACAATCTGGCCGCGAATGGAATAAGAAAGTAAACGAAATATTGATCGATATGCAATTTAAACGATGCAAATTTGATACATGTGTTTATATAAAGAGGTATAAACAAAGCATTTATATTGTGGCACTTTATGTCGATGACATGATGATTGCATGCTCGAGTCAGCGGGAGATGGAAGATATAATTTTGAATCTCAACACACATATAGAGGCGGTTGATCGAGGGCCAATATCATTATACTTAGGCATGGAAGTGGAGAGAAATGGACGAGATGGTGATATAATAATACATCAGAAGAAGTATACCGAAGAAATACTTAAAAATTGGGGTATGACCGATTGTAAACCAGCTTCGACTCCATGGGCATCCGGAACTGTATTGAACAAGTGTGATAAAAATTGCGAAAATTTGGATACTAAACGTTATCAAAGTTTAATTGGTGCTTTAATGTATTTGGCAGTTATTTCAAGACCAGATATAGCACATGTCGTTTCAAAATTGTCGCAATATAATACTCATTCTCATGAGGAACATATGCAAGCTGCGAAGCATGTTTTAAGATATTTGAGAAAACCACCATTGACTAAAATATCATATTCTGCTAATTTTGACAAATTTGTTTGTTTCACAGATGCTGATTGGGGTTCAGATTCAGGAGATCGGAAATCGTATACAGGGTACGCTATACTTATGGCTGGTGGGCCGGTGTCTTGGGAATCAAGAAAACAATCAGTGGTGGCATTAAGCACAATGGAAGCAGAATACATTGCAGTATGTCAAGGGGCAAAGGAAGTGGTTTTTCTTCGTGGTATTCTTGAAGAAATGGGTTTCATTGAAGAGGTTCAGAGTCCAACAATTATAAATTGTGACAATCAGGGAGCTAAATTTATGGTTAAAAATCCAACAGTTCAAAAGAAAAGCAAACATATAGACATACGTTACCATTACGTTCGAGAGATATACGAAGCTCAGCAAATAGATATTGAATACGTTCCATCTGAAGAAAATGCAGCAGATGTATTTACAAAACCGTTAACTAAAGGCAAACATAACCATTGCTGTAATTTATTAAATATAAATTAGTAAATATTTTTTTTTATATGTTTGATTTGAGCGGAAGTTTGTTATAATACTTGTTAATATTATACTTTGCAATTCAAACATTTTGTAAATCAATTTTACTTTTTACTAATAATCAAATGTAGAAAACTATTTTTTCATTCCGAATAAAATTCTGTCTAACACACCCGACTTCATTTTATTTTGTTTTGTTTCATTTTCTCTTTATTTTCTTTTCTTTTTATTTAATTTAATTTTTATGTTATTTTATTTCATTTTGTTTACTTTTAGTCTTATTTTTTACTATATCTTATTTTTAATTTTTTTTAATTTTTTTTTTTTTTTTTTTTGTTTTATTTTCATTTTTTTTTATTTTTGTATATTATTTTTGTTTTACTTTAATTTATTTAATTTTATATTTTTTATTTTACTTTATTTTATTTTATTTTGTTTTATTATATTATTTTACTTTCTTTTTTTTATTTTTTTTTACATTTTTTTTTTTGCTTCAGTGTAATCACCCCATTTATTTGTACTAGGTTTTCTGCCAGTTTTCCGACTTCTCCAAAAAAAAAAATGAGCGCTGCGTAGCCAATTAATTTTTTGCTACCAACACAACAGCACTCTAAAGTTCACACCAGCTCACAGCACCTTTTTATTGAATTTTCCGTCAATTTGAATCCTTCTTACATCTTTTTCATCAGCCACATATTTTTAATGTCGAAATTCCTTCAAGGATAATCAATTTTTCTTCCTTAACAAATTACTAATAAATGCGTCATACAAGCCACTTACACATGTCGGAGTGTGTAAGTGTGTTACGAGTGTGTGTCATTTTTCTTGTTCCTCTCTCGGTGAGTGAGAACGGTGGGTGTTGTACGAAAAAGGTTTTGTCATACTTTTCACACATTGTAAAATGCTCATTAAATGTTGTCGCTGTCATTAAAATGGGTGTAATTGGGTTTGCGTTGATAGGACAAAGACGCATCGCCCTAAAGCAGTGGTGGCCAAACGCATGCAGGTTTTGGGTCTTTTTGAACGAATCTATGTATGCATGTTTGAAAAATAGGTGTTTCGCCTCTAATTCTTTGGTAAGGATGAGTTTCAGTATCCCATTTCTTGTAACTTAATTTTTTTTTTTTTCTAAAATATGCATCGAAAAATAGCCTTATAGTTACTCAGGAGCATGAGTTTGGCCATCACTGCTTTAAAAATTCGCTTAACAACAGCTCATCAAAGCAAATTTGTATTGCAACATCACGCAACACCCCCTCGCTGGCTCACATCTCTCAAAGAGAACAACAAGCAGTTGCGAATAAAAGATTATTAATGACATTTTAAGCAAGTGTCAAAATTCCGTTATTATTAAGATTATAAACATGCACTGCGAAGCATATGAGCTGAGTGCTGCCGGTTATGTAGCGATAAATTATTATCGCTTAAATCCATCATGTGCCATAACAAAAAGCTCACAAGAATTCGCAGTCAGCCATTTCGCAAGTTGGGTGCGCTGTCGTCGATGCCTCATATTTGTGTTGGAATTTTGCAGCAGCCGCGCAAAGAATGAAAGACGAATGGCAAGTTAGCAAAGCAAGATGCGTGACACAATTGAAGGCTGCTTACGCGGTCAATGCAGCTATAAATGTTGCAGGGTGCTTACACTTGGAGGCGTTGCGGCGCCGCTGTTGGGGTGTTGTGTTTGCGAATTCATTAATCATGTCAGTTTAGTAGCTACAAGAAAAAAAATTGGTGCCACTGGTTTAAGTTAAAATAGCGTAAAATTGTGTTGAGAGTTTTGTTTTCTTTTCTTCACTTTCCAGTCATTTCTTGGCGTAAGAAAAAATGTGTCGCAAATTAACTTTTTGACAGATGCCATAACAGCCTGCGGGCGCCAAACGTCAAATAGCGTGACATTTTGCGCAATGTTAAGAGGAATGTGACGGTGAATAAGTAGTAAACAATGTGGGTGCTGGCAGTATAGTGTGAAAAAAGGGAAAGTGTGAACAATGAATGGTGTAATGAGTGAAAATAGGATTTTAGTTTTTTTTGTTTTGTGTAAATTAAACAAATATAACAAAACATAACATAGGTATAAATAATAAAATAGAACAAGGCCAAATAAAAAAAAAATTTAATAAAAATAATAGAAAAAAATAGTTCAGAATTAAAAAAAAAAATAATAATAGAAAACTAAATAAAAAAAAACAATCGGAAATAAAAAAAAAATAATTAAAAATATTCGAAAAAAGTAATAAAGTGAATAAATAAACTAAAATAAGAAAAATTAAAAAAAAAATTTAATTAAAATTAAATTTAAAAAAATACAAAAAACTAATTTAATAAATTTAGAAGTAAAATAAATGAAAAAATTATTAAATTAAAACAAAAAAAAATTATAAAAAATTAGATTAAATTCAATAAAATAAACAAAGTAAAATAAAGCAGAGCCGGATAAAATAAACCAAAACAAAGGAAAAGAAAACAAAAAAAAAAATTTCAAAAAAGCATAAATTAACGAGAATGGAAAAAATTGAATAAAATGAGATAAAACAAATCGAAATCAAAGTAAACTAAATTCAAAAAAGTAAATTCAAGCAAAATAAATAAAAAAAATAAATAAATAAACAAATGAAAAAAATTTAAATAAGCTAAAATAAAATCAATAAAAATTAAATAAAGAAACTAAATTAAATAAAGTAAAATAAGATAAGATAAAGTTATGCAGTATAAAAATAAAATGAAATAAAAAAATTTACAATAAAAAGATACAAAAAAAAACAAATTTTTTAAAATAAAATAAAAACAGTACAAAAAGGGAATAGATAAAACAACATAAAAAATTAAAACCAGAATAAAATAGTATGAAAAACGAAGAGAGAATTAATTCAAATAAAATAAGAAATAAATAAATAAAGTAAAATAAGAGTAAAAGTCAAAACCAAAAAAAAAACCAAAAAAAGAAATAAAATCAATTTTAATAAAAAATTAATAGAAACAAAACAAAGTAAAAAAATTTTATTTTGTTGTATTTTTTATTAGTTTTTTATTTTTTCTTTACTTCAAATTTTTATTTTTTTTAATCTATCTGGCATTATTTTAATTTATTTTTTTATATATTTGAACTTTTTTTTTTATTTTATCACATTGTAGCATTTGTCTTTTATTATTTTTAATTGTATTTAATTTAATTTAATTTTTTTCATGTAATCTTTTTTATTTTTTATATCTTTTTATTTTTATTTCTTTGGTTTTTTTTGTGTTTTTTAATTTTTAAGTTTTTATTTTATCTTATTTTTATTTTGTTTTATTTTGTTTTTTTTTATTCTATTTTTTTCGCTGGTATCTTATTTTATTAAATTTTTTTATTTTTTATTTTGTTTTATTTTTATTTATTTTTTACTTTTTTTTTTGTTTTTTAATTTTTAAGATTTTATTATATCTTTAGTTTGTTCTGTTCTGTTTTTTTTTTTTAATTATATATTTTTTCGATTGTATTTCAATTTATTTCAATTTTAATATTTTTTGTTTTATTTTGCTTATTTAATTTTTATTTTTTTTTATTTTACCTCCTTTGTTTTTTATTTTGTTTCTTTATTTTTTTTGTGTTTTTTTTTTTTGTTTTGTTTTATTCTGTTTTTTTTTTCAATTATATTTTTTTGTTCTATTTTATTTTATTCTTCTTTATTATATTTTACTTTAGATTTTTTTTTTCCTTTTTATAAAACAAAATTAAATTTAATTAAATGGATCTCAAAACTGGTCAAAACTATTCGATTTAATTACTACACTCAGTTTACTCGCCACAGCGTTGGCTAAGACATAATAAAGCCAATTGGCTAAGATGATGCCGGAGTTAATAGCCGAGTTGACAGTAGCACTTAAATAGGTTAGCTATTGCACAGCTATGAAAGCAACAAAAAAAAACTTTCAACTCTACATCATGCCTGGCGACCCAAAAAAAAAATTCTACAACTTTTGTCTAATTAGTGCCGTAAAAAATTAAAAAAAAAAAAAAAACATCAACACACAATAACAACACTCGCTGTAGTGATTGTAAAGGAAGCCGGGTCAGGTCATGTAAGCCACAAGCGCCTTTTTTCTACGCCACTCTAGTGTAATGCTCACTAAGCCACAAAATGCTTTCATGTAAAGTGGGGGTGGCTTTTTATGAACCCATTGCTGTCCTTTCACTTTCTCTTTCCCACCAGTCACAATCTCCCACACCATTCTATTCATGTTCTACACCATTCGGTCCATCAGCAGCAGAATTCTAAAACTTGTAAGGCTTATATAATTTTTTTTTTCTCCATCGCTTTGGTACAAAGCAAATGGAAATGTTGGCTTTTGTTCGGTTAGCTCAGCGCACGCACACGCTTAAGTAGGGCAACAAGTTGCTTATTTGGTTAATTAACATTAATGATGTCTGGTCGAGGTTGAAATGAGTACCAGCTCGGTGAAGTGGAGCAAGTATGCTGAGCGGCTTCTGGGGGCTACGGCTGCGTGTCAAAGGTGGTACGGAAATGCTTTTTTATTTAAAACAGGAAAATTAAACTTTACACACAAGCTTTGCTCTGGGTGTGGGAAAATCAATGTTCCTGGTGCTGCCGCTGGGCATAATTAGCAAAGAGCTTTTAATGTAAACGAACTAGAGTTTTTGTTTTTGTTTAGCATTCCTAATTGAGTTGTTATTTCATTTAATTTTAATTATTTATTTTTTTCTTATTTAGCAAGATAACAAAATTTAAATTTTATATTTTTCCATTACAAGTTCTATTTACATTTTCTTTGATAGCTGGTTAAGACATGTACCCCTATTCTTCTTGAGATCAACGACACTTTTCTTAAAAAATATGTGAAACTTTTGAGCAGTGCTGAAACTTATGACACACCCTGTAAACAAAGAATCTCCCTTTGTTGATATGAATTTTTTTATCGTATTTTTTAGTTTTATTATTGAGTTTTATCCAACAAAAGCCTTTATTAAAACGAGTATATAAATTCAGATTCTTCTTAGAATCACCCATACTTTTAACTTATGACACACCCTGTAAACAAAAATTCTCCCTTTGTTAATATGAATTTTTTAGTTTTATTATTGAATTTGCACCAACAAAAGCTTTTATTAAAACGAGTCATGTTAGATATTCATGCCGGAAAAATCTCTAAATTCAGATTCTCCTTGGAATCGACGATACTTTTTACTTATGACACACCCTGTTACAAAGAATCTCCCTTTGTTAATATTAATTTTTTATCATATTTTTTAGTTTTAGTATTGAGTTTTATCCAACAAAAGACTTCATTAAAACGAGTCTCTAAATTCAGATACTTTTAACTTATGACACACCCTGTAAACAAAGAATCTCCCTTTGTTAATACGAATTTTTTTTAGTTTTATTATTGAATTTGCACCAACAAAAGCTTTCATTAAAACGAGTCATGTGTAAGATATTCATGCCGGAAAAATCTCTAAATTCAGATTCTCCTTGGAATCAACGATAGTTTTAACTTATGGCACACCCTGTAAACAAAGATTCTCCCTTTGTTGATATGAATTTCTTTAGTTTTATTATTGAATTTGCAGCAACAAAAGCTTTCATTAAAACGAGTCATGTGTGAGATATTCATGCCGGCAGAATCAACGATACTTTTAACTTATGACACACCCTGTATACAAAGAATCGCCCTTTGTCGATATGAATTTTTTTAATTTTATTATTGAATTCGCACCACCAAAAGCTTTCATTAAAACGAGTCATGTGTGTAAGTTATTCATGCCGGCAAAATCGCTAAATTCAGATTCTTCTTGGAATCAACGATACTTTTAACTTATGACACACCCTGTAAACAAAACAATCTCCCTTTGTTAACATGAATTTTTTAGTTTTATTATTGAATTTGCAGCAACAAAAGCTTTCATTAAAACGAATCATGTGTATGATATTCATCTCGGCAAAATCTTTAAAATCAGAATCTTCTTGGAATCAACGACACTTTTAACCTATGGCACACCCTGTATACAAAGAATCTCCCTTTGTTAATATGAATATTTTAGTTTTATTATTGAATTTGCAGCAATAAAAGCTTCCATTAAAACGAGTCATGTGTAAGATATTCATGCCGGCAAAATCTCTAAAATCAATTTTCTTTCATATGCTTATAACCGACCTGCATACATACTTATTGTTGTTGAGTATTGTGTTAGAAAACATTTATCCCTTGTATAATATATATTTATGTATGCCTAGCATTGATGTTAGGGACTGTATGTTGGCAACATATTACATTTTTTCAAAGATGCCCTACTACATTGTTAATCACTCAAGTGTGAAATTTTTTTAAAAATAAGAAAAACTTTACAATGCTTTAAGAATTTGTTTAGGGCAATACAAATTTGTATGAATGTACCTGTGAAATTGCTATAAATCATTTAACTTAATCCAGCTAAAAGTTGTAAAAATTTTTGGGATATAAAAACTTGAAACGCACCACATTTTTGTAAATAGGAAAAATATTTTTCTGATAAATGGAACCATTATAAAGTCGTAAAATAAAAAAAACCAGATAATCACACTACCAAAATCAATTTAAATTTTTTTTTTTTTTAATAAAAAAAAATATATTAAATTCCTTTCACGGCTACTTTTTAACAAAATCTATTACGGGGCGTTACTATAGTAAATCCTTTAATAGTAAATAGCTCCAAAAAAATTTCTTTGGCTTTTACTACCTGTTGCTACATATACATAGCTATCTCTCAGATACTCCTCGAGACTGTTGTGTAATAAATAATTAAAATAAAGTTCTCTATTGCTATTTAGTAAAGCCAAAGTTGAACGAACTCGCTTGCACGCAATAATCTTAATTACCGTTTTAATCAAGCATATTAAATACCACAATTAAGTTGGACAAATCGCAGCTAAAGCACGTACATATGTATAAGCAACAAGCGCTTAATGAAGAGATAGCATGCAAAAGTCAAGCTACCAAAAATATTAGCAAACGCAAACCATTAAGGAAGGGATGAGTTTAAAGCTCTCGGGTGGTGAACATTTATTGTAATTCACTTGTTGCGGATTTTATTGTGAGGGTAGTTTTGAGTAAGAACATGAAATAACATGTTTTAATTTATTTAATTTTTTTCTTTATTTTTTTTATTTTATGTTTTTTTATTTATTTTTATACCCAGCGTACTAGTACTAGTACAAGGGTATATTAATTTTGTTCACATAACGGTAGTTTGTAACGGCACAAAATAATCGACATAGATATAGAGTTCCATATATGAAAGTTCGTAGTTTGAAAAGAGGATTTCATTCAGGCATCCGTCTGTGTACACGATAACTTGAGTAAAAATTGAGATATTTGCATGAAATTTAATATACAGGTTACTCTTTGGCCAAGGTAGGTTTGAAAATGGGCGAAATCGGATGATAACCACGCCCCCTTTTTCGATATCGAAAATTTCGAAAATCACACAAATTGACATATCTCGGTAACTGAAATGGCTAAAATGATGTAATTTCATAGGTGAATCACCCTGGTCATCCTCTTATGATTTCTCCATAAATTTTTTATAGTGGGCGTGGTACCGCCCACTTTTAAGAGTGGATTTTTTGAAAGTTTGACTGGTCGTAACTTTTAAATCGATTAAGATAGAACGATGAAATTTGGCACAACGCATACTAGTATCGTTGGGAGTATATCTGATGAAATTGGATAAAATCGCCCTCCAACCATGCCCACTTTCGATATCGAAAATCACACAAATTGAAATAATTCGGTAACGGAAATGAGGTAAATCCTCCTAAGGCCTAATGATTGTTATCCCGTTCTACAAATTACCGCTGGGTATTGAATGTTCGGTTCACCCGAACTTAGACTTCCTTACTTGTTTTTATTTCATTTCATTTCACTTCCCTTTATTTCATATCAATTCACTTTATATCATTACATTTCATTTTATTTTATTTTATTTATTTTTTTTTTTTTATTTAACTTAATTTAATTTTTTTGTAAGTTTTTGTTGTAAGCGCACACGTCAGAAGTCTTCATCAATATTTATTGAATAAACAAATATTTTCACAACTGACATTATTTACAAATGTATTTCAATACATACTTATATTCTATTTTCCAAGTAGTTAATTACATTTAAAGTATTAATAAGTATATATTATAACTAGTTATCACATATAACAGTCCCTGTATATCTATACTACTACATTGTATTTTTCTTATTTTATTTTTTATTTTATTTTGTAGTTTTTTATTTTATTTAATTTTGTTTTATTTTGTTTTATTTCATGTTTTTTTATAGTTTTTTTCTCTATGCTATTTTATTTTATTTTTATTATTTTTTTAATTTTTTATTTTGCTTTTATAATGTTTTTTATTTCAGTTTTTCATTTCATTTTTTTATTTCATTTTATTTTATTGTATCTTTTTTCTTTATTTTATTTTATCTTAATTATTTTATTCTATCTAATTTTTTAATTTTATACCCAGCTGTACTTGTACACAGGGTATTATAACTTTGTTAGGATAACGGTTGGTTGTACAGGTATAAAGGAATCGAGATAGATATAGACTTCCATATATCAATATGATCAGGATCGAAAAAAAATTTGATTGAGCCATGTCCGTCCGTCTGTCCGTCCGTCCGTCTGTCCGTCCGTCCGTCCGTCCGTCTGTCCGTTAACACGATAACTTGAGCAAATAATGAGATATCTTCACCAAATTTGGCATGCGTACTTTTTTGGGTTCAGAATAGATTGCTATTGAAAATGGGTAAAATCGGACCATAACCACGCCCCTTTTTCGATATCGAAAATTTCGAAAAACGTATAAAATGGGTTAATTCAATATTAGAAGCAGCTACAATGATAAAATTTGCAATATGTATTGATTTAGATGTTCTAAGGCCGATTTTATAAAAAATTTTGAAAAGGGGGCGTGGTACCGCCCACGTATATTTGAAGAAATTTTAAAATTTTGACTCTTAATAACTTCAGAGCAGTTTATGCTAGTATAACGAAATTTCGTAGAGGACATACTATTGTTGTGGTAAATTCAGCTATAGAAAATAAACGAAATCGCTTCGCGACCACGCCTACTTTTTCATAAAAGTTATATTGAAAGGAGGTGGAAATATTGAAAAGTCCATATCTAATTAACTGATTTCGCTATAATAATATAATTTGGTACATACATCAACTTTCATATTCTTTACATAATTTTTTCAAAATTTTGGAAAGTGGGCGTGGCACCGCCCACTTATGAGTCAAGCAATTTTTAAATTCGACTGCTAACAACTTCAGAACGGTGTGAGATAGATTTACGAAACTAGGTACCAGGCATGTTATGTTTATGTAGAGTACTACCACAGAAAATAAGAAAAATCGGTGAACGATCACGCCCACTTTATGTGCACAGCTGGGTATGTAATGTTCGGTTTCACCCGAACTTAGACTTCCTTACTTGTTTTTTGTTTATTTCGTTTTTATTATTTTTCATTTCATTTTATTTTTTTTTTTTTATTTGATTTTTTTATTTTATTTTTTTTTTATTATTTTTTTTAATTTTTTATTTTGCTTTTATAATGTTTTTTTATTTCAGTTTTTCATTTCATTTTTTTTATTTCATTTTATTTTATTGTATCTTTTTTCTTTATTTATTTTATCTTAATTATTTTATTCTATCTAATTTTTTATTTTTTTTAGTTTATTTCGTGTTTATTATTTTTCATTTAATTTTATTTTTTTTTTTTATTTGATTTTTTTATTTTATTTTATTTTTTTATTTTATTTTAATTTATTTTTAATTTATTTTACTTTATTTTATTTTATTTAATTCTATTTTTTTTTTTTTGTTTATTTTAATTTTTTTTTTTCTTTTATTTTAATTTAATTTATTTTATTTTATTTTATTTTATTTTATTTTATTTTATGAAAATGTGTTTTTTTGAGAAAAATTTACCTACGCGCTACACCACGTCCTAAAAATTCGCAAATCTTTCATATAAGTTGGCATTGAAATTAAAGAAATGTTCTATATGGAAGTATAAATATATGCATAAATGGACACTGAGAAGGGTTTACCTTCAAGCTGTGTAGTGGCCTAAGGTGCTAGACCTTCTAGCATACAAGTCACTACAGTGTTGTGAGTTCGACTCTCACAATGCCGGGAAGAAAAGTCCATGAAGAGATGTAATTCCAGTATCATCGAAACATATGTCGGCTTGTCTGGTTCCTGCAGCGCGTAGGTAAAAATTTTTCTCAAAAAAACACATTTTCATACAATCCCGAAAATTGCTTGTAAATACCGTCGGTATTTACAGCAATAGAATACAAGTCAAAAAAGCAACAAAGAGTTATTTTATTTTATTTTATCTTATTTTATTCTATTTTTTTTTAAATTTTTTTTTTTTGTTTATTTTAAATTATGTATTTTATTTTCTTATATTTAATTAAATTTTTTTATTTTATTTTAATTTATTTTGTTTATTTTATTTTTTATTTAATTTAATTTTTTTTTTTACTTTTAAATTATTTTATTTTCTTTTATTTAATTTAATTTTTTATTTTATTTTTTATTTTATTTTAATTTATTTTATTTTATTTTGTTTTTGAATGTTTCTTATTGCAGCTTAGCTCGAAAATTTTTTTATACCTGCTGTTCTTTTTACTGTACTAGGGTATTCTAATTTTTGATGTTACGAAATTTTTATGAATTTTGATGCTTAGAGAAAATTGACAAAGATTTACACGACGTCATGGTATCCATCGCTGTGTAAATCTTTGTCAATTTTCTCTAAGTATCAAAATTCATAATTATTTTATTTTATTTTAATTTATTTTTTTTCTTTATTTTTTTTTTGTTTATTTTAAATTATTTTATTTTCTTTTATTTAGTTAAATTTTTTTATTTTATTTTAATTTATTTTATCTTATTTTATTTTATTCTTTTTTATTTTATTTTTTTTTATTTTATTTGATTTTACTTTATTTCAATTTATTTTATTTTATTTTCTTTTATTTAATTATTTTTTTTATTTTATTTAATTTTTTTTTATTTTGTTTTATTTTATTTTATTTCATTTCATTTTATTTTTTTTTTATTTATTTTTTTTTTATAATTTTATGTTGTTTATTTTATTTTTTACTTTATTAAATTTTTTTATTTTTTTTTTATTTTTTTATTTATTTTATTTTATCTTTTTTATTTTACTTAATAAGATTTTTTTACTTCATCTGATTTTGTATTATCATTTCATTTTATATTATTTTTAATTTTTTTCAACAAAATTTTGGATAATTGGCAACTCTACTCAGTTGGCGGAAGCTTTTCCATCCTCTGTTACAATTTCCATATACAACACAATTAAAGTACAATCACCTTTCTCAATTTAAAACACAAATTGCAAACTCCTTTCTAATCGCCATATCTTTGCCTTTTATTCATTTGCAGGACCTCAGACTCCAGCACACAATTGACAACAGCCGCCGTGCCACCAGCAACGACACAAAATCAATTAAAGCCCACATCAGGTGCAACAACAGCGCAATCAGCTGCAGGAGGAACAACAAGCAACAGCACGCACAACAACAACAATAATAATAATAGCAATAACAACAACAACTGCAACAACAGCAGTAATAATGCAAGTAATCGACGTCTGCCATTCTGTGGTTTAGATTCCATTAAAGGAAGTGACAGCAATGGCCATGGCGACGGAAGTAGTATTGGTGGTGGTGGTGGTGGTGGTGCCACCAATTTATGCTTCGATTTGCAAGCTGGCAGCAACAACAACAAGAGCAATAATGGTTTAACTGGTGGCGTGGTAAATGCTGGTCTACTCGTCGATGGCGTTCAACATCATCATCATCATGATAACATATCAGAGCAATTTCATTCGTTGGATGCAGCAGATAGTAGCTGCTGTGACGATGGACAGTTCGAGGATGATATGCAAGCTTTGTTGCCAAAATGCAAACGTTACTCTGGGGATGAACTCAGTCAGGTGAGTGTTTGTTGACCGGAAAGCAGTAATAGTAATAATAATAATAGTAGTAGTGGTATATTAGAAGCTTAAGTAGATGCATCTGTATGTATTTACTTAAGCTTTAAGTGTTACTTATACGGTATATCTGGTGAGCTATGCAAATGTGTACAGTGTTGTGCAAAGTAATAGCTGAAACAATGAATAAAATTTGATTTAAACCAGAGAAACTTGAATAAGTTTTGTTGGTTGGTTGCTGCGACTTGGTTTCATTTGAGTTCACGTTCTGCTTTGACAAAAGATCTCATCTGTCCGGCGTAACATCGATCTGAAACCTAAAACAGTTTCAACTAACCCGTTTTACGCCGACATATGTAATAGCCTCTTCACGAAACCTTTATGGTCCAACCGTCTTGAAAATGTGAGTTTCTTCTTGATTGCGATTTCTACAATTTCGAGTTGATTGTGTAAACTAATGTGACAAGTATGGTAGTAGCTCTTCTCCCTGCTGTAGAAATAGCATTTAGTTATCGTCCATCCCCAGGGATTTGTAGCTTTCAAAGAATGCTTTTATCATCCTCATAATTTCGCTTAACTCCTATTGGAGCTTAGGGCCAAAGGATTCTATAAAATCAACTTAACTGCACTCTGATAGAAAAGCTACTTCGCCATTTGCAAATCCCACGGCGTTTCCTTGTCTATTTAGGCTCCATCTACCCAGTTCTGCGTATGAGTGTCGAAAATGAGCGACCATCAGGGCCTTGAATCTTTCTTCCTCAGGACTTATGTAGCCTCACAGTTATTGTACTTTCTCCTGGCTCCTTCGTCTATGCCCTATGAGTCCGAGAGATGCATTTTGAGCAGAAAATCCTGAAGCTATTTGCATCTCCTGATTCCTTTATTATACTGCATTGGATGTGTCGTATATGTCTCCCTGTGGGCAGTGCGACCTGTTTTATTGAACAGTCTCCGCATATTTCCTCGCATTAAAAGAGCTTTTTTGACCAGCCCGTTGTTTTGTATTTAATTCCCCTGGATTGCCGACAGCACTATGACACTCTTCACTATATCTTCCTACTCCATACAGTTGTTTCTCTGTGCTTCCTGACACGGAAGGGTTGCCTCAATTATGTATGTATATGTTAAGAAAGTTTCCTACGACTTTTCCTCTAACTCTATGTGGGTATCCCAGATCCTCTATATTAAACTTCATTATGCGTTAATCCAAGAGTGAGGGTTCTATTGCCAGAGTTTTACCGAAGCTTATATCTAAAAATTCAGCTCGAACCCTAGTATCTCTTTTCCGATTCGTTGGCTTGCCTATAACTCACCTCATCCCTTTTTTCTCTCTTGCCTTGTGGATTGGTTTATGTCAATGATGATATCGATTTTCTTTGATTTTGTTGGTTCTTTCAACTCTTCTTTGTTTTATCAATTGGTGTGTGCCGATTAAGATATCGATTATCGATTTTATTAGATGTTGTTGTTGTTGCTAACAATGCTTCGCCCTGCCTAGAGTGTGGCATTCCGAAGATCTTCATCAAGCTCTTCTAACGGAACCCAAGGAAACGTGCAGTTTCAAAAGGGTTGGACCAGAGGGACAGAGTGGTTAGAAAACTCGGTTCAATTGAACAGTTAAAGGGATGTAAAGTGTCATGGAGGGACATACCACATGTAGGACATAAGTTTGAAATGGTGTCATTTTGTTTGGATAAGTAAGAGTTTAACCTGTTACTGTATCCAGGCCGAAGCTGAGCCATAGTGACTCTAGTCTCCCTTGATAAGGTGCGTTCTTCAACAGCAATATCGGGAGGAAGGCTGCTTAAAACAAGGTTCACAGGTAGAGATCTGACAAAGGTTTCAACCGACTCAGTGTGGATGTCGGTTAGAGCCCGCTTATGATTCCGCAGATCAAACGGCAGGGTAATATGATGCCGGATCTCGTCATAATGGTTACGGAGATGTTTCCTTGGGGGCGGGTCTGTGTCAAAAAGATGACGGTACTGACTTGTGGCAATTCTGAAGGTGAGACTCAGGAGACAGTATTTGACAGGCTTGTAACTTCTTCCAGTGGATGTTATGCACATTAGGCGACCATATGGGTGCAGCATAGTCAAAGACTGGTCGGCCAATGGCCAATGGACTTGAGAAAGTGTTATCCAAGGACACAACCCTGTGGCACCCACTGTCTATTACGTCTGGGTTTAGATCAGGGCCCGGCAGAATTGAACGCGAGGGGTATTAGTGAAAGAGCCAATCAGTTGTTGCTTGCAAGTGAGTGGCTGAGCATAACCGACGATATCCATTGATTGGTCGGTGAGATTATAGCGCTCTCACAAGCGCAGCAACAATTTCATTGATCGAGAGGCAGAGGAAAGAGCGTAATAATTTGGTTCTCAAATTTTCGGACAATTGTCCCACTAGGTGCCTAGGCCTGGTTTAGATGTTCTTAGATGTTTTTATCTAATTTAAATTGTTTTACTTATTGCGGTACTTTTCCAATTCCTATGGACTTTTCTGGACTTTTACACGACGTGAGACTTGGATTCACTAGGATCCTAAAATACGCAGTATGAAGCTTGTGTTTGCTATACCACACTTCCAGGGCCTTTTTCCTCGGCAATTAGACCAAGATGGGTGATACTTTGTTGTAGAACGACTGAAACAGTGGCTTGGTTTTCTTCAAATCAACCTTAACGAGGTGCTTTTGTATTGCACAACACTGTAGTTTTTTTCTTTTTTAAGTTACGTATTGAATTTAAATTCGCTAAAGTTATGGAAAACTCGTTGCATTAAATGCAAAAGCGTTGAGCTCATAAGCTGTTTGTCCATTTAAGTGGCGAATGCAACCAATTTATGCATATCCTTCTGAAGGACGAAAAACTTCAGCAAAGAAAAAATGCGATTTTCCTTGCTTAAGCAGCTCACTTGCTAGAGTAAAACCTAAAAAGGAAAGCTCTTTATTGTATTGCATACAATTTGAATTTGTTTAAAGCATTTTATGCATTTATAAAACTTTTGCAGCATATCCTTTGGCCTTCAAGAGCGCCGGCTACGAACATGAATTCCGCGCGAATTTTTGATTTCTTTTTCTTTGGCATTTTCTTTCATTTTTCTTTACTTTTGCATAGAATTTAAATCAACTGCTAACAGATTTCCCTTTCTACTGTGAAACGTTGAACATGCAGCAAGGACACTCTCGGCACGTAACCGTTGTCCATGCTGCTGCTGCTGCTGCTGGCTGACATGACAATACGCTTGGGACAAAATTTTCTCTTGATCTGTGTTATTGCAGTGATTGCTAGTTGTGATTTCCTATGCTGTCTTTTACATATTTTACAAATCTTTGCTTCAGTGATTTTATGCATTTACAAAGAAAACGAGAAAAAAGGACATATCAAAAAAGGATATCCTGGTTAGAGTTGCTTTGTGAAAGTTTATTAATAATTCATTATTTTTGTTTGCATTGATTGCATTTGTATTGATACATATCTACAAACTCTACACAAACAAATCGATTTCACTTTGATTCACCCTCACCCACTTTTTGTTGTTCCGCCCTAAGGGATTTTGGTTTGAAACTCAATTTAATCGCTTTTCAATTTTGTTCGAGTAGCAGCTGCTACCTTAGAAGTCATATTTATTTATGTCATAAGCAAATACATTTATAGCTCTCGTTTTTATACACCCTCACTCCTCCTCTTGAAACCTCTCTCTCAAGAACTTCCATCTTTTGACAAACAAATTCGTAAACAATCTTCCCCCGTTTCCAAATTTTCTCCGGCGCTTACGAGCAATTGCTTTAGGTAAACATATTAAAGACAAGCAAATAAACAAATAGATACTCCATCTTAGCTACAAGCAAACATCTTCGTCAAACGCTTTTTAGAGATGAATCTTTGTAAATAGAAAATTTGAAAGTCTTTAACCGACAGCCATAAATTGTCTGCTAATATGTTTACCTAAGCTAAGTTTAAAGCTCCTAGGATTATGCTCTTCAAAGCCTCAGGCATAGCAGCATATAAATACGACTCAGACTATAAGAGGTTTAGACCAGGCATGTCCACATAATGGCTCTTTAGGACCGCTGTGGCACTACAACAACATTATGTGGCCCGCAAGAAAATGTATGTCCCAGTGGTTGGACACCCCTGGTTTATACTTTATTGGAGTATATGTTTGGAGAGCAATGCAATCTAAACTAATCACGTGTAACAAGGCAGACTGTAGGAAGAAAGATCCTTCTAACGAAGGATGTTCAGCCAGCACTAAGGGATGCCTCCGATTTTGTCCGCGAAACTCACAAAACCGGACTATAAATACGGGGTATTAAATATCTCAACTCCAGCGCCACCTACTGCGTTGCTTTTTTGTAACAGAGGTTGTGATTCCAAATCAAACGCACATGCCAAACAAAAATCGAATCGGCTCATAAATACGGATTTTTCAATCATACCAACTCTAACGAAATAACTTTAGCCCATGTCGAGAGAAATTATGCAAAGAATAAACTGTAAAAATTGAACAAGTCAGTTCAGTAGCTTTTGGGGAAATTCGTCACCAAAATACCGCCCCCCTCCACCATATCTTTAAATGTATATGTAGACTACGACTTTGTCTGCGAAACTAACTAAAACAAACCATAAATACGGGGTATTCAATATTTCGACACCAGCGCCACCTAACGGGTTAATTTTATGAAACAGAGTTTTTGAATATATAGCAAACATTTATACTTGCCAAATGTGAATAAAATCGGACCATAAATACGGATTTTTATATATACCGACTCCAGTGCCATCTAGTGGGAAAAAATATATCCTTTGTTGAGGGGACTTATCCAAAGAATAAACTGTTCAAATTTGGCGAAAATCGGTTGAGTAAAAAAAACCCCTTAGCTGGCGACAGATGGAGCTCCTTAGAAAATTCGTTTGAGTTGTAGATTTCTGATCTCGAATTATAACTACACTCAGTAAAGAGTCAAGGAAAAATTTCCCTCATTTGGCTCCAAAGAGATGTCCTCCTTAATTAAAAGACTTTTTTCCATAAATTGAGGAAAAAAATCTTTATATTAAAGGAAGAGTGAAATATTTTACTTGAATTGAGGAAAAAAGACTTTAAATTAAGGAAGCCATGCCTTTAGAGCCAAATAAGGCAAATTTTTCCTTTAAATAGGGAAACTCTCCCGTCTAGGGAAATCCTGAAATCGATCTTTGTATAACTTTCCGGTGAACAAGAGACTTAAAACCTTTAGTCGTTGTTCAGAAAACCGTGACAATACAGTATTTAAAAAAATTCCACTAGGTGGCGCAGCGCGAAGACAAATTAGCTGCTGCCTTCCGACGAAACTAGTAAAGAGGTGGTCTTTACACAATTTTTATCTTTTTGGTTTCAAATAAACTCGCCTGTATCGGCCTGGCTCATTACAAAGTTCCCACTGAAAGGCTGATGGTGGGAGAAGACAAGCTACAATTTCGTACCCTTTTCAATTTTCAAATGTAAATGTAAATAAACTGCTTCAAAAGCTAGAATAAAAAATGTACAAAAACATCACAACACACTGTTGATTATCATAAATGGCAGACAACTAAAAAGCCTCAGGACTTTTTCGTTCTTCTCTGTTTGTGATTTATAGCCTGCTTTTAGGCGCTTTGCGATTTAAGGTAATGCAGTTAAAGTAACTTTCGTATTAATGTGCTTTGAAATTAGCTTTTTATGGGCTTTGAGGGATGGATATAAAGGGCTTTAATGTTTTTGCTTAGAGAAAGAAAAATTTTTCAAGGTTAAGACAACGTTGTAGATTTGGTAGTGGATTTTTGTTAGAATAATGTGGGGCCATACTGCATTAAAAATGCAGCATTTTGCATTTTCGGACATAAGCGTTTGAAAAGCGTTTATGCTGCTGCATTAAGTACTTAAATGTGCATTTAGCTAATTTTCCAATGTTTAAGGTGCGCTCTCACATCGCAGAAAGTATGTTTGCCTTTCCAGAAAAACTCCATTTATTTTCATGCGAATTGTGAACATTTTTTCATTAGTGACTCAGTGCTAACCATTTCATTTCATTTCATTTTCATACATTTTTGCTCACAAATTATTTGAGAGTGAGAAAATCCGCAATGTGAGAAATTGTTTAGAATCGGCCTGTTTATAAAAGTGAGTTCGTGGGTAAAGAAACCGACTTTCTAAACAAACTTGGTAACTCTTCACCTAGAAAATTGCAACTTTTAACAGGAAAAATGTTTGCATAAGAAGGTTGACTTGCTTAGTGAGAAGATACCCTAATATAAAAAGCGGTTCTCCCAAAAATATGCAACACTTTTTCACTTTTTCTTCTTTTTAGTGCTGTACATTTGAAGATGACAGATTTGTATTAGCATATATAATGCCTAATGCAGAAATAAAGTAGCATTTAGTGGCAGTTAGCTTTCAAAATGCTGCATTTTGGGCTAAATGCTAAAATCTGAGGATGATGCAAAATGCAACATAAGGTTGCTAGATCAGTTTGAAAAGATACATTTGGGAACTTATGCTTAATATAATAAATGAAGAAAGAAAATTTTGTTTTACAGTCCTTTAAAATGCGAAAAAAAAAAATAAAAATACAAGGGATGAGTAAAATACCAAACTATCTGGAGAAATTATATTATGTTTATTTTACTTTCCATATTGCTGAGTCCCGGTACTGACTTTCCTAGTGTTGGGGGTAACACAACGGGCGTTTCAAAACTGGACTGAGTGTGTCTCTGCGGCAGCCACTTGAACCTAACCTAACCTATTTTACTTTTATTGGATACATACATGCTAGTGTTCGACCGAAACTGAAATTTTTGGCCGAAGCCGAAGCCTGTCGAATACCGTGCTGGTGCATGTTCGTGCTGAGTCAAAAATACATCTGAACGAAAATTCCATAAAATTTTAGCTGAGATGGGTCGTTTTTGAATAAAATTCTTAGGTAGAGCGTTGCTAAAAAATTCTGGAATATTTAGGTTATAGTGAGTTGATTTCTTAGGGAGGGACGAGTCCGATAAATCGCCAGTGTGCTTTCGTGCGTGTCGTGTGTTAGTGATTTTTCTCAACGCCCGTCTCGTGCAGCAAAAATCATGCACGCGCCCATCTCTACTTCCCATACAAAAAATCAAAAATTCGTAAATTCCAGTAACAGTTTTTCTTACTAAACAGACCTATTGTTCGGCATCGGTTATTCGGCTTTTTCATCCGAAGGGCAAAACCGGAGCCGAGTATAAAATACTAGCTGAATTGGCCGAATACCGAAGCTTGGCCGAACCTTCGGGCGGACACTAATACCTGTGAATATAGAATTATCCATACAAGAAACGTCTAACATTCATTTTTATTGACAAATATGGATGATATAAAGAAGTTTTAAAATTGAAAGGTGTTCACAGTGAATATGTAAATGGCAATAATAAAAAAAGTTTACACGAATATGCCACTCAATACAATAATAGGCTTCAATATGTTCGAGTGAATGTAAATGTTTTTCACGCACAAATGTGGCAAATAAAAGGAAGAAATAGGTAATAAAACAAAAAAAGAAATCTGGTAGGTAAGTTGTGCGGCATGCAGCAACAGCATGCGGCAACGCTCCCCGGGGATGCACTTTATGTCGAAAATTACCTCATTGAAAGCAAAGCAAATGCGTTGAAGTACCGCATAAAAGGGCGTAAAAGGTAACAAAAAAGGAAAGTAGCAAATGTGTGATGTTGAAATGTTGAGCAATTGTGTTACAGAGCGAAATGAATGGATGTGCGAATCAGAGGGATTTGGTATTATTGAGAGTTGCGAGAAAGTTTATAAACTATCGCTGAAGCAAATATACTTTTTGAGAGTGAAAAAAAAAAATTGTTGCGAGAGAAAGCTCAATGAGATTCAGAACTTTGAATTCGCACTCGAGACTCTCTTTTCTATGGATTAATCTTACTGACGGTAAGTTCCAGGATTGCACTATTTTGGGTCTCGGAATTGGATGTCCTAGTATGCAAATGTCCTAGTATACATGTGTGTGACTCGCAATTATCTCTTAAATTCCACTATGCACTGCTTTTTGTTACAATATTTTCTTATCAACACATTTTATTGTGCTGCATTTTGATCAGAGACCTGTGCGCTATAAGTAATTGCTATAACCGCTCTAGGTATCGTCAGACAGGCGTTGACTAACGCCCTGTCATTGCGCCAACCAACTATTGCACCACAAAATGCACTACTACTATTACAAATTGCACCAGCACTATTGCACACCTTTTTTTTTCAATACACAGAAAGTCAGCTTCATTTGCCTGTTTGTCTGCTGATTCAAGCTATCGTCAACTTTCATTTTAGTTTTTTAGGATGTTTGGTGTTTTTCTTTTTTCATTTTGCAAATTTTCACTCGTTGATGATATGCAATATTTCCTAGTTTTTGTTGGTGTATTTTTAGCTTTTGTTTTGCATTTTTAACCCTTTCGGCGTTTGTGTTTTTTGCTGAGCTTTTTGTTTGACTTTTTTTGTCATAACCACCAAGTCAATGGCATTTTTACTCCCACTCAAAGACTTGATGAACTGTTGTCACTCAAATTGTTGATGGCATTTTAAATTTATGTGTGCTTTTTTGCATGCAGAATTAATTTTTAGTCATGTCAGTTGTAGAAATGAATATTTTATGCAACTTTTTTTTTTTTTTTGTTAGTAGGCCAAATTAAATTGGTTTGCTATTTTGCTTTAAAAATATTTGCATTGATTAATTTCTAAAGTGCAGAGGTGACCGACCTTGCTCGGTGCTAGCAATTTAATGCCAACTTTACTTACCTAAAATGATCCCAGAATGACCCCAAAATTATCCCAAAATGATCCTAAAATAATCCAAATATAATGATATAATCCCAAAAGAAGCCTAAAATAACTTCAAAACGACCCCAAAAGGACCCTTAAGGGATCCTAAAATGATCCGAAATTGAACCCAAAATGACCCAAAAATTATACCAAAATGATCCTAAAATAATACAATCATAATCCCAAATTGACCCCAAAATATACAAATACAATACTGTAAAATGGTAACCCTATGCGGCAACCCTACTCGAAAATATTTTAGTTGGTATGTCGTCGAAAATACCTTTCATTTAATACCCATATTGGCATATCTTGCTTCATAATTTAGAAAAATTGAGATAGGTGGCAACCCTGTAAACCCCCAAGTTACAACCCCCAAGTGGATAGTTTTAGAATCAATAATACTATCTCTATTCCAAATTTTATTCCAATGGGTCAAGCGGTTCTCGAGATAGTACCGGATATACAAATATACTGCGGTAAGGTGGCAACCCTTGGTGGCAACCCTACTTGAAAATATTTTAGATGATATTTCGGCGAAAATACCTTTCATTTGATACCCATATTGGCATACCTTGGTGCATAATTTAAAAAAAAACTGGTATAGGTGGCAACCTTGTAAACCGCCCCAAGTGGCAACCCCGTAGTGGATAGGCTTAGAATGAATCATACTATCTATATGGCAAATTTCATCCAAATCAGTCTTGCGGTTCTCGAAATGGTACCGGATTTTCAAATATACAAATGTACAAAACTTTTTCAAGACAGTTTTGGCCAAATATCTGAGGACCCACAATTGAACCGACAATTGTAGGTTCGTATCTACTGCACCAATAACTGAAATAGCCTGACAAAGTACCCAAATTTTGAAAAATTAGTTTGCATCACAACTGATGCTGGCAAGTCAGACGACGAATAAGTATTACCACCTATACACTTTCCCATAAACTTCCTAAAATCTTTTATATATCATAGGAGGTTTCAGACCAAAAGTGATCATACATCTTTGGGATGAAGTCCCCTTCTTTCAGGATAAGAAGAGGCTTAACCTTAGAAAAATTTCACTTTTCAGAAAGACTTGTAATGATGTAAATTGAACGAAGATAAAAAACGTACCAAAATTCAAGTTGTGCTACCATCCTACCAACAGGAAAAACCCTAGCAAGTTTGGTAGGAAAAGCCCACATATCACATCCCTGGATTGTTTATTGTTCTTCACTGTATTTACTACTCCACCATATGCTTTTTAAATTTTAAGTGAATGTGGTTTTAGTGCAAAATTTGTGGTAGGATTTTGTATTAATCCACTAAAGCATAAATGAGTCAATTTAGGGCGTGTTAGTGATGCACAAAACCAATAACCGATATTCGTAAACCGGATTATTTAAATTATTTAACCTACTAAATAAAATTATGTCTGCGAGTCCTAACTATAAGTGAAATATTACCAAGAATATTTTCTAAGTACTCTTGTTCAATCTAAAAAATGCCATTTTATTCAGATTATACGGGGCCAAAGGTAACTTTAATACTAATTTAGTCGACGCGGTTATTTTGGTATATTTTACTATAGTTGAGTCCCAAGCAATTAGAACTTTGCGTTAGATCCAATAAGAATAAAACTAGCTATATCAGAACGCTTGAAAACAAACTCAACAGATTCGATTCTTCATATGCTCGAAACAGTACATCCCTAACATACCCGACTGTCAGCATACAGCTCCGCTTTTAAACCAACTTTACAGCCTCCTTTACATTCTTTCTATGGCAACAATATCATTTGCGTCTGAATTTTATTATTTGCATATCTAAATTGATTTGTAAAATTCGGTATCCTACCAGCTGAGCAGCACAAATGAGTCATTTCACACAACAATATGAGCAAGCATGCTTATAGTGTGTAGAGGAATGAGCAACAGTTGGTCCATACATATACTCATATATGTATAACATTTTCCTGACAGGAAGTTCTTATTGTATGTATGCACGCAGTAGGAAATTTTATATAGGCTCTGATATTTTAAATTTACAATCTTTTGGAGACTCCATACTTTCGAATTTTCCATATCTGAATGACAGTTATACAAACTGGTTTCTGAGAAATTTTCTTCCGAGTTACACTTTCCCTACAGGCCACGCATACACCCATCAACTATTAACTCACTTCATCTATCAGCACCCCATGGTTCCTCCCTCACATTTTCACCTACACACCATACTTAGGTACTATATGGTCAAATTTCCTGCTCAATTGTGTGTTTGCGTTGATTTTGATAAATGTTTTAGCTGCGTAATGTGATGCCTTCATTGTGGAAATTACAACATGTCGCTGCTAATATTAATGATGGTGATCTCTGTAACTCATGAATTAATTTGCGCAAGAATTTTCGAGTATGAGTTTTATGTATGCTTGTTCTTGCTAACAAAGGAATGCTGAACTTGTTTGTGGTTTTGGGTATTGGGTTGTTGGCAACCCTCTAATCAAACTACTTATGTGTTCGTTTAATTTTAATTGACAGTGATGAGCTGACAAGCTTGATAACTCATTTCAGTATTTTACTTAGTTGATAAATGATAGATGTGACCTGTTGCTAACTATACTATTTGTAATGATGGTATCTACTTACGAGACCTATACAAGTGCATGTATCCTTGTACTGGATGGTATGACAATCAAGCTGAGTGAGTACTCGTGTCTACCACCTTCATTAAATTGAGGTCTGTCTCAAAACTTATTCTTGTAAATCGTATTCAAGAATCACTGTTGTTGTTGTTGTAGCGAGGCGTAGCCCTGCCCAAATGTGAGACAGGGTCATCCCGAGTGTATTGCTCTTGGCCGGGTCGATATAAAAAAACGGCCCGGGTCTTTATTTATCCTGCACTTTTTGCATGACTGCACCTTAAGTCATGCACTTTCTAGTTAAGTCTCAGTGTCTCATGCTTTTTGGGATGTACATAACCAAGTACCCGAATCGAGAAACCCGGTTTTTTATATTTGGTTGCAGAAAACCCATAAACTTTGTACTATTAAAGGGAGCCCGAAAGTCGTGAGATGGACTTATTGGCTGCTAAGAATAATGCTCAGAGACTTCTCAGAAAATACGAGAGCTGACAGAAAAGGAAGAATCTTATACATAACTTGAAACGGGCTAAACTTGTATATTTGTATATCCGGACTATCTCGGGAACGGCTTGACTGATTTGGATGAAATTTTAAATATAGATAGTATGATTGATTCTAAGACTATCCACTTGGGGGTTGCCACCTGGGGCGGTTTACAGGGTTGCCACCTATTTCAATATTTTTAATTGTGGAGCAAGAGATGCCAGTATGAGTCTCAAATGAAAGGTATTTTCAGCGACATGCCAACTAAAATATTTTCAAGTAGGGTTGCCACCTAGAATTGCCACCATACCGCAGTATATTTGTATAACTGGTACTATCTCGAGCACCGCTCGACCGATTGAGATGAATTTCGGCATAGAGATAGCATGATTGATTATAAAACTATCCACTTGGGGGTTGCCACTTAGGGCAGTTTACAGGGTTGCCACCTTACTTAATTTTTTTAAATTATGGACCGAGATATGCTAATATGGGTATCAAATGAAAGGTATTTTTGCCGACATACCAACTAAAACATTTTTAAGTAGGGCTGCCGCCCAGGGTTATCATTTAACCGTATTGTATTTGTATTGTATATTTTTGGGATCATATTTGGATTATATTGGGATTATTTTGGGATCATTTAGGGTCACTTTCGGCTAATTTTGGGGCTATTTTGAGATTATTTTGGGTTCAATTTTGGATTAACTTGAGACAATTTTGGGGTCATATTCGGAGGATTTCGGAGTCATTTTGGGATCATTTTCTCGCATAAAACTGAACTGTGTTAGTTTTCCACGCAGAGAACGAAGTGTGTTAGTCTTCGACGCAGAAAACTGAACTGTGTTAGTCTTCCACGTAGAGAACGAACCGTGTTAGTCTTCCACGCTAACTGAACCGTATTAGTCTTCGTTGGGAGCGACGAACTAAGATAATTACCAACCACAACCGGCCCAAATAATCGACACCTATTGGAACCGGTTACTATAGAGACCGGATTTCTTAAATACCTGCATCGCTATTCGCTGTATAACCTTGCACTATTTAAGCATTTCAACTGCTTTGTTTTTCCACCACAGACAAGCAAGCTGCTATTGCTGTCAAGTGTTTTAGGGAAGCACTAGTAAATTGCCAAAATTACTGCAATTTTCCGGAAGTTCTAAATAAATATAAACATAAGCTAACAACAAACTACGAGTAGGTACTATAACAATTTCTCTTTAAAGTGTTTTACAAAATGGTTGAAAAGTTTTTGTGGCATACATGCATATTTAGTTTAGGATGCAGCAGCGGAAGTTAATTTGCAACTAAAACTTGCAAGGATGGATGCGGAAGTATCGTGTGAAATCGGAAATATTTAATATGGAGGTTGCTGGGAGAAGAAATTTGTTGTATGATGCTTCTCAAATGCTAATTACATTTGTTTTAATAGATTTAAGAAATGAGCATTTACTTCAGGGATTCTAGAAGTGCTCTGAAAAAAACACAAACCCACCACTTTGTCTAATTTTGGGTTACCGCGGGCTAGTAAGAGAACACACCCAATGATAAAGGCATTTTTCAACACCTTTAAGAAGAGGGGGCGATGAGATGAAACACGTATCATAAAATTACTTTCCCGACATAGGGTTAGTAATAAACACAAAAGGCTTGGTGTCCCTGGCTCCCAACAATCCAATAATCTCTCAAAGGAACAGTAATGTGTAAGCTCAAGACACTTTGGGCGAATGCGGACTTTCAAAAGAACACACCTAACATAATATTTATTTTTACTTAAAATTTTACCTTTATGAAACTTAATTTTTGTTTAACAGCTCAAAATCGATTGACTTATACTCCACAATATACACTAAAAAAATGTTCAACACAACTTCTGTTATAAAGCACAAAATTGAAATTTTAAATACACTGCAACCTAGGATCAGCTGTTGCTTCGCCAATATTGATTTACTCAGCAATCACAATGGCAGAAGTGGCAAAATTTCGCTTTCATAGGGTCGCCCTACTCTTGGGAAGCTTTCAGCCGAGCACTGCGATGCTCCATTCGTATTTATGAATATTCAATAAAACATGAACGATAAAAGCGTCTGATGCTGTGCGACATATTTTTAGCCTCGAACGAGTATCAAAGAATACGGGAAAGGGAACAGACAATCAAGCCATAGAACGGTAAAAAAAGAGTGGGAGTGCAAACACACAACAGGAGTTAGAGTTAGCGACGACAGCCTGTTAAACAATATCAGTAACATGTAGGCGAGAGCGTGGGATGAAGCCCGAGTTGGGGCGACCAGTCACCCCGAATAGGCAGACAGACAACAATCATGAGCAACATATGCGACTGGGTTTTATGCGGCTGCAATAAGTATTTTCGTATGTTAAACGTCTCATGTTACAAGTTGGCAGCTTTTGCACCAGGAACCTTACTAGCAATATGCTAACATGGTAATCGTAAATAACAAAAACAACAGTAGCTGGGATACTTATTTGCAAGTCTTAAAGCATCATCTCTTTTTCTTTGGTGGAGGATTTTTTTTCTCTTTTTGTGTGTTTTTCGTAAACATCGTTATCAACTTTATTAACATCATTATTCATTTGTTATACATTCAGCTCTATCGTCCAGTAGCTCGACAACTTGCATTTTATGTTTGGTATAGGTTCTTCTACTTGCTAATACAGTGTTCGCTCTTTAAGCTATCTAACTACTAAGCTACTTTCCCTTTTTTCCCCAGTTTGTTTCCTTACCACTTCACTTCACGCGTGCCCCTATTACTACGACCCTATTTTGTTCTCATGAATACTTTGTTCGCCTTCGACATCCCTATTCTCTTGTCCAACCTCATTTCCATACTATTCCATCATCTTCTTTTCCTCAGTTTCCTTTCCTTTGCCAAATGGCTTTCTATCACATATGTTTCGCTTAAGCCCCCTCTCTATCTAAAAAAGGATGGGGCTATCCGCCGTGATATCCATCCCCATTTATAAAAAAGAGACAACAAATATAACAGTAAACTCTATAACATTTCCTACGCCACCTTCAGTAATTTTTACACAGAAATTTTTCATGGGCACACAACTTTTCTAGAGCTTTATTAAATACTAGCAGGGTACCCGACTTCTCCACCATGTCCATATGTCCGTCCGTCCGTCTGTCTGTCTGTTTGAACGAAAATTTTCGAGATATCTAGGTGAAATTAGCTGTGCGGCCGCCATTTCATCATCATCATTTATTCGCGCTTAACCGCCTAAGCGATTTTGGCCGTTGCCTATCAAAGCACGCCAGTCATTCCTTTTTAGCGATAACTGACGCCAATTGGAAACCCCAAGGGAGTTAAAGTCATCCTTCACTTGTTGTTGCCGAATTCGGGTGTCATTAACAAACCCTTCTGTGCTGGAGCTTCTTTGTCCATTCGCATGACGTGACTCAGCCAGCGGAGCCTTTGGCCTTCGCTGGCCTATGGTCAGATCTGCGTAAAGCTCGTACAGCTCATTGTTAAAACTCCTTCGATACTCGCCGTTGGCATGACGGGAAGGACCATAAATCTTCCTGAGAACTTTTCTCTCAAATACTCCAAGAGCCATCTCATTTTGGCCATGAATCTGAGCCATACATTAGGACAGGTATGATGAGAGAGAGACTTATAGAGCGTGATCTTTGTTCTTCGAGAGAGGGCTTTATTTCTCAGTTGCCTGCTCAGTCTAAAGTAGCACTTGTAGGCAAGAGTGATTCTCCGTTGGATTTCAAGACTGATATTGTTTTCGGCGTTAATGCTGGTTCCCAAATAGACGAGGTCCCTCACAGTTTCAAATTTATAACTATCAACAGTGACGTTGCTGCACAGGTGCGCCGATTCTTTTTTTTGATGGCAGCAAGTACTTCGTCTTGTCCTCGTTCACCGCAAGACCCACTTTTTTCGCTTCCTTATCCAGTCCAGAGAAGGCAGCGCTTACAGCGCGGTTGTTAAGGCCAATGATAACAATTGCGGGCTCTTGTAATAGATCGTACCATTGCGGTTTAGCTCTGCTGCTCGAATTATCTTCTCCAACATCAGATAAAAGAAATCACACGAAAGAGAGTCGCCCTGTCTTAAGCCTAGTTTGGTTTCAAATGGCTCAGAGATATCCTACGCGATTCTGACGGAGCGGTTGTTATTGCTCAAGGTCATTTAGCAAAGCCGTATAAGCTCTGCAGGGCAGTCAAATTCAGACATAGCGGAATATAGGCTACTACTTTTTGCACTGTCAAAAGCAGCTTTGAAATCGACAAAGAGATGGTGTGTATCGATTCTTTTTCCATGGGTCTTCTCCAGGATTTGGCGTATCGTGAAAATCTGGTCGATGGTAGCCTTACCAGGTCTAAGGCCACACTGTTAAGGTCCAATCAGCTTCAGTCTCTCACACAATACGCTACACACAGAGAAAATTGAGCTGGTGATGGATAAGAATTGTCAGTGATTTGGTCATATCAACCAAAATAAAGTTATATCAACCAAAATCACGGTCAATTCTTATCCATTCCCGGCTCAATTTTCTCTGTGTAGAAATAACCTTATATGCGATATTAAGAAGACTGATTCCGCGGTAGTTGGTGCGGTTAGCGGGATCCCCTTTCTTTTGGATTGGGCAGAGCACACTCAAGTTCCAATCTGAAGGCATGCACCGGTCCGACCATATTCTGCTTAACAGCTGACGCATGCTTTTCATTAGTTCTTCGCCTCCGCGTTTGAACAGCTCGGCGGGTAGTTCGTATTTTCATTTCCTACGTCACCTTTAGTAATTTTGGCTTTTATGAACTCTATAACATTCCGCAAGTCACATCCAGTCCTTTTCTAGAGTTTTATTATAGTATAGATATTCTCGAGACCTAGTAGCAAGAGTGAGATGCCAGCTGTCCTTCCCAAGCATAGCTTACTGTATACACCCTGGTACACTTCTATTGTTTCCTACATATCTCTTTTATTCTCTGCTTCTTTTGCACATTTTGCGGTTTTGGTCTACACACATTTTCTACATCCATATCGACTTCTTACTACTTCCTCAACTACTAATTCCACTTCATAAATCCTTTGCACGGTGCCGGTTTCAACTTCCTGCATAAGTTAACTCGCACTGGTCGCATGTCTGTCTCTACACAAGAATATTCATTAATACTTACTTTCGCCCTTTGATGTGTTCAAAAGCTCTATTGCGTCTATGCTTACGTTTTGCCCATTTTACTCCAGTTGTCCACTTCAATATTGTCTTGTCAACACTGACAAGTCCTCGCACTAATAATGTATTTGTGTACGTATTCAAATATACTTTTGGGAGTTTGAGCCGCTGTATGAATGAATACTGCGCTGAGAATCGTTCATACGTGCACTGGCAACCAACTGTTCGCACCTCAACTCCTTCAAATCTGTTGATGCAAGAATATCCTGTGCAACACCACAAACTAGACAGACTTCGAGAGCACATACCTACAAATTTTTCTAAATATTCATCGTTCAATTTAACGTCATACTGGCCATTTGAGTTGTTCACTGTTTAATGGGTGTGACTTTTTGACAGCTTCAAAGTGTCCAGTTTCCTGTTGCTTTTGTGGTTGTGACCGCCACAGCCAAACCAATTTCTGACGCTGTCACCAAAAAAGCAAAACAGAAAAAGACCACCCACCAAAACACTTTTCTATATCGCCACAACTCCGCTCTATCTAAGTAGCTCCCTTGCTCCATCTTTAGCCACTTTCTTTTATATCTTGTCTAGTTCTTTTTTTATATTTTCTTCCTTTTTTACTTTCCTGTCACTTTTCCCCTCGAGATTTTGGTTAGTTTACATATTCCCACTTAGGGTAGTTTCTATGTTTTACTTGTTGTTTTGCTAATTCGACTTCCGTTTTGTCTATCCGCTTAGAGTATTTTTTTTTTTTGGTGGGGATTATGCGCCACAATATTTGGGTATTAGTGTACGCCAGCGTGGTTAAAACGGTAAATTTGTCGTTTAAGCATAATATTATACGTCATTAATATTTTAGTTTGTTGTCCCCTTAATAGTAGGTAATTTCTGGCCATTCGGTTCATTGTTTGCTAAGCTAAAATGAGCCATAACCTTTGGTGACTTTTTAAGCCGCCAGACGTCTTTATCACAAGCAAGCACTAATTTGATTACTTTTTTATTCACTTACTTACACCTGGCAACTCTTATACTTACGTAAAAGTATGTCCACTTTGTAGTTCCGCTACCCATTGACACAAAAATAGATGAGCGAAGCTCTGCTTTACAGTGTATTTTAATTACTTGATATATCTTCCAGGTGAAGGATGCATCTTCCTCTAAATCTAGGTACTCTACATCTCCGTTTCCATCATCATTGTGAGCAGTATAGTCGTTCCACGGTATCCAAGTGGGTTCTTAAGTACCACTTAGACAGGAAGGAAGTACTGGTTCCAAAAAGTTTAGTGGGTCCACAGGAACCATACAGGCAGTCGATAATTACTGCCTCCAAAATCTTCAAGTGAGTCCTCAAGAACCATTCCATGTAGGGTCTACACAGTTAGTTATTCTAAGGAGACTGGTGAACATCCAATGAGAGCGGCTGACATGGTCACCTGAGCATTCCCTTGTAGGAACAAAGACAAATATCTACCACTGTGTGCTGTCGTACCGGGGACAAAGTTTGTCGTCTGAATACCACTGTAGTAGAGGGGGTTTAGACCAGCGCGGACCTTCAAGATCATGGGTTTAAAATATACCCAGACAAGGTTTGCATGTCGTAAGAGGCAAATAAAATCTACTGCCCAAAAGTTGGAAGAGCTAAAAAACAGTCCCAACGTTCGCTTTGTTGTCCCACCAACAAAAACGCACCGCGCGATACAACTTCCCAGTAGAATCTCTCATATTCCAGTTGCATAGCGATACTCATCTACTATTTTCTTCAAATCCGAAGCGATTTTGGCCGTCCAAGAGGTTCGGTTGTTGGATCTCATCGGAAATTTGTTTTATGTGTTGGGTCCCAAAACGTACGCACAACCTGTTTCTCGGGAAGTTGGATTTGAGTTACACATTTTTATAGCGAGCCGCTTGATCCAAGACAGACGCCCGCTTGCAGCCTCATGATGACAGACGCTGCTGTTGAAATCCCTGTCAAGCCCTTAAACCGATTATGTCGGAGTGGCCTTGTCAGGTTGTCGCCTTCTCACAACAGTTCACCACCGAACGGATGATCAGTGGATATCCATAGGATACGAAGCGGACGCAGTGAGCTGGTTGGACCGCACATAGACGAATCGCTCTGGCCATATCCAGTTGAATGGCGGTCAGAAACTTTCCCCACATGCGTGGACTTCTACAAACGATCCCATCCTCACGTATTTAGCCCCTATTTAAGAAGAAAATCTGTACTCACCCCAAGTTCTTTATGTTACTTCCGTGGGCACTGTAAATAAGGCAGAAGGTACTACTACCGAAGTGTCTATTCCAGCAATGTGTTTCAGAGCCTTCGGCGAGTTTTATGAAGTCAAAAGGGTGTACCATGAAGGTCCGTAAAACGTTTGCCATAGATGCCATAAAAAGTATAGTTAGCTTTGTGATATTACTTTAAGCTTGGAATTTATCCAACGTGTTCCAATCCAGCTCTACTACCTGCTTTCCTCATCTAAGCCGAAAATATAAGAGTGACCTTGCCGAGTTCTCACTTTCTCACTCAGACCCAAACGTATGCCCAGTAAATGATCTGAAAGCACTCAACTGAACGTCCGGAAGCCGTTAGCTACTGCGCCAATTGACAAACCAGATGGTTTGCAATTTTTTTAATTTTCCCTAGAGAAAAGAATTGAAGAAATTTTGACGAGGGAATAACAAAATCCCGGAAAAATATTTAGAGTTATAAAGACCTATTTTGATTGTGATTTGGATCTATACAAACGAGAGAGTTGCAATCTCAATGCCAACGAAGATATTTTCAAGGTTGTCACCTGGGGTTGCCACCTAACGGCATTTTATTTATTCCTTCGTATACAAACCATTATCTATGGAACCCATTGACCGATTTAGAGGAAACTTTGTAAATGAAAGTATGCTTCATTCTAAGGGATTTTAAAGTAGGCTTGCCACCTAGGGTTGCCACCTTACCTCATTTTATTTGTTTTTTCATATATCGACCACTATCTCGGGATCCTATTGAACGATTTGGATTAAATTTGGTATGCTTTATTCTGAGGTTTTCTACTTGGGTGTTGCAACTTGAGGCGATTTAAAAGGTTGCCACCAATTTCAATTTTTTTATATTATACTTGATTCTCGATGTTGGTCATTTTGCGGTTAGTGTTCGATATGTTTTGGAAATCTGTTATGGTAAGTAAGATTATCCGACAATCACGTAGGCATTAAACATTAGTCTGCCTCTTGCTTTATTACCATCTTTTTTTTGCTCAACTAGATGAATACCCTTATTGCTCAGCGGGGCATTTTTTCCCCAATACTTCCTCATGTACAAAAAATGGAAAAGTATTTCATGTGCATGCATAATCTTAGATTTAATGTTTTTGACAACGAACAACTCACAACATTTTGCAATAAATAACCTCAACCTCAGGCAGGGCATATAAATATACCACCTCTACAAAATTTGTGAAGCGCAAAAGTTCATATATGAAATTGTTTTCAAATGCGTAGACTAAAAGTAAAAACATGCCTGCATAAAAAATTTATGAATGTCTAGGCAAAAACATTAAAAAAAATAAAAGAGAAATGCGTTCGAATGATTCTAACCGCATGTTTTTGACAACAGATGACAGCTGTCAAATTAATAGTTTATCCATGCACGACTGTCAAATTGTGGCATACCAAATCCAAAGTAACCCTGTTTTGTATGCAAAAATTGAGTAAAACATTGGCAGCAATATCAAAATGAAGAGTGAGTTAGTGACAAGTGAAAATTTTGACAGCTTTTTGAATGAAATACTTTTATGTAGTTAAGTGAGCACAAACGGGCTGTAAATGTTGATTGAATTTTTGAATGAAATGTTGCGCCTTGTTCAATTGAAACGAATTTGATATTTAAGCGGATGTAAAATTGTAGTAGAGAGCAAAATGTATGTAGTTAAATCGAATATTTCAAAGGTGACTAACTAGATAAACACATGTGACATATCTCATTGACATATAAATTATGCAGTGGCTAAATGATGATAGCAACAAACCGTAAACTGGTTTTAGTTCGCCGAAAGGTGTAATACTGCAACATAGCACCATATGTTTAACATACATAGTACATTTAACACACGGCATAACCATACATGTGTCTACCGATGCAACATTTGTCGCATTAAAGTTTCATTTTAGTGGCGCATAAATTCCCAGCTGGCGAGCTGTCACATAAACTACAACTGGATAGCACTTTTAACGGTGTCTATTAATGCTCATGATGATGTTGTGCTGATGCATCCAAAAGTTTTACCCCCCTCCCCCTTGCTCTTATTTGGTTCTTTTCCACCTTTACTCAAACTCTCGTTATGTTTCTCTGCTCTCTGTACCTACTTTACCGCAATCGCTTACATTTCTTTTACACTATGCATTCGCGATTTGTGGTCACACTAGGGATAGGCAGCAGCTGCTTTGACCACCAACTCACGTGCTTTTCAATAGAGAGAAACATATTGGATTTCTCTGCAATGTTTGCGGTTGCTTGGTACAACCATTTAATTTCGCACTGTGAGCTGGAATCAGAAAATGTTGAAGAAAAAATTGAAGGGTGTGGTATTCATTTTGGAAGGGCAAGCATACTAGGTGCAGCATGTCGCATAGACCAGAAAAAGTCACACCACTAACAAAACACCATTAAGCAAAGAGTGCTATCTACCATACTCCAATAGAGTGCTATCTACTATACGCCCCAAAATTTGCAGATGGATCTACACTGCGATAATCCAGCCAATTATGCTGTATGGAGTCGTGGTATGGTGGCCTGCGCTAGGAAAGGCAACAAACCTAAATCTGTTAGGAAAAGTCCACAGATCGAGCATGATCTGTATAAGCGGGGCGTTAAGAACAACGCCCAATGAAGCTCTCCAGGCCATTCTTGGCTTTTTGCCACTCGATCTGGAAGGGTACCGGGCAGCAGCAGCATCGGCTCTGCGTCTAAGGGAAACGTCCGTCTGGGGCGCAAGCACTATTGGACACTCCTGTATTCTAAGATCTTACAGCTTTCTCCCTCTGAGCACAGATCGGTGTGCGACCACAACAGTCGGAGATTGTTGTTTTAGAATAAACATTCCCAGCAGGGAAGACTGGGAGAACATAGATCGGTGTCCCGCTACTAATGGCGGCACTTTTATATACACCGACGGCTCGAAGTTAGACGGCAGAGTCGGAGGAGGGGTTTACTCAAGGGATTTGGACCTAGAACTCTCCTTTAGACTACCTGATCACTGCAGCGTCTTCCAGGCTGAAGTTTCTGCAATCATGGACGCCGTGACTTGGATAGGTGAACGCACCATCGGACAGGATATCTGTATTTTCAGCGACAGCCAAGCGGCCATCAAATCCCTTGGCTCTTACTCGTTCAACTCTGAACTGACGCTCAGCTGTCGTCGATCTCTTCAAGAGATGGCCCAACAGAACCGCGTGAACCTCACATGGGTCCCGGGACACAGGGACATTGAGGGAAACTGTAGGGCAGACGAACTTGCCAGGCAGGGCACGACCAAGCAGATTCTTCAAGATAAAGAGCGCATAGGTATGCCGTTTGCCACGTGCAAGCTAATGCTGAAGGAGCATACACTCCGCGAAGCCAACGAAAGATGGCTACAAGCCCCAGGGTGCCGGATATCCAAGCAAACCTGGCCAAAATGCGATCTTAAAAGATCTAGACACATATACGCCCTAAAAAGGAAGGAAATCTCCATATTAATAGGTGTTTTAACCGGGCACTGCCTTATTGGTAGGCACGCAGCAAGGCTAGGCGTTCCCTACCGACGATGCTGCAGGAGTTGCAAAGATGACGAGGAAGAGGAAACGGTGGAGCACCTCATCTGCAACTGCCCGGCCTTAAGCGGAGCGAGAAGGCGCTCTCTGGGAGTTCCCTTCCTGGTTAGCTTAAGCCAGGTCGCGGAGCTAGACATAAAGGACTTGATGGCCTTCATCAAGTTATCAAAATGGTTCGAGGAGGGGTAGCGGTGTCGGTTAGGAGTGTCAGTCCCGGGTTTCGGCTATATGGAGAGTCCCGACAGCACTGGGATTTTCCATATGGCCGGGCCCCGGGACTGACTTTCCTAGTGTTTGGTGGTATCACAACGGGCCTTTTATTACTGGCCTAGGTGTGCCTTTGCGGCAGCCACTTCTACCTACCTACCATACTCCATCTCGGGATAACTGGGAAAACGTCACTGTGCTTAGCGACAGTTAAGCCGCACTTAAGTTTATATCTTAATTTGAGATAAAAATTCTTAAAAGTTCTTGAGTGCCCAAGAGGCTAGACAGTCTAGTATTTCCGAGCAACGGACCAGCTTGGCTTCTAGATCATCCCGGGTTGACGGGCAACGATATAAGATAAGTCAACCGGAAAAGCGGCATCGAAAGTCCCATAGAGAACTCATGAGAGAACACTGGTCATAGGATCACTCGCCGTAAGATAAAAGATCAGAAAAATGGGACAAAAAGATAAGGCAATGGACGGTCGACTAAAATCAATCCATTATTATTATGATAAAAGAAACACAAACGAGCTCATCGAGTTTCCAGAATGTTCAATAGCACCGCATGAACTCCCATCGATCAGTGCGTCTTGGTGAACCCCCAGTTGGTGTCAACCCAGTGCTTGCCTAGTTGATTCGAAGCCCACCTGCCCAGAAGTACACTACAGGTATCGAGAGGAGTTACCAGTGCTTTGAAGCCACCCACGTATATTTCAAGAGTGCCCACTCTGTTAGATAATTTTAAGTAGTAAGATCTCACCATGACCGTTGCGAGGCAGCTGAATATCCTTGATCGCACTTAGCGACCATGTGACTGTCCGAGTAGATGTTAACATTAACATCCCCCGCATCATTAATGGCTATAAAAACCTCCTCTACCGCCCATCGGCCGTCCAGCTTTGACCCGTCTTTAAACATGTTTTGGCAGACACCCACCCCAGATGAGGTATCCTCCCACCCAAGGATGGAAGAGTGCCTAGTAATCTATGATTGAAGAGCAATGACGACAATGACATGGAAAAGCATCAACGAAGATGGTCACTTTTTTTTTTTTTTGCTGACGAGCTGGATTATTTCAGAAAGCTTCCGAAAATAATATTGTTGACCTGGTATCAATACGGGAATACGGTTATAAACGACTGTAGTAGGACCATCACTGATCTCCTCTTCAGCTTGACTAAAAGACATGAGTTTTCTGAGAGCCTATCGTAAGGTGGTGACGTATGCCAAGCAGTTATATCATATGAATATCGTTTTTGACCCATTTGGGTGGAGCACTTCCTCTGTAACTGCCCGGCTTTAAGCGGCGCGAGAATGTACTTTGGTAGTTCTGTTCTGGGATAGCCTATGCCAACGGTTTAGGAGTGTCAGTCCCGGGATACCGCTATGTGGAGAACCCCGACAACACAGGCATTTTCCACATGACCGAGTTCCGGGAATGACTTTCCTAGTGTTGGTGGTTTCACAACGGGCTTTATAACCCACTTGAACCTAATCTAACCTTTCTTAGCCCACAATTTTCTCGCCACCTACCCCACTGTGCATTACAAAGAGCATTGTTGCTGCGGTTAGTACACAGCAATTGCTTTAATAATTTATGTTGCATCATGTCGCAAATGTGTGCAACATGTTTACACAAAACGGTTTGGCTGTCCAGTTGTCGAGTTTACCCAATGCCACTAATAGCGTTTGGCCAATGTCAACATTATTCCCCCCGTTTTTTTTTCGGCGCCAAACTCACTGATTGTGAAAAAATCGCGTTTACAAAAATTCTTTTACTTTCACCAATTTCTCCATTACACTTTGTCTACCCTTTTTGAGGGTTTTGTATGGAAAATTGTTGCGTTGCATTGCGGTTAGTGCCGCCACATGTCGCGCTTACAACACCCGAGAGACGCATTGTTGACACGCGTCGTGCAGCAGCGTTAGAAATAAAAATCGC
The DNA here is from genome assembly GCA_964058755.1 of Campiglossa producta. Taxonomy (NCBI): domain Eukaryota; kingdom Metazoa; phylum Arthropoda; class Insecta; order Diptera; family Tephritidae; genus Campiglossa; species Campiglossa producta. The sequence continues at coordinate 13,281,377 of CAXKVI010000005.1, read as the reverse complement.
CGTTTTGGCAATTTGGACGAAGAAATCTCATGGATGCCAAGTGGAAGCAGACCGCAACGAGACGCAAAAACTTTTATAAATCGCCGCATTGCTTAGTTTTCGTTTAGTTTACGTGTCCCAGACCTGGGTAGGCAATCAACAAATTGTGTTGAAGTTTCACGGTCGGCAATAATAACAACAACAACAACTGCGAGGGGACTTTATCTATTTACAACACGAATAAATATGTAGCATGTGTTAGCTGGCAACTATTTGCGTTCTGCTTGAGCCAAGAGAGGGAGATGGGTACTGCTGGAAGCGAAGTAATGAGAGTGGAGTTTAGGTATGCAGATGCCAAAGCTGCCACTTTGGTCCAATTGAACTAGAATTGTTGTATTTTTTATAGACTCTCTGACTCAGAATTGTTTTCAATAACGCTCTCTTTCAGAATTGGTTTGAAAAACAAACGCCTTACAAAAAAAAAAAAAAAAAAAAAAATAATAATAATTAAGTTCTAACAAGATAAACTAAAATACAATGCAAAAATAAAAAAATAACATAAAAAAATAAAATGCAATAAAAATAAATAAAATATAAAAGTTTGGCTTAAAAACAAACGCCTTACAAAAAAAAAAAAAAAAATTAAATTAAGTTAAAACAAGATAAACCAAAATAAGATATAATGAAATAAAATAAAATACTATACAAGAGAAATAAATTACAATCAAATGAAAAGTAAAATAAAATACAATCAAATCACAGTAAAATAAAATACAATGAGTTTGGAAGTTAAAGGCCTTTTCTTGGGAACTTATGTGCCAAAAAAAGAATCCAGGCTGGCAACCATAGAACTTAGCATTGCAGTGGCCTTCAAAATGAAAGCGAGTAAACAAACGTCTTGTAGCAACAACATGTCCTTCAGTTCTTTCGATTTTTTTCTCCGGTCTTATTTACTCTCATCCTCGTCGGTTTACCTTAACGCCTTCTGGAGTCACCGTGTGCAGCTAGAAAATTAAAAATTGTACACTTTCTTTCGAAAACTAAAGAAGTTCTTACCTTTGCTGCTATTGAAAATAAATTGCTTGTCCGCTTAAATTTTCTTTTCATTTGCCAAAGTGCGCTCTGCAACAGTCTGTTGCACAATGCAATGCGACACAAAACTTTATTCATGGCCACTACAATGACGCGCCGCCGAAATTTTGGTATCGAGCAGACTTTGTGTTTTTTTATTAATGCAGGTTGTGTTGCCAAATTGCTTAAGCTAACGGTAGGTTGCACTGCATCGGTACATCCTATGCTCATTCTCCTGTACATTTTTTTGGCACTAACAAATTGCGCCACCAAAAATTCAATACTGTCTGAGAATCTCAATGAGGTTTTTCGACAAAGACGTAATATACATATGAACTTCAGCATTGCTTTAGCAATCCTTAAAAATATAGCGCCCAAAAGTATGCAGCTTAATGCCTTCATAAGTTGTTGTTGTTGTTGTTGTTGTTGTTGGTGGTGTTGTTGTTGTTGTAACGAAGGGAGGCCCTGCCCAACGTGTACTTTCCTTAGCCTAAATTTTCATCAATGTTTTCTAACGGGAGTCCTAGGAAATTGGCAGTTCCTACAGGTTTGTACTAAAGGAAAATGGGTGTTAGAAGAGTAGGCTCTGCAGAGCAGATGTATAGGTGGTTGGTGTTATGAGGTGACGAACCGCTCTCCATTTCCAACTGCTTTCTGATACCCTTGATCCCTTCAGACGTATAACAGGCACTTCACAGCCCCTTATAATCCTAATCCAATCCAGAATACACATAGCTCGGAATTGCATACATTTAGGAGAACTTGAGTTTCTATTAAAAAACTTTAGTGTCGAAATTTCAGCTACATATGTCTAGAATCTAGATCAGACAAATAAAAAGATGAGTACTTCCTTCAAAGGCATAATATACATATAAAATACAGCAGAAGGAGCGCAGGGATTGCGCCTAAAAGTATGCAACATACTTATAAAATTTTCAGAAATAATATGATTTCCCATTTTCACCCGTTTTCTGATATTCCTTTGATCCCTTCAGATATAACAGAAACTTTACGGCCCCGCATAATCCTAATCCAATCCAGAATAAACATATGTAGTTTGAAATTGCATACCTTTAGGAGAACTTGAGTTTCTATTCAAATGTTTAGTGTCGAAACTTCAGCGATGTCTAGATGAACTTCAAGAGAAAAAAAGAAAAGGATTTCCTACAAAGGCATAGTATACATATAAAGTCCAGCAGAACGAGCCCAGGGATTGCGCCTTAAAGTATGCAACATACTTATAATACTTTCAGAAGTAGTATAACTTCCCATTTCCACCGTTTTCTGATATTCCTTTGTTCCCTTCAGATATAACAGAAACTCCACGGCCCTCATAATCCTAATCCAATCCAGAATACTCATAGCTCAATATGGCATACTTTAAAGAGAACTTAAGTTTCTATTCCAAATTCGTTTTTTTTTTAAATTGCAGCGATGTCTGTGAGGATTTCAGAAAATTAAAGAAAGCAGAAGAGGTTCAGTGATTGCTTTAGCAATCTTTAAAGAATATGGCGCCTAAAAGTATACAACACACTTATAATGCTTTCAGAACTCATATGACTTCCCATTTCTAACCGCTTTTTTGATACCTATAGATATAACAGAAACCTCGCAGCCCTCATAATTTTAATAAAATGAAATCCAAAATACTCATACCGCAATATTGCATACTTTTAGGAGAACTTTAATTTCTATATTCGAATATGTGCCTCGAATTCCGACCGGCTCTCGTTTCCGCAGTCAGATTAAAGCTGATTTTTTTTACATGAAGCTTTTATATTGAATTCTGCAGTAATAATATTTGCATAGAAAATAAATTTATCAAAAAAAAAAAAGAAGAGCTTGACTTCCGCCAATATCTTTCATGCCTAAACAAATGTTGCTCTTCCACCTGAAATCAACGCTAAGTTCATCATAAAAATTAAAACCTTTACGCCTGAGGTTACAAAATATTCGTTTAATTAAAATCGCGTTATTTACGGCAGAGTTACAACAACAAAAAATACTACTCCGCAGCACAAAAGTATGCAACAGGAAAATAGAAATCACAAATCCCAGCACTTTATTTACAGTTGATTCATATTTCTCTACTTTTTTTTAATTTTCATAACAAAAAGGCAAGCAAACTAATACAGGAAAAGAGAGAGTGAGTTGGAAAAGCGATTTTAAAGCGAAGTTGCGGAGCGGGCGAGATACGCGTGTGGCAAATATAACTCAATTAGTGAGTTTCCGTTTAAAATAAGAATATTCAAAAGCAGCAAACGAGACAACCGGAAGGTAGCTCAAAAAACGTCCGTTGCCAACCATTAAGTCGAGCGTGGAGTTTTTTTTTACACGCGATTGCGGGAGTTGGAGATTGGCAACGCAACGCGCGCGCATACTTCAGTCAGCAATGAAGCGAGAATGTGCGGAGTGGCGAGTGCTTTTTAAATGCTGAGTGGTGTTTCTATGACGTACGCTGCTGATGCGGACACACGGAGCTGCGTTCGATGGACGAAGTCAAGTAGTGGATGATAATGATAGCTGCTCGTCATATTTTTCATCCTTCCTTTTTTTAATTGAAGTGGCTTAAATATTGTGCTGTACGATATTGCATGAAGTTGGAGAGAGAGTTTTTGCTATTTTTTTTGTGCTTCCGTCAAAGGGTTTACGTAGATTTTTTTTTTTATGTTATGGTCCTGAGCATTCATCATCTTTATTACGTTTGAGTGATAATGATACTTTGCCCCATCATCACCAAGACAACCGTTGAACAGGTCCTTTTGAAGGGATTTTGATGTTTTTTTTCGCTAGAAAGAGCAATATATTAATAAATATGCGAGGATAGTCTGAGGACTCCAAAGTTTTATACAGTCAAATCTTAAGCTTTTATAATAGGTTTTATCGATCCTGCAGCTCTTGGCATTTCTGCTTGTGGTCACCTATCTTCGCTAGCCTCTGCTACTATCTCTCTTTCCGAAAGCTCTCAATTAAAAACAAAATGTCTGTAACCTTTATAAATCACATTGAGCATTGCTGAAAGCTTTTCAGGAAAAAGTTTATTTCCCGATATGTATCTACTAAAAGGTATAAAGACAGAACTTCCTGTTAAAAAAAAAATTCTTCACTCCATTTTATTTGTTACTTTCCGAAAGAACGCTATGTTTGATTGAAAGCTTTTAATGAAGCTTAAAAGTCTAAGATTTGCACTTTAAAGAATTTAACTTTGGAAAGCTCTTCAGCTATTTGAAAATATAATTTCATGTTTGAAAAATATTGTCTATCCATCATTCCAAACGCCTTCAACTTTTCGAAATCACATTCAGCAGTGCTGTAAGCTTTTCAAGAAAAACTCTATATCCGTATATCTATTAAAAGTTTTAAGGACAAAACTTTCTGCTCAAAAATGATTTATTCACTCCTCTTCAAAACGTCTGTTGCTTTCGAAAAATACCCAAAGTTTAATAGAAAGCGTTTATCGAAGATTAAAAGTCTGAACGCTTTAACTTTGATGAATTGAAATCTGAAAATTTACTGAAGGATTTAAAAACAAAATTCTCTATTTCAAGCTTATTTTTTCAACTCCTCTTTTCAGAAACTGGCAACTTTCTGAAAGCACGCTTAGAAATGTTGAAAGCTTTTCTATAAGCGTTAAAGTCTCCAAGCTTTCGTAGCCCAATATGTGAAAACTAAGTAATGAGCTTTTCAACATCAGAGCTTGGAAAATCTGAAAGCTCATAAAAAGTTTCTGAAGGAGATATCAGTAATTGCAGATTTGATCAAATATATCTCGAAAGAAATAACTCCAAATTGTGAGAGCGCTTAGGCTGCCTTTTCAGCTCCACTTCCGAAATATTGGTAGCTTTCTGAAAGCACACTTTGAAATGTGTAAGCTGTACTAGAAGCTTTCATATTTTGAAGTCTTTGGGAACCAATGCTCGATGCTCGACAAATTGAAAGAAAATAAGCCATCCGTGCAAAAAACACTTAAAAATAGCACACATCAAAATGTGAGCTTTTCAACACCAGAATGGGGTAAAGCTACATCATCTTAAAACAGCGGTTGAGTATTTTGAGAGCTTTTCACTTTAAAGCTTTTGTTTTTTAGAAATGAGCTTTTCGAGAAGCTTTCGAGATTTAAAGCTTTCATTTTCTGGAAATGAGACTCGCATATATGGCGAGGGGGTGAAAAATGAATAAGCTTTCTATAGTAGTATCTGCTTCATCCTTGAAAGTTATATATTCTTTGTAATGATAATATGAGATACATTTGTATCATTTATCCACTATGGGTGGCCTCTTCCGAGTGATATGAAACAAGTAGCACTGCAGTACACTGTGTAATACCCGAAGAGTCAGTCTTACTCCCAAGACTAAAGAATTATTGAAAAGCTTTTATAATATCAAGAAAAGCTCGCAGCGCTTACTAGTGTTATCTAGTCCTCTTTAGTCCTTTAGAAACGGGTTGATTGCCTAAACGCAAAGGTCCATATTAGTCTAATATAAAAGAGTCATCGACAGACAAACAAATGCCATTCTTATCTCCTTTTTGCATTAGTAGATTAGCTGATACTCTCACCAAAGACCCACATGGGTCCTTATCATGAATCTCTTGCACAGACCATTTCTAATATTTATTTATTATTATTTGCCTCATTTGTGTGCATTTCACTATGTAAACTTTATGCTTAAAACAAAACATAAATCATGCAACCCCCACCGCGCAGCATGTGTAACCAAGCGCCACCAATGCGCCACTGCACTTGATCAAACACGCAGGAGTGAGAAAAGCTTGAAATATGAAAGGGCAAAAAGCAGCTTCAAAAAGCAAAAAATACACTCCAACATTTATTTTGTAAGTAAATAATCATAGCGAAAAACTGCAAATGAAATGTAAATTCAATGTCAAGCAGGGAATGAGTGATAATGCTGGAGGATGGAGCTGCAAAAGCAATGGTAATGTGAGATTTCTATATTTCCACATTTTTTTGGTTTATTACCCTGCTTTTCTTTTGCAATGATAATAACGTTTGAGTGAGTTGTGTAAGTAAAGCACAAAAATTATGAAGATTACATTTGTGCGCGCATTTAGATGTAGGATTTGCAAGTGAAGAAATGAAAAAATGGCAAGCTATAAATTCAAGGATGTCTCCTTGAGTTTGTATGTTGATATGGTTTTGCCGAAAAAAAAAATCACAGTAGCAGTAAGAAGTTTGATGTGCTGAAGATTTGTCTGCAGCGCGAATGAAAGCTGTTATATATGGGTATACTACCTTAGCATATCGGCGGCTGCTTTAAAACGGCACTTATCTCTGTGGAAGCTTTTTTGTGTGTGAATAAATGCTAAGTAGGTTTTGCGTAAGCTAAACTTGCAGTAAAATGTATCTTTAGTTGATTTTAGCAAACAAAAAATAAGTATTCTTGAAAGTATAAAAGTGCAAAAAGCTTAATAATCTGGCATACTCCCTATGCGGTGATATCGAAAAAGCTGAATTGTTGAAGTTAACGTCTTAGGCGGCGATATGATTGAGAGTAGAATTTGAGAAAATGGCTGACGATGCAACGGAAATTATGCAAACGGAAATAGAAATTGTTGCAGGCTTTCAGGCGTAGGCCATTTTCACCACGATGTTTAGCTATGCAAATCAAATAGGAGGTGAAATTCTAGAATCTAGCTAACATTTCACATATTGTATTAGTTAGGCCGAGCCGAATACATGGGCTTATTGCGTTTTTCAGGGTTGCCACCTATCCCAATTTTTTTTAAATATAGAGCTAGATGTGCCAATATTGGTATCAAATGAAAGGTATTTTCGACCGTATTCCAAATAAGATAATTTCAAGCAGAGTTGCCACCTAACCGCAATTTATTTATTTTTTCGTATATCTCTTTCCTAGTGTTGGTGGTATCATACCGGGCCTTTTAATACTGGCCTAGGTGTGCCTCTGCGGCAGCCACTTGAACCTAACCCAACCTTTCGTATATCTCGGGAACTGCTTGACCGATTTGGATAAAACTTGGCATATAGACAATTTGATTCATTCTAGGGTTACGGTTGGAATACCGATCACCAAAGACTAATGAGTCTTATTGAACTGAAACGATCTCACATCTGCTCAAATTGCCTAAGAGAGAGCGGCGGAACAGTTGTGTCGGATATTTCTAAGATTTTCCACTTCACTTATTTAGAGTTCACACGAGGGCCGGCAGAAATGAAAGTGAGGGTGTTTTAGGGAAAGAACGGTCATCACAAAGGTTCATGTGCAGACCCTGAAGCACATCCATGAAAAGTTTGGTGTCTCCTACCTTGAGCTCTGTGCGGTGAACGCTGGTTTTGCATACCTCAACACCTCGAGTTGCTGACGAGGCATGTTATTTTCCTCGAGAGACAAGGGTCAATCTGGCTCAATAACGTTCTGTATATTGTAGCAAGTTAAACTCCTGCTTACTCAGACTGAAACCCGACATTCCGAATGAACGTCCGGCATACGATTCGTCTCCTCATAACACCAGCCATCTAATCACCTGATCTGCGAAGCCCACTCTTCTAACACCCACTTCCCTATGGTCCATCCATGTCGAAACTGCTACTTTCCTGGGACTCGCGTTAGAAGACATTGATGACAATTTAGGCTAAGGATAAGTACACACTTTGCAGGGCTATCATTCGTTACAACAACAACAACAGTCATCGCACCAATGAAAGTATATCATCTGTTTTTGCTCTTTCTCTCACTAGCAATCTATGTATGTGAATTTAGTTCTCTGATTTTCGGATAATTGTCCCACTAGTTAACGGACCACCACTTCATAGCTGAGTGCCCATTACTCAACCGACGAAAGAGAACAAATCACACGCAGACATTGTAATTACTCTTCATTTTCACACAACAGGCACCAACTCAAGCACCAAGGCGAGGGCCGAAAAAATCAACAGATGGCACACCAAAATGACGGAGTGCATTTATTCAATAGGAACAGTAAAACAAAGAAGAGGCAAATAAAATAAGGAAGCTAAATCACGCTGCATATCGCAATGAAAGCAAAACTATGTTCACCCAAATCTTTGAGATAAATTTTGTTTGACGAAAGTCAAGCGCAACAGAATTGCCAGCAATTGAACACTTCACTCACAGAATCGGAGTCTGAGATTTGGACGTACTTGTAATGAAAATGTCCAGATTTCTGTCAACAACATTTGTCGCATGTCATTGAAAAATACGCAACTAAATGCAGCGACAGCACCAACTGACATTTTTATCAATGATTAAAGACGCAAAAAGGACTAAAAGTACGAACAGTCGCAAGGACAATAGAAGAGCGTGAAAAGAGAGAGGGCGCATAGATAACAAATTGCTATGAATTTACGGCAACAAATCGTATTAATATGCAATGAATGACGATGAATAAATGAAATTAATTTTGTGAGAAGATTTTCAAGGAGAGAAGTGTGGGGGGAGGAATGATTGTAGGAAATTAAAGATTTTTTTGTTTTTTTGACGTTAATACCTAATGACTTGCTAAATTTATATTTTGAACAGTGTACGCGGGTAATCAATCAATATTTTTGAAAGGAAGTAGGAATGAGAATTTTAGATACATAAGTGGAGCTTTACGCAGATCTGACCATAGTCCAGCGTATTAAAGCACAAAGGCTCCGGTGGCTGGGTAATGTCATGCGAATGGACAAAAAAGCTCCCGCCCAGAAGGTTTTTCTATCGTCACCCGAATTCGGCAGCAGAGGAACGGAGAGGTCTCGACTGAGAGGGAAACAAGTAGTACTATGTGCCGATGACGTCCTCGCTTTCACTCGAAGGAATAGTGGGACAGGAGGCTCATTTGAAACGGGCCGTTGAAATGGTTGAGGTCTGGCTTGAAGTTGAAAAGGAAGGTTGCGCAGGCAGCTTTCTGTTCGCAGTTTTATGTAAATAGCCTGATAATTGGCACTTCGAAGCGAAGGTCGTACCACACAATGATCTGCAAATACCCAACCACTGCAATGTCTCGAACTAGTATTCAGTAAGCATTATCTGAGTTCCGGGGCATACCAATTTGATGTGCAACTATCTCACCGATCACTTGGGACATTTGCGGAGGCAACTTCCGGAGCTTATTAGGTCGATCGGTATTCTGACCAGGCACTGCCCAATCGGTTTATACGCAGTGCTTCTCAAAATATTTTCTGCTGCAGTTGCTTTGAGGATGACACGAGGGAGATCATCGAGTCACCACATAATTAGATGCCCTGCCTTGGTAGTATACATCAGAGGTGCTTCTAATCTAATCTTGGCTTGCGTTATTTATTGACGCTTAACCGCCTTGGCGACTTTGGCCGTTTCGCATCAAAGCACGCCAGTCATTCCTTTTTAGCGATAACTGACGCCAATTGGAAATCCCAAGGGAGTTCAAGTTATCCTCCTCTTACTATTTCCATCTCAGTCGAGGCATCCCCCTTCGTCCATGCTGGAGCTTCTTTGTCCAATCGCATAACATAACACAGCCAGCGGAGCCTTTGGGCCATAATTCGCTGAACTATGGTCATATCTGCGTAGAGCTCGTACAGCTCATCGTTAAATTTCCTTCAATAGTTGCCGTTGGCATCACGGGAAGTGCCATAAATCTTCCGGAGAACTTTTCGCCCAAGTACTCCAAGGGCCATCTCATCTTCTCTTGACACTGTGCCGTGATTTCGAGCCGAGCCCTTACTTACAAAGTGGACAACTCGGTTTTTCGGAGAGTTATCCTGGGTCGAGCGTTGGTTTATTTGAAGTAAGTGGGGCAGTCTCTCGGGGTAAGAAACCAAATTTAAGCTTGGCCCATAGTTCAGAAACTGATGCAAAATCCCGCTAATAACAAAAATAAAAATATCAGACCTAGATAACTAGTGGAGCAATTGTCAAAAGCTCGGAGCTCCAAATTCAAAAGGATTACCACGCTCTTTCCTTGACCTCGCCAACAACGAAACTGTTGCTGCGCAAGTGAGAGCGCAACGATCGTACTAACCAATCAATGGATGTCCTTTGTTATGCTTAATCCAGGGGCCGACAGAAATGAAAGCGAGGGTGTATTAGTAAAGGAGCGGCCATCGCACCAATGTGGCGAGAGGCCATACAAAGAGCGTAATTTGGTTCAAACATTTTAGGACCATTGTTCCTCTAGCTGCCTAGGCCTGGTTTGGTCGCTACGGAACAAAAACAAACGGCATCATTTTATTGGTGCGTACAATGCTCTCTCACTACCACTTACTTACATTTTAGGGATCTCTGAATGTTTGCTACACGGCCTCTTTGTCTGCACGGAATTCGATAGACGCGAGAAACGCATACTAACTCTCTATCTTTCTATCACGTTTCCTACAACCTGCCACAAGAAAAGACATGTCAATTGTAAAACTCCCAGATTTTTGCAAACATCATTACTTTACCGTTAAAAGGCTGTATAGGTTTAAAATCAAATTAATACCAACAACGCAGCGTAATTGAATGAATGTACCAAGGCCAACAAAAAGAAAGCCAACATGAGAACATAGGAGCTCGAAGAGGAGTGACTAAAGAAACATAATAAAGGGCGCAACATTTTCTTTTCAATTAAACACGTAACTAAACGAAAAGTAGTAAGAAAATTGGTTAAAGAAAGACAAATGGCAATGACACGCCCACCACTCAAGACTGCAGTAAAAGCAAATTGATGGTTAACGCCCACTTTTGGCAAAAGAAATGTAAGATTTCGAAACTAGACAATACAAGAGCAAAATGAGAATAGAAAAAGGTACAATAAAAAAAGGGAAGAAGAAGAAGACGAGGTACATAAAAGGAAGTAGCTGCAGGCAAATTAAAGCTTTTTCCTTTCACGCTGCCAAATGCAGCAGTAACTGATACCGTAGCAACATAACAAAAGTATACAAAAACAACAAACAGATCAAGCAAACACAACACAACAACACATGCGTCGATTAAGAGAGCAAGGGCAATCAGCGAACCCCCACTTGAGTTGAATGATGCGTCTGTAGCCCGCAGGATATACGACTATCTAACCGTGACACTGGCAACTATGCCGGCGCGTATACGTAACAGTTGTTGTATAGATAGAACAGCCATAGCCACGTATTGACTCTTTGGCTCGCTGTGGCTCCACAACAACAAGATGTGGCTCTTTTGTGGCTCACAAAAACAAACAAGATAGATTTGCAAGAAAAGTATTTTTTTTTTTTTTGTGATTCCAGGAACGTTCTTGTTGTAGAAAGTATGACGTTGTTGTTATATGGCTCAGTAGGTTGAAATCCGTGGCTACTCCTGACATAAAGCATTCAAGCATACATATATGCACAGACAGACATGTGCCGTTACAACAGCAAGCAGACATGTAGGCAGACGTAGACGAAAAAACAAAAAAAAAACATCCGCAAAATATAATAATGGAGGAAAATCGGTGCGGCACACAAGCACACGAACTCTTCATCTGCTTGAAGCGCACGTAGTGAGCTCACATGAAGGTATGGTGTACTCTTATGCCCATATTGGTAGCACATTCCTTAGCAGCGAAAAATGTGATTCACATTTTTTCCGCCTTTTCGCTCGCTACCATCCACCTCAGGCTCTTGGAGCACCGCGTTGAAAGAGCATAAATCACAAAGCCCGCCAAAGGGCAGTAAGGAGGGTTTTTTGTAAAAGATTTTTGGCATCTTCAATTTTAAGGCAAGTGCACAGAGAGGTTGTATGGCATACCAAAATTCCTATATATGAGGTTTGCGTTTATTGTTAAAGTAGCCTAACTCAATTGGAAAATATGAGCGCCCAAAATGATTTGGAGTTGCTTGGATTTCAGCGGTTTCTTAAAATTCAATTAAAAAAGAAATTTATGGGTACAAATATTACATCTTAACCCTCAACAACACTTTTTCAGGTTATTATTTTTCAACACTATCGATCATGTTATTTTAACATGAAGCTCAAGTTGAATAAATTCACTTCGTGCTAAATTAACACGATTTCCTGTTAAATTAACATGGAGCTTAACTTAAAAAACTTGACTACGTGTTAAATTAACATAACTTCCGGTTAAATTAACATGACTTCCTGTTAAATTAACATAACTTCCTGTTAAATTAACATAACTTCCTGTTAAATTAACATGAATACCTGTTAAATTAACATAACTTCCTGTTAAATTAACATGAATACCTGTTAAATTAACATTAATTCTTTTTAAAACAGCACTATCCGCCTAATTATCTCATGCAAATGGGGATCATGCAAGCAATATCTTTATTGTTAGTTTAACATGGTTCATTTTGACAAAATTATTCTGTGTGTGAGAGGTTCAGAAAGTCTGCCAGTTTGGAGAAGCATTTAATAAGGAGGCTGCAAATAAGGAAACCCATTTGACACCCCCTAATGTCCATACATAAATTTTTCAAGCAAGTTTACTTTCTTATTGATTTTCAAGGCATTCAATATTTCTCGGTTGAATTACTTTAACACTTCACATTACGCCACAAGCATTATAATGTATTATTTCTTCACATTTGCACTTTTTCTGCATTTGCTTTCCTATTTCGTTTCCTGTTTTTCCAAGCATCAAAACCAATAACACCCGGAAGAAAGCAAAAGTTACTTCCGTCAAAAAAAAAACGAAATGTATTTTCGGCGAAATACGAACTAAAATATATTAAAGTAGGGTTGCCACCTTATCGCAGTTTATTTGTATGTTCGATACTATGTCGAGAACCGCTTGACCGATGTTGATGAAATTTGGCATAGAGTAGGTATGCTTGATTCCAAAACTTCCCACTCCGGTGTTGCCACTTGGGGTGGTTTACGGGGTTGCCACCTATCGCACTTTTTTTTTTAATATTAAGCAGGATTTGCCAATATGGGTATCAAAGGAAAGGTATTTCAGCGACATACCAACTGAAGTAATTTCAAGTAGAGTTTGGCACCTAGGGTTGCCACCTAGCCGCATTACATTTGTATATCCGGTAGTATCTCGGGAACTGTTTGACCGACTTCGAAGAAAGTTGGCATGGAGATGGTATGCTTGATTCTAAGACTTTCCACTTGGGTGTTGCCACCTATCACAATTTTTTTTTTAACTGTGCAACTTCGACTTGTTTCAATCACCCTGCAACAAGTACATCTTATGCTTTCAAAAAGTTAATGAAAATCAACAAAAATCCATCTATCAAGTATTCTTATCTATGATTATTGTTTAGCCTACCCAAAGGTTGCTTATGCAAATTATTTTTCTTTTCCTTTGAAATGGATGTCAATTGAAGCATGCAACATATTTTTTGCAGCCGTCACCACAAACCAAACAAAGTGAGCCAGCTCTATAGAAAAATACACCTTGCTATTTACACCTTTAAAGAAAGTACTTACTCATACTAGTTATTTGCTTACTTTTTTATTTATGAAGGTAGGCAAACGGGTCGCAAGTCAAGTGTTAATGTGACGTTGTCGCATTGCCATCATTAATAAGACTATACAAAGAGACATTTCTGCGACAGCAGGAAATACAAAACTCTTCTAGTTTTGTTTCTTGTTTTCTTGTTCTTTACCTAGCTGAATTTTAAATTTGCATAAATAGCAGAGATACTTAAATACTTTTTGAAATATGAACTTTTTATTTGTAAGAAACTGCATTGGAAATATAACCCCAGCCTTGTTTTTTTTGCGCTTGCTAGCATCATTTGTCTTCTTCTCCTGCGACTGGGGGGGTGTATTAAAAAGTAAACAGCAGGTAATCTCTTTTTTGGGACTTTTCGCATATTTTGAGCTTTAACATTTTATATTTCAAAACAACTTCGAAAGTAAATATCGCTTAAAATGACATTGAAATTGGCGGGTGGGCGGTAGGGTAGTCAGAAAGGGATAAAATGAAGTAAAAAAAAAAAAAAAAAAAAAAAAAATAAAAGAAAATAAGATTTAATAAAATAAAAAAAAATAAAAAAAAAATAAATTAAAATAAAATAAAATAAAATAAAATAAAATAAAATAAAATAAAATAAAATAAAATAAAATAAAATAAAATAAAATAAAAATAAAAATAAAATAAAATAAAATAAAAGAAAATAAAAATAAACTAAAATAAAATAAAATAAAATTAAAAAAATAAAAAAAAACTAAAATAAAATAAAATTAAAAAAAAATAAATAAAACAAAATAAAATAAAATAAAATAAAATTAAATTAAATAAAACAAAATAAAATAAAAATAAAATAAAATAAAATAAAATAAAATAAAATAAAATAAAATTAAATTAAAAAAATAAAAATAAACTAAAATAAAATAAATAAAAAACTAAAATAAAATAAAAAACAATAAAAATAAACTAAAGTAAAAAAAAATAAAAAAAAAAATAAATAAAACAAAATAAAATAAAATAAAATAAAACAAAATAAAATATAGTAACATAAAATAAAATAAAATAAAAATAAAATAAAATAAAATAAAAATAAAATAAAATGAAATAAAAATAAAGGAAAATAAAATAAAATAAAATAAAATAAAATAAAATAAAATAAAATAAAATAAAATAAAATAAAATAAAATAAAATAAAATTAAATAAAAATAAAATAAAGTCAAATAAAATAAATAAAAATAAAATAAAATGGAATAAAACAAAATAAAATAAAAATAAAATAAAGTCAAATAAAATAAATAAAAATAAAATAAAATGAAATAAAATAAAATAAAGTCAAGTAAAATAAATTAAAGTAAAATAAAATTAAATAAAATAAAAATAAAATAAAATTTAAAAAGATAAAATAAAATAAAAAAGTCAACTAAAATAAGTCAAAACAAAATAAAATAAAAAAATATAATAAAATAAAACAAATTAAAATAAAATAAAGTAAAATATAAAAATAAAATATAATTATAAAAAAACATATTAAACCAAATAAAATGAAATTAAAAATTAAACATAATACAAAATATAAAATAAAATAACTTAATTAAATAAAATAAAAAAATAAAAAAATAAAATAGGTAAATTAAAAAAAAAATAGTAAAATTAAATAAAATAAAATAAAATAAATTAAAATTAAATTAAGTAAAACGAAATAAATGGCAAGATCCTTCAACAAGATTGAAATTGCAATCATCGTAGTTGGTTTTGTTTCCATCATTTTTCAACTTGTTTTCGCCAAAAACTCAATTTGTTAAAAAAAAAAAGTTATACGACTGGTCAAAAGTTCACAAAAATTTTCAAAGTTTATACTATAAAGACCAATAATAACAATAATTTAATTAAAATAAAATAAATAAAAATAAATTAGACAAAAAATTAATATAAGGTGAAGTAAATTTAAAACAAAAAAAAATATTTAAAATGAGAAACTAAATTAAGTGAACTGTTAAATTAGTTTCGTGTACTGTAAACTTTTTTAAAAAATTTAAAACGAGCGTTCCTCTTTCTTGGTGTGCACGACTGTGTTTCTGCAAAGTGTGAGCGCATAGCTAAAAGATAAAAAATTAGTTTTTTTTCGAATTAATGCAGTAACAGAGCGTACAAAGCGTGGTGCTTATTCTAAAAACTGAAAATATTAAAGAAATATTATAAAAGAAAAACACAACATAAAAAATTGCACGTAAATCTAAACAGCAAAAAAGGTTAAGTGCTACACTCTTCTTTATGCACAGTTTGCTCACAACTACCCACACTAAACACAAACACACACACACACACACCGATACGTACGCTTGCTATTTATGACTTTGCTACTTAATTTTTATGCTAGACACACGCCAGCACCGTTGCCTACATTTTATTTTTACATTTTTGCTAATATTTGCTAAGTATGCTGTGTGTGCTCAGTGTGCATATGACATGAGGTGCTACGAGTCGTATGAGTAACCTTTTTCTTTGCTTGTTCCCACTGGTTGCCCTAATGTTTGGGGCACTGCTGTGGGCTATGGTTTGCAGTTGTGCTTGCGCTTGCAATGTTTTCTTCAAATATGCGTCAAACAAATCATTGGTTATTGTTTTTGTTGCTATTGCTGTCATTGCAGTTAGTGTGTTCTCGTTTTGTTTATTATCTGCGGGCACATTTTGTACAATTTTTGTTTACATTCTTTTGATTTTGCTACCTTTCAAGGTAAACCCGCTTTTGTTAGGGTTTTTTCATAGTGTTTTTGTTACTCCTACTTTTTCTTTTCACCTATCACATCATATATTCTTATGCACTTGCACGTCCACTTACCTCTTAAGCTTTCCGCTTCAATTCTTTCATCTGTCTCTATGTGTAAGTGCTCTTGGTTATGACAAGAATTTTTAATATTTTTTGCGCAATATCTCATTTGAAATTGTTGTTGTGTATCATAAATATCTGAGATGCCTTCAAGAGCTAAATGCTGATGCCACTCAAATTTGCCATCCCAATCCAGGGTGATATGCGATACCGTGCCCATTGGACGTTTGCAGCCGGGAGGCAAGTCGTGGCTGTAGTCGAACGGAGTCTCTCTGAAACCGGGCGGCCTCGAAGAGTAACTATGGCCTCACCGCGGTACGGGTCTCTGCCGTGGCAGACGATACACTTTCCCCTCACTCTTCGGTTGACCCTAAGCTGCCCTTAAAGATGAATAATAAAGAAACAAATCTTTAAATAATCAACAACTTCGTTCACTCCTCAGCAAAGGAGAGCTATGCTCGAGCTAGCGAAAACACAACGTCGGGGGGCAACATCCACTTCAAAATCAACCAGGGGACTGACAGCGATGGCAACTACGGCTCGGTCAACCTACAAATCTCTATCAAGTAAGAGTGACTTGATGGGAACCAGCACCAGTGCGGCTGCCTACGCAGCTAAGCGGATAACGGCGCATGCTGAACATCAGCCGCTTGTATGAAAACCAGTCTCGCACTGGCTGTGGCAATGGTCTCACAACCTGTCCTTCGAGATCCAAAGGAAAGAGAACCAGTAAACGGGCTTTCAGCAAAAGGTGCGAGCGTTATAGGCATTCTTGACCAAAGCAACGACCGTTTGGCCAACCCCAAAGACCAGTAGCGGCACGTCCGGAACGAACTCGGTGACGCTCTTATTGACGTTTATTTGGAGTCTCCGGGTGGTATAGCGGCGGTCACGGATGTGGGTTGGCACCAAGAACAGATTAAAATAGTCGGGTGCGATGACGCAAGAACTGTTGCACCGTACAAGGCAGACCTGCTGAAGTCTATAAAGGAGCAAAAATTCGAGGTCGTCGACTGGCAGGACATTCCGGTTCGGCCAAGGGCAAGGGCATGGATTCCTGCCATCCCTGCAGAGCCTAAGAGAATTCTAACGTTGCTGCAGAAAATGAATCCGTCCCTCCCGACGCAGGACTGTAGTGTCAATCTTGTCGGGGATGCGGTAGGGCCTGATAGACAAGCGGTCTGCACCATTAATAAGGATGCACTCGAGCCACTCAAAAGGTGCAATGGCCTAGTACACTACAGCGTAGGCCAGATCGTTATCCACGTATATCGTGGTGATGCTCAGCGCACTGCCATGTCGGTTGCTCCGTGTGACTCGGCAATCGAAGTAGCGCAAGAGGAAATGGAGGAGTCCGACGCGGAAAGCATGTTATCCGCCAGGTCACTTTGCGAAAGTGCTGTGAACCACTCGCAGATGGAGAACAGCCTGCTGGTTGGGGAAAGCCTCGACGTCACGGTGGTAGCAGCCAATCCTGACCGCATTATTCTCTGATGCTTCAGAAGGCAGGGCTCCCGTTTGGCCCAATCGCGCAGTTGCTCTGAAAAACGCGTCGTTGAGCGACAGCCTCCGGAACGGGGACGATATATATTTAAAATACAATAAGCAGAATGAAAAACAAGCATCCTTCAAAAAAAATGCCGCATTGTACAACATTTATCATAAACAAACGCGCTTGTCATTTACACCAACTCAAAGTGACAATCCAAAACATTTAGCGGTGAGAAGGGTTATCGCAGCTCATATATCGCATTTCGCTTTCATGCAATTTATTTCATGCTTTTTATCTCTTTTGGAGGGTAACTTTACCGTTTTTTTAATTTGGGTGACGTGTTGTTGTTTTGTAGTCTTGTTGTAAATGGTCTACTTAAAAGTGTGTGTTTCAATTTGGGTTGTCAAAAGTGCTAGCAGTAAAGAGTGGGTTTCCCTTTCAAAAATCAAAATTTCAATTTTTGCACTTTCAAATGAAAAATTGTCACACCAAAAACAAAAGGTTGCTCAAAAATATTACTTTTTGAAGGTGGAGTTCTGGTTAAAGTAAGCAAAAGAGAATTAGCATAAAACATCAAAGCGATGTGACCATTTCACAAGTCAGGCGATATCATTGAATAACGTCAAACGCACACAGAAAGCGCATGAATAAATTTGAAATGAGATTTGGAAATAGTACAAAAAAATAATTGAAATACCTCGCATTTCATTACGAAAATTAAAAAATAATCATTTCGATTTGTCTAACGCCATCACCACCTACCTCTCTTCCTCTTATTCTAACATCAAGCTGTCATGTTATACCGTTACTGTTGTACTTGTCACTGGCAACATCTGCCACAACATGACGGCGTTAATGACAAACAGATTCATGGTATTGTAAGCGCTACATTTTTTCAGTCTGTGATTCTTCCATTTCCACTTGCCTTTGCCAAAATCAAAACGCTTTTTCATTTTCTCAACTTTTTTCTTTGACTTCATACAAGGTTGTGACTTTAATGAAAGTATTTTGCTAAAATGAGCAACAGCGGGATATCTGCCAAAAATTGTTATCCAGCAGCGCTAACGTACTTTTTACTCTTTCAAATGTCATTGTCGTACTCAAGTACTAGACTGTGAATAGGGCATCCAGCATCAACCCTTAAATAACCTTTTTTAGCTTTTCGTCACTTTGATGTTTTTGTTTATGGTTTTTTGTTTATATTTATCTTTCTATAGCTTTTATTATATTATTGTTAAACAGTTAATCAGCAGGGGTGCCAAGCTCAAAATTCGTTTACCAAAAAAATTCAAAAATAATATTGGATGCGCCTAAAAGTAGGCAAGATTGTTTTTTTGCCAGATTAGGTGTGGTGGTAAGGGGGAAGTGTGAATAAATGTTGCATACTTTTTGGCGAATTTCTCCAAATATTCTTCTCGGAATATTCTGCCAGCGTTTGCTTAACTGATCCGAAGCCCATCTACTCTGAAGCAGACTACAGATGGCAAGGGGAATACCCAGTGTTCCGGAGGCAGTCACTTCCGTTTCAAGAGTGGCCGTCTGGCCATATATCCAGCGTTTCGTAGCCTAATTGCTGCCCAAGCCGCGCATATTTTTCCCACAATGTCCACTGGGTGCAGAATGAGCATAACATTCAATGTCAGGGTAGGAGTGGTGCGCATAGCCCTACTGATCCCAACCATAGCCATTCGCTACAGAGTGACCATTTTTTTCGTGAGGGAGGCCGTGCCTATTGCGCTCAACCAGGCCAGTACCCCATAAAATAGAATAGGTTTCACCACCATCTCGTACAACCAATAGACCACCCTTGCAGAGGGACCCGATTGTTTCCCAATGGCGCCTCTGTTACAATACAAGGCGACCGAAGCTTTTATGGCCCTGTCCTCTCTATATTAAGCTTCCATGACAGCCTTCTGTCCAGGGGTTATCCCTAGGTACTTAAAGTTTTCGAAAAGCACCAACAGTACTCCCCCAATGGAAGGTAGTACAAAACCATCAATCTTATACCTCCCATAGTTACAAACTGATTTTTCCTACTGCATATCTCTGGAAGTATTCATCGTAGAATATTTAAAATAGGGATGGAGCAAAATTATATTAATATCTAAGACTTCCGAAAAATGAAGGCAGAAGGAGAAGGGGGAGTGCACCTTCCACAAAAATTAGGTGATAGTGATAACGATAGTGATAGTGATGGTGATAGTGATAGTGATAGTCATAGTCATAGTGATAGTGATGGTGATAGTGATAGTGATAGTGATAGTGATAGTGATAGTGATAGTGATAGTGATAGTGATAGTGATAGTGATAGTGATAGTGATAGTGATAGTGATAGTGATAGTGATAGTGATAGTGATAGTGATAGTGATAGTGATAGTTATGGAGATAGGACAACTTCTCCTATTAACTTACATCAACTCCCAGCTGGAAAAGCTGCAACATGAAATTTTAGTTCACTTCACTGAACAAACGAATGAACTAGTTCAAAAATACTTAAGCTTAAGCGGAAGTACTTCGACAGAAGATAGGGAAGCCAGACCTTTTGTTTCTCAAGTTAACAAGCTTTAGAAAGTCGATCAACCCATACAAATATTTCAAAACAAAATACATAAAAAGGTTTAACAAACGTGAAATAATTTAATTATTTTAAATTGGTTTAATATATTTATTTATTTAAGCTAAAATTTGTTTGTAATACTTTCAACCACAATAAGCCGCCGTTGTTCGCATACCAACATACATTTTATTACCCTTAAAAACATATTTTATTTCATACTTTTTTAAAGAATCCCACTTATCACATTAGAATTACATAAAATGCCACTTAAGTAAATTCCACTTAACAACAACAACTTTACGCTAACCCACACATTTCTGTTTTCTCATTACAGTCACGTACATCTCTGGTATCCAGTTCGGATGGTGGCATTTTGGCCGAAGGCGAAACCTCGAGCGAAACATCACGCGGCAGCGAAGAATGCCCACCCTGTGATTTGGGTTTGATGGAGCGACTGCTGTTGACACATCCTGTATGGTTTTTACCCGGCATACAACGTTCGGGTGCAGTGCATTTTTTACAAGGCAAAGAAGAGGGGGTAAGTTGATTTACAAAAAAAAAAATCCCAAAACAATTGAAACTCATATGTGCCGCAAAAGCTTGGATATGAAGGCAAAAACAAAAAATTAAGTAGAGAGTAAAAAATAACGGAAACTACACAACAAAGTCTACAAACAATTTTTAATTAGCCAAATACTTTCGCATAACAAGTGGGCGTGGTAGTAGACTAGCAAAGTTCAAACGAAAAAATCATTGGCATGCTGCGCTTCATTTTGTTGCAAAATATGGGGAAAAATTGCAAAATGAATCACATAAAAAAATTGAAAAAACTGTTAAAGCGCTTTTATATTGCAGCTGCTACCAGGCCACGCGTAACTTACAAAAGCTAGGCAGACAAAGGCAAATATTGGTGTCCGCCACAAAGCACAAAGGCAAATTAGTTAGTGCGGCTTTGTTGTATCAAAAAAAAAAAAAAAAAAAAAAAATTTTTAATGAACCTTTTTTTGCATTAAGCAATGGTGGTAATAATACTAGCTAGGAGCAGTATCAATAACTATAGCGGAAATATCAGAGAGCTCCACAACAAATTATGATAAGCTGTCAGAGACAGCAATTGCCAAAAAGCTCTTTGTTTACTATTTATAAGGGATTTATCCAAAAAATATTGGCAAACAACTTTTTTTCTACAATGTACCTAGACATAGACTGTGTGAGACTGCGAGCTTCGATATGCATGAGTCTCACACTTTCATATATTGCCAATTCCTTCTATTGTGAATACCCCTATTGCGTGCCAACAAGTGCTACTCTGGACTGAGTAGGCAATTGAGAAGTAGAGGACTTTACGAAGAACAAAGATTGCGCTCTATAAGTCTCTTATCATACCTGATGCTGACTGATATATGGCTCAGATACATGGACAATGTCAAGAGAGCATGAGATGGCCTTTGGAGTATTTGAGAGAAAAGTTCTCCGGAAGATCTATGGTCCTTTCCGTTATGCCAACAGTGAGTATCGAAAGAGATTCAACCACGAGCTGTACGAGCTTTACACTGATCTGACCATAGTCCAACGAATTAAAGCCCAAACGCACCGCTGGCTGGGTCATGTTATGCGAATGAACAAAGAAGCTCCAGCACAGAAGGTGTTCCTATCGACACCCGAATTCTACAGCAGAGGAAGGGGGAGGGCTCGACTGAGAACAGGTGGAGGATGACTTGAACTATTTTCGGGTATCCAAATGGCGTCAGTTTTCGCTAAAAAGGAGTGACTGGCGTGCTTTGATAGGCAACGGTCAAAATCGCTTAGGCGGTTAAGCGCCAATAAATGATAATGATGATTGGAGACTCAAAAGAGGAAAGTGATTTTTCTTTTTATCTAATACTCGAAACTATGTTCGGAGATATCACTTACAAAA
The DNA here is from genome assembly GCA_964058755.1 of Campiglossa producta. Classification (NCBI taxonomy): domain Eukaryota; kingdom Metazoa; phylum Arthropoda; class Insecta; order Diptera; family Tephritidae; genus Campiglossa; species Campiglossa producta. Next base: position 13,259,189 of record CAXKVI010000005.1, on the reverse strand, counting down.
TATGGTTCCGTTTGGAAACACCTAATTGTGTCTGAACTTAAAAAACGCCCCATAAAACAAGCAAATGCGTATTGATACGCAAAAACAACTGTAAAGCCCATCAATGTTTGTGACTTTGTCTGTTTTGGCATAAAATTTGCACGCAAATTGCGAAAATATTTGCACAAATTACAATCAATTAACGAAACAAACAATAGACAATGGAATGAAAAGAGTTATTATATAAGTAGGTATGTAAGTAAGTAAGAGATTATATAAATAACAATGTGACAGCGATATAAGGGGTGGATTCGCTCCAACTCTGGGTGAACGATTCATCCAAATATAAAATGAATCTCCTTTGGAGGTTATTTTAGAGTTGAAGTGATTTTCTAACAGTAAAAATACTTGATAGATGCCCTTAAGACTTTAAAATTTAGAATCGGCATAAAGAAAGCAGATCCAATTTGAAAAATAAAAGTCGGCTTTAACTTTTCTCTCCGAAGGTATATCGCGCCAAATTTGTATTAATATACTAGCAAACCCGACAGAAGTTGCCCTGCCAAAAATTTATTTGCCTGCATGTATCCCTATCCCTATCCATATTCCTTACCCCAACCCTCTCCCCAGTACCAACCCCAACCCAGAACGTGATGGTAATTCATATTATATAAAGCAGGTTATATTTACATCAGTATTTACCATCACTTTCTGTAAGGTAATATGAAAAACTGATGTGGGCTGTGATTAATGTCAAGCATTGTTTTAATTTTAAAAAAAGTTGTTGTTGTGTCCGAAATATGATATTTTAATATGTGAATGAAAAAAATCGAGCCAGTGGATCGCCTGATTACCTTTTACAAAATTTCCAGCTAGAATTTTATATATATAGTATATATCTAGATCAGGGGCGGATCCACGGGGTGGGTTTTTAGGTTCAAAGCCCAACCCCTCCCCCTCCCCTTTAGGAATCCAAAAAGTAATTCACTTCAAAAAATATAGTAAAAATTTCACAAAAAATATATTAAAAATTACCCAAAAAGTAGTAAAATTTTAACAAAAAATATAGTAACACAAAAAAAAAGTTAAGTAAAAATTAAATAAAAAATATGGCAAAATTTATTAAAAAAATATAGTAAGAATTACGCAAAAAATATAGTAAAAATTATACAAAAAAGATAGTAAAATTTACACAAAAATATAGTAAAATAAGAAATATAGTAAAAGTCAGACAAAAAATACAGTAAAAATTACGCAAAAATAAAGTAAAAATTACACAAAAAAGACAGAAAAATGTATACAAAAAATATAGTAAAAAATATAGTAAAAAAATATAGTAAACAAGTAAGGAAAGTTGTCTTCGGCTGTGCCGAAGGCTATATACCTTTCATGAATAAGCGTCACGATTTTCACTGTTCGATCCCCAGTACAGCCTGTTTCAATTTAACTATATTTACTATACACATTACACATCTTTGTTATAATTTAAAAAAAACTTACAAAATAATAGGATCCGAGTTATCGGAACAATCGATTGTATGGAGGCTATATATTATACGTGTTCAATTGTACTGACTTACACTATACACATTACATATGTAGAAAGTACTAAAGGTGAAATATTTTACGTTCCTAACTTTTTAAATGCGGAAGTATTGGCCAAAAAACCTTATATCGGAACAACCGGTTGTATGGGGGCTATATGTTACATTTGTCCGATCTTGTTGATTTTCCCTATATACACTACATAAATAGAAAGTACTCGAGTTGCAAAATTTTACGTTCCTAACTTTTTAATTGCAGAAGTTTTGGCCAAAAAACCTTATATCTGAACAATCGGTTGTATGGGGGCTATATGTTACATTTGCCCGATCTGGTTGATTTTCACTATATACACTACATAAATAGAAAGTACTCGAGTTGCAAAATTTTACGTTCCTAACTTTTTAATTGCAGAAGTTTTGGCCAAAAAACCTTATATCTGAACAATCGGTTGTATGGGGGCTATATGTTACATTTGCCCGATCTTGTTGATTTTCACTATATACACTACATAAATAGAAAGTACTCGAGTTGCAAAATTTTACGTTCCTAACTTTTTAATTGCAGAAGTTTTGGCCAAAAAACCTTATATCTCAACAATCGGTTGTATGGGGGCTATATGTTACATTTGCCCGATCTTGTTGATTTTCACTATATACACTACATAAATAGAAAGTACTCGAGTTGCAAAATTTTACGTTTCTAACTTTTTAATTGCGGAAGTTTTGGCCAAAAAACCTTATATCTGAACAATCGGTTGTATGGGGGCTATATGTTACATTTGCCCGATCTGGTTGATTTTCCCTATATACACTACATAAATAGAAAGTACTCGAGTTGCGAAATTTTACGTTTCTAACTTTTTAATTGCAGAAGTTTTGGCCAAAAAACCTTATATCTCAACAACCGGTTGTATGGGGGCTATATGTTACATTTGCCCGATCTGGTTGATTTTCACTATATACACTACATAAATAGAAAGTACTCGAGTTGCAAAATTTTACGTTCCTAACTTTTTAATTGCAGAAGTTTTGGCCAAAAAACCTTATATCTGAACAATCGGTTGTATGGGGGCTATATGTTACATTTGCCCGATCTTGTTGATTTTCACTATATACACTACATAAATAGAAAGTACTCGAGTTGCGAAATTTTACGTTTCTAACTTTTTAATTGCGGAAGTTTTGGCCAAAAAACCTTATATCTGAACAATCGGTTGTATGGGGGCTATATGTTATACTGGTCCGATCTTGTCAGTTCCGACAAATGATTCCTATATTACAAAATGGTGGCCACATACAAAATTTCAGCCAGATATCTCAAAAATTGAGGGACTAGTTTGCGTTCAAACAGACAGACGGACAGACGGACAGACGGACATGGCTAAATCAACTCATCTCGTCATCCTGATCATTTCGGCATACTTATTGATGGGTCTATCTCTTCTTCTTCTCATATTTACAAACATCGGACCAAAGTTATAATACCATTTCATGTTCATGAAAGGTATAAAAAAAATATTGTAAAAATTCACAAAAAATATAGTAAAAATTACGCAAAAAATTTAGTAAAATAAAAATTATAGTAAAAAATACACAAAAATATAGTAAAACTGCCAGCAAACTGACAACTGATACTTTGTGTTTACTTAATATACATTCGGTATTTTTTTAAAGAATTTAGAGACGTCTTGAATTTGACATTTCACATACCAACAAATCTATGTATATATTTTTTTAAAAACCAGCATAAAGGTCAGTTTTGAGAACTGTGAATAAAAATGTCCTCGAAAAAAATTGAACCCCCGCTCCCTAAAATCCTGGATCCGCCACTATTATAGCTATATATTGATAAAATATCTGTTAGAAAGACATTAATTGCTACTGTGATATGAGAGGATAGTAATGTGATGAGTTGAGCCTGATGACGTCGTTTAGCTATTTTACCTAAAGGCAAGCTTTGCCATTCATTTAATTGAAATGAATGTTCCTTGCCTTTCGTTACTCTCTTTCTGTAGGTACTATCCGTCGATTTACAAAATGACAGAACATATGTATGTGTGTACGAAAACATATGTAGGTACGTAGGTAAATACCTGTAAATTCTCTCATACTCGCATAACTCATTTGTATGAGACCGACAAAATTATGTCCACATCAGCAAAAACAGCAAAGAATTCGAAACAAAAGCTCTTTTTCCTCATTGCTGGCACAAAAAAAAAATTGTTTGCTGATGATGCATTAAAACTGTTGACAACAACAGCATAACCGCATCACAAGCAAACAACAATAAAAACGAAAAGAAAAAATTGCAACTACAACAATACAAAGCCAACAACTGTAATTATCACTGTGGCAACACTGATTTTGGTTCGCCTTTTGTATTATTTGTTTCATTGTTCAATATAGCTCATTGAAGCTGATAGATTGCATGTAAAAACATATTACGCATGTACATATGTATGTTTGTATGGTAGTGGGAGGTAGGATTGTATGGCATCGGTATGACATGCTGTCCATTGACGTTTTTGTGGGCAGAGATTTAATTGTTGGACCAATAGACAGGATATTTCATTAAACACATTTTGGTTGGCGCATTCATTTAGTTCAAATGAGTTTCAGATGGTATGTACGTATTTACATATGCGAACACATAAAGCAGAAAAGTGCTGATGCGCATTTTATTTAAATAGGTAGTCAACCGACGAAGATTTGGTAGCCACTTGCAGAAATGAACATATAATTTAGGTTTCTTCTAGTTACCTATTCATTAGACAATACTAGTCGTAGAACAATACTCTTAAGTAGTATTTGGCATTTTCAGACTTCGTCCCATGAAAAAACTTCAAGCAAACACCCCACCTCGGGGACTTTTCTTTCATACTTGCTTCACTTTCACTTGTTTAAACGGGTTTGTCCAAATTTGTCCGACGGGCGGCCATTTGGAAAATCCCTGAGTTGTTGGGATTCTTCACATAGCAGAATCCCGGGACTGACACTCCTAAGCCGACACCGTTACTCCTTCTCGAACCACTTAGATGACTTGGTGAAAGCCATCAAGTCCTTTATGTCCAGCTCCGCGATCCAGGAAGGCAACTCCCAAAAAGCGGATTCTCGCGCCGCTGAAAGCCGGACAGTTGCAGATGAGGTGCTCCACCCTTTCCTCCTCCTCATCACCGATTAAAACGCCTATTAATATGGAGTTTTCTCTCCTTTTTCATGTGAGAATGTCTTTAGACCTTTTATAATCCCATTTAGGCCAGGTTTGTTTGGATATCCGACACCCTGGGGATTGTTGCCATCTTTCGTTGACTTGACGGAGTGTATACTTCTTTAGCATTAGCTTTCATGTAGCAAACCGCATACCTAAGCCATCTTTATACCGAAGAACCTGCTGGGTCGTACCCTGGCTGGCAAGTTCGTCTACCCTACAATTTCCCTCAATGTCCCTGTGTCCCGGGACTCATGTGAGCTTCACGCGGTTCTGTTGCACCATCTCTTGAAGACATCGACGACAGCTGAGCGACCATTCAGAGTTGAACGAAGAGCTTTGATGGTTGTTTGGCTGTCGCTGAAAATAACGACATCCTCGCCGTTAGCGCTATTACTTAACCAGGCCGCGGCATCCAAGATTGCTGAGACTTCAGCATGGAATACGCTGCTATGATCAGGTAGTCTGAAGGAAAGAGTTGGAACAAAAACAAAGGCACACCACCCATAACTTCCTATCTTGAAAATGGCTTTGCTGCTGCTAGCTGCCTTACGCGGTGTGCCGCACCGTTTTCCTTTCGCCACGAAACGACTTCTTGTGGTTCCTTCATTTAGCCTATGGCCTCTCTCCACCTCTCCTCGCAATATTTGTATCAATGATGCACATGACCATTGTCCTTCTGCTCATTACAGCCAGAAAATATGCTTCAAACAATGATGTCGGCATTGGACAGTGCTGACATCTGCTACTAATTATGACATCTTGCGGTGTAGTGATTGGCATGTAAAATCTTGAGCTTTCTATCGATTTCGCAAATTAATAGTAGTAAGAAGTTCATATTAATCTTAAGAGAGTGTGGTCGACGATTAATCTCTTTCGTCAGTAAACATCTCCCCTGCGAAACCTCCAATGGATAAAAATCTGGATAAACTGTGGGTAGCACCCGATCCAGAAAAGTGGACAATAATTGCTCAATTTCGTTCGGAAGTGGCACTTTTTAACCATTTTCAAAGAGATTTAGTGTAGGTTTGAGATCAAACCCGCTGCATACTTTTAGGCACATTCGGTTCGCCATACAAATTCCATAAGGTATTCAACAGCAAAAATGTGTGTTCATGTTTTAAGTCTAGGTATTTATACACGTTCGGACATAAAAAGGACTAGTCAGTATCTTCGTAGGATAAGCTTCATATAAAGATATCAAAACTGGGATTGGTCACGTGCTACTTTGCGACCAAGCTCGTATTCATCCTAGACTAAGAGGAAGATTATGGCAGAAAACCAGCAATATCCACAGGAGTTTTCTGGAGTTAATAGACACTCAGAATAATCTAAATACGATTTCGTTCGTACTTCAAGGCCTAAACATGTTTGGCTGGTATTGCATTGGAGCTAACTAACTGCCACTAACCTTGTGCACCACTGCAGTAAATTTTTTGCTATTTATCGCAAAATGACTTTTTCCACATTTGTTTGCTTTGATTTCATTTTTGCTGCAAAATCAAGCGTTGCAAAAAATTGCGAAAAAAAAAATTTCCAAGCAAAAACTTTTTTCCCCCGCCCTTTCATAGAAGCATTAACATGTAAATATGTGTATTCATGCGTTGTTGTTGTTTTGTTGTACCGTTTTTGTTGTCTACTCTAACACACATGCTGCCCATTATGATTGATGGTATTTGATGGCCGTCTCGCTTGGTTTGTATTGCTGCACAGAGACGACTCTTGCGGACAATATGCATAGAAAATTCACGTAGTTATTGTTGTTGTTGTTTCCATGACCACTGTTGCTATAACAGCAATTACCACCAACAAAATATGCCCCGCGACCTTCAGTCATATCATCAATCCATTCACGCATAGCAGACAAATACGAGTCTCTGGATGGTAATGATGATGATACGGCTGCCACATGGCAAACCCTTGCTCGGCGGGATCGTGGGTCTGTGGTACTAGGTTTGGAGCATTTAGACTGGTGAAGCAAATTAATTGCGCGTATGCGAGGTTTTGTATATTTTTGTGGTATAAAGGGTGGTTCATATATATATTTTTTGGAGCTATAGCTTATTTTGACTTTGGCTGCTCATCCCAATAACAGCCGTATACATTAGGGAGGGTCGATTTGTATAGAGCCAGAGGATATTTGGGTAATTTCAAGCATTTTTCAAAAACTGCCTATCCAACAATTGGAACAACTGTATTGAAAACTAGAGGAAATGTATATCTGAGGATTTCTGGAGTCACCGAATCTTTTTTAGCATTTTTTTTTCTTTTTCGGTCCACCAGAGAGCACTTTTTCGAATTTAATGACTTTTCCCGAAAATCCACAAAGTTTGGCTTCTGTTTAATAACCATGGCTAATTGTGCAATTAACATGGCTTATTGTTGAATCAACTTGACATTGTTAAGTTAATAATAAAATTGATTGAGGTGAAGCACTTCGACCTTGAGATCTATTGTGCCCTCATATACTCATAGCATATCTTCCAAGCCGATCGCATTCAGGAAATCGAGAATCAAGGTCGGCCCTAGTTGATGTATGTGCTTGCCCTCCAGAGTTGTGGATCCTGGGATCCTTAGCCTTCTTCTAGAGATAGCGTCGCATTTGCACACTATGCGCTGCGCGGTTTCGTCCTCGTAATCACAGAAACGGCACAGGCTGCTAGATGCGTTGCCCTATATGTGCAGATGGGCTATGAGCCTGCAGTGGCCTGTGAGGAGTCCTGTGATGATCCTAAGGTTGTTCTTGGACAGACCGATTACAGCTTCGAAACGCTTATCATTGTAACCGCCCATCATTGCCTTCGCCTGACGCAGCCCAGTGGTCTGACGCCAGTGTTTTTCTCTCAAATCTAGCTCTCCTTCCGTCCTCTCTCCTCTCCTTTCTGGTATGTGGTCCGATTCCAAGGAAGGGTTCTGTGGCTATGTGCTATGTGCGTCGGCTCATTCATTACCTTCCATTTCGGCGTGGCCCGGAACCCAGGCTAGTCGGACCCTGTTGTGCAATGCCAGCGTGTTCAGCCAGTCTACGAACTTAAGTACCAGTAGAGATCTTATTTCTCATGCCCAGATGGGTTTAAGTGCCGCCTAACTATCGCTTAATATAGTTATGCTCTCACTGAAATAGCCGCGCTGTAGATTTATGTCTGCACATATGCTTATCGCAGCTACTTCTGCCTGGAATATACATACGCGGGTATTCTTCAAGGGGTGTGGACGCGTTGGTGCGGGGGCCTGTTATACCTGCTCTAATCCCATCGGGTTCTTTGGCCACATCCATTGCCGCAGTAGGGCATGTACGTATGACTCCCGTAACACAAACACAGGCCAGACGCTGGAGTTTGAATTTTTAAATAAATCACTAAATGGACCACCCTTTTTATGCTCATATGTATATTGATGAACGACTATTTTATATGATCCATCGAATTGAGAAAGAAAATCAAGTTTTATTTTTGGGGGATGGTTGGTTGAGCGATGAAGCACGACAAGGCTGGGTGCGTGATACGTCTGGGTTTGTTAACTGTTATAGTTAACTGCAGACATTTGTTTCATGCCACATGTTACAGCTTTTGAAATCTTTACTCTTGGACAGAGCAACAACAATCAATGATTGATTTTTAATTATGAAATACTTAAACGTTTAAATGAAATGTTTTGAGTCTTAGCTACTCCTACCACCGGATTCACCATCCCTCTATCCGCTTCTTTCGCCAGTCAACTTCAAGCTACTTAGCTCCACTTATAGCATCCATGGAGGGTAAAAACTTTTATTGAGTGGGCATTTAGTTAGTTAATAAATATGCACCCGTATAGGAGGTATTTAAGCTGAGTTGTATGAGCAACTTTTCTTCTCGCTTTCGTTTGCTATTCACTTGTTTTTTTTTTTTTTTTTGTTCCCTTGTTGAATATCAACAACAGTTGTGCACGCTCTCTCACTCCCATTCAATGGGCATTTAATTACAATTTTTTTTGCAGAACTTAAGCATTCTTCATACTCACACCATAGAAAAAAGGCATATGTCTCGCAATTGCTTTTGTACTTAAGTAATCAAGTGGAAAAGAGCCATTTTTTAATTTCTCATACCAGCTTGAGCTGTTGGAATGGTCCCCTTATTCCTCTTTATCCTCGTATAAAAAGTCGTAATGGTTTAAGCGTCTGGTCAGACTAATGAGAGACGACATTTGTCAAAGAAAATGCAAACAGCACACACGCCGCCCACATCACTGTTTTACATGCATTTTTTACGTTGTCTACTTTTAGGCTCCAAAGTTTTTTATTCTGCTCTGTATCGTCTTTTTGTCATACCTATGTGTTTTACGCCTAAAACTATGCAAAATTTTTAAAAGTCCTTCAAAATATTTCTTTTTGTCATATTCTGTATTTTGAAACTCTTATTTCGTATATATCTTCGGGGAAACTTAGTTTGACAGCCTTCGTTCAGCGAAAACGTAGTTTTCATCGATCTGCGTTCCGAGAGCGAGTCCAACGCCCACATAAATTATTATTTTCCTACCCAACCAAAAGATATTCACTTTACTCAATACTTGGCATGTTCTGAAGCTATTATTCGATACCAATTAGTAGATAGGGAACAAGAGGGATCCCCCCCCCCCTGTTTTTGAAAACGAAAGTGAAGAACATTTTGGGGCACCAGGTCTAAGTGGAGTTTCTGTGTTCCAATTACCTACTAAAAAAAAGTGGTTTCCTGATGAATTTTTGCTGAGAAGCTTTAGATGGCAGAAATACACTCGGCGTGTTTGCCAAAGCCACTGCCGAGGGGTGACTCCGAAAACTGCTTTATAAAGAATTTTTTATGTTACTTTTTCCGAGATGAGAACTCAGAATCTTTAGTGGTGATAGATCGAGCACACTACCCCTACTCTACCGCGCCCACCACCCACAACTTCCGGCAAGTAAGCCTTATTTAACCTAAGTAAAGCAACTGGGCTATTGATTTCAAGAACTGAGCAAATAATATCCACACCTATCAAGAGACGATGACAGCCCAACGCTTGCTTATTTGAACCCAGACGCAAAGGTCGGAAAGCACACGTCAAATGGTCATAGCAGTTGCAAGTTGATTCTATCACCCACGTCATTATTTCCATGGGGCCAAGAGATTCGCTTGACAGTTTCCAGTGGTCGGCTACTCCTGACCAGTCTGTGTTTGATCTCACTGCAGAAGCTGCAAGTTGAAGACGCTAGAGTGATCGAGTAACCGGCATTTCTTGAATTCGATCTCTTGACAAAATTGTCAAAACTTACCCACCAAATATATGCTTCCACCTGACCCCCCTCACCCCCATAAGGCCTCTTCTACCATGACACCATCCAACTGTTTAACTAATCCACGCGCAAGCTCCTCCCTTCGATCCGACCCTTTGAAAGTGCTTAACGAAGTACTGACCAGATAAAGGTTTTACTTAAAGCCAAAGGTCGTCGGCATAATTGTGCCTGCGAGCACCGAAAGAAGCTCGCACTTAAGAAATTTCCTGACGAACTTCAGTTTAAACGAGTATCCTTTATATAATTTAAAAAGACTTGGGGTCTTGATTTCACACCAACCCCATGACCGCACCGCACTCAACAGCCATAATTGAGACACTAAAACTGCACAAGAAGGATTCCTTTGGTTGCTCAAAATACCCTTGAAGTGACCTTAATAACATTCACGCTAATAGCTGCGCTCCACCGGCTAACCTCCCCCCCACCGCCATTACGAATACCACTTGAGGTCACATGGGAGATTAAAGAGCGTTTTAAATATAGCAACAACAAAGACAAACGGTTATAGCACAATGTTACCAACCAACAAATTACCACAAGCAGCGCGCGCTCGTAACTGTAAATATCGCATAATTTTTTTGCAAAATGGCGCTTATTGACCATTAAACTAAAAATGGTACTGACACTACCGACAATTGGCCATATAAATGCATGCGAAACGATGCTGGTAGAGTAAACAAAATCAGAGATAACTTGCTGTTCGCATACATTTATCCTTGGAGCGCCGTCGTAGGGTCATTCAGACAATTGCTTCATCTGCACATTTTATTAGCTTAACGAACAGCTGTCGCGGTGCAGTTCGCAACGCCATCATTAAAGTGGCATTTCGCGTATTCGGGAGTATGAGAGTCTGCACTCCGCAAATCTCCGCTTGTTTGTGGCGAAATACTGCATGATGAAGTCATAAAGTGTCCCGTTTGTGTGCATTGCATGCAAGCGAGTAGATTTTTTCCTTTTGTTGCTTTTTTCTTGTTTCACCACAAAGCAAATTAACATTTTCAATAATATATGACGGCATCCTAGTAGCCGATAGAGCTGCATTTTGTGCAGACTCTTGCGTTTGATTTATAAACGATGTTCTTACCGATAATGGGATCATAAAAGATCTGGAGACATTCACGCCCTAAGAGGAGAGAAATCTCTACATTAATAGCAGTATTAACAGGGCAGAAAGGCTGGGTGTGCCCTACCGACAATGCTGCAGGAGTTGCAAAAATGATGAGGAGGAGGAAACGGTGGAGCACGTCATCTACAACTGTCCGGCTTTAAGCAGTGCGAGAACGCGCTTTTTGGGAGTTCCCTTCCTGGATAGCCTACGCCGGATCGTGGAGCAGGCCATATAGAACGTGCTGATGCTTCATAAAGTCAACTAAGTGGTTCGAGAAGGAGTAACGGTGTCGGTTTAGGAGTGTCAGTCCCAGGATTCTGCTATGTGGAGAGTCCCAACAACTCAGGGATTTTCCATATCGCCGGGTCCCGGGACTGACTTTCCTAGAGTTGGTGGTATCACAATGGGCCTTTCAAAACTGGCCTTAGTGTGTCTCTGTGGCAGCCACTTGAAGCTAACCTATTCAAATTCAATTAAAGGCAATTTTAAGATTTTAGAACACTTAATCACCGGATTCAGGTAACTCTGAAAGAAATCTCCGAATATTTGAGTATCTACCTCGAGTTTAGTAGTACTCACAGCTAAACTGAAGGATATAATTGAAAAAATCATGCCTCGTCACATTTTTACTAACACCTAGTTCGAGGAAGATATAGCTAACTATTCGGAAGACCTCTCACAATAACTGAGAACTCAACTCAAATTAATTTTCTGATCAGCTACATGGGCTCAGGAGGATGGAACCGTGTGTAGACAACCTGAAAAGGCCTCTCGGACATAATCGAATTAAGGGCTTGCCAGAGGATTGCAATAGCAGCGTCTTTCAACATAAGGTCCGACTGCAAGCGGGCGTCTGTCTTGGATCAAACAGCTCGCTATATAAATGTGTTACTTAAATCCAACTCCCCGAGAAACGGATGGTGCGTAGGGTTTGGGACCCACCACATAAAGCAAAATTCCAAAGAGATCCATCTTTGGACGGCCAAAAACGCCTAGGCGGTACCTTAAATAGGTACTACATAGGCTCGGGATAGTACCTGAATCTCCTTTGGTAACATTCCTGCAGAACCGAAAGGCTTTCAATGAGATCTATATTAAAACAACGGTAAAAGTTACTAGTTTGGAAAAAGTTCTCAGCCTGGTAAAATCAACGTCCAAAAATTCTTTAGAACCAAGTTTGGCAGTGGTTGGGAAAACTCTCTGCAAGGCTTCTCAGCATGAATCGTAGAAGATTTTCCGCAATGCCGATTCTATCGATCCACTCTAATGTACTTTTGGAACCTTTTTAGGTCTTTTCAGAGAAACCTTTGAAACCGATTTCAATTAATAGCTCATCAAGCCACACACAATATATTGAATAAACTCCCTTTTCCAGCAACAGAAGATGCGTTAATTAAAAACTCGAAACCACAGAAATACATTAAACCAAAATCAAACCGGAAATTTTCATTTAAACGCCCAGACAGTTGGACGTCAAAGGATAATTGCGCGGATGAGTGCAAACAAAAACAAACACCGGAAACAAACAGCACAACATGTTAGAAATTGAAAACAAAAAAAATATTAGATAGCGCTGATTGATAAAAGCAACTGCGAGTTATTCCTTAACAAAACAAAAAACACAATTTCCAATCGCGACAGAAATAAAAAACAAAATTTACCTTTGCTAGAAGAGTAATAGATATGCCATAGGCAGATATCAAAAAGCATGAACATAGAAGTGAGGTGAAAGAGAGTGGGCAAGGGAAACCATTTAGCAGAAGGCAGGAGAGATACGAGTTAGAGCGCATCGTAGGCTCCCATGGTTTTGGTTTGTTTCTTACTGTTTGTGGTTGTTAAACTGCGCAACAATTTTAAAGCTATGGAGGAAAGATCGAGGAAGAAGCAACAAGGAACAAGCAAAAAAAGCAAGAAACAAGGAATCGGCCAAGGAATAACGAATATGCAACAAGGAAGATGGAAATGTTCTAAAAATATGCACCAAACAGTTCGTAGAAGCCTAGTGTTCCATCCTAAACCAGACCAAGGCAGTTAGTGGGACAATTGTCCGAAAATCTGAGAACCGAATTCGCACAGATCATTACACTCCAGCAATGGAATTATTGCTGCGCTTGTGAGAGCGCTATAATCCCACCGGCCAATCAATAGATGTCGTTGCTTATGCTCAGTGGCGCACTTGCAAGCAACGACTTGTTAGTGAGCGACGGAGCTCTTTCACTAATAGACACTCACTTCCAATTCTGCTGGCCTCTGTCCTAAACTAAAAATATTTCATTCCAAAAATTACCGTTACACGGTGTAATTTACTCCTAGACAGACAGAGTTAGGTAATATAGAGCCCATGCGGCTTTTGTGGCAATGACATTGGCAAAAGTGTCATTAACAGTTAAAAGCCCATCGCTTTGGCAATGACAAAAGCAAACAAAACGAAAAATGTTGCAAACCACATATCATTGCTAACGAGCAGTAATCATCAACAGGATAAAAACAAACAACAACAACAATGAAAACAAGTGAAGCAATATTAAACATAGGCAATGAGTTAGTTGTGTCATTGGCTTTGACTCAGCACTCTGCTCTCTCTCTCTCAACTTCCATTGTATTAGCTTCTAATGACAGTCGGTAAAGAAAAAAAAAAAACAAAGCCTAGTCATTTAGCAAACTCATCAAAGGCATACAAACACAGTCAGGCACAAGCACGTGTGCCACAACTCACATCATGCTTCAAAGACTACCTCGACTCATCATTACCTAGTATGTTAGCCACAGACGCCTGTCTGTCTGCAACTGCTGGCAGTCTGCATATTGATGCTGATAAGCTGCATTGCACATAAATTTCTCAGCTCATTTTTACTGATAAGACTTGTTCATATAGGCTTTGAATCAACAAAAAAAAAAACAAAAAAAACAGAAGTTGGTAGAAAAAAGTGAGCGCATGTTGTTGTTATTAAGCGCATCTCATACCCAGTGGAGCCATTAGCATGCGTTGATAGTCGCCATCAGCAATCATTGCCTGTTCATTGCTGTGAGTTTATGTCGTTTTTATGTTTGTCGCATGCGAGTTTTTTTTTGTCCTTTTTGGATGGGATTTGTTGCGCTTTTGTGTGTATTTTATGTTTGTGCGATTGCGTTTTATGTTCTGTCGCTTTTGGTTTGGTCGATTTTTCTGGTTATACTTGTGGTGTTAATGTTTTACTAATGAAATATTAACGAAATTGTAATTGAAAACATGTCCTTTTCATAATTAATTGCCTTGGTGTGGGTAATAAAACATAAAGAGGGAATGACAGCCGATTATTCGTACAAATACATATGAATCGCGGCGACCGTGGTGTAGCGGTAGTGTTGTTGTTGTTGTTGTTGTTGTTGTTGTTGTTGTTGTTGTTGTTGTTGTTGTTGTTGTTGTTGTTGTTGTTGTTGTTGTTGTTGTTGTTGTTGTTGTTGTTGTTGTTGTTGTTGTTGTTGTTGTTGTTGTTGATGTTGTTGTTGTTGTTGTTAACAACGAAAGTACTCCCCGAAGGTTTTAGGGAGTGATGTCGAAATGGACAGTCCTTGGACGGTACTCCCTTGCGGTACGGCCCGACTATATCGGGAGCGATTTGATATGACCAGTGGAACATTCTAGGTCATGTCATCCCTCCAGGAAGGAGATGATGAGTAATGAGAGGAGTTGATGGGTAATGAGAGGTGAGAGGCCTCATATCCGTAGGTTAACCATCGAGTTTGCACTTCATTACCTATGTGCATATTAGTCGCCTCTTACGAACGGCATGTTGTTGTTGTAGCGAGGCGTAGCCCTGCCCAAATGTCAGACAGGGTCACAGCGAGTGTATTGCTCTGGGCCGAGTCGATATAAGAAAACGCCCCGGGTCGTTTCGGCACGATGGGTACAGCACGAGCACTGGTACCGTTCTCGTAGAACCGGCAATACAAGAAATTAGCCCTGTAGGCCATGTAGGTCATTTAGCGTTAACCAGGGTGGACCAACGGGGAGCGACCTCTTACACGCCTTACGAACGGCATGCCTATCTTGGTCATATTCTAAACCCCTAACACGCAGTGGCAGTAGCGTTGGCTTCCTCTGCTGGCAAATTTGGGTGACGATAGGTAAACTTTTTGGGTTGGAGCTTCCTATGACATGAGCCAGCCAGCGGAGCCTTTGGGCTTTAATTCGCTGGACTATGGTCAGATCTGCGTAAAGCTTGTGCAGCGGTAGTGTGCTCGGTCCCGGTTAAAGTAACATCAAAAACTCTTTAGAACAAAGTTTTTTTAAACGCGGCTACACCTCGGCAGTGGTTTGGCAAATTATCCGAGGGTGTTTCGGCGATGGCTTGAAACAGCACACCGCAAATTGGTGGGATCTGTAGTCTTTTGCCTACTACGAACGGCACCTGCAATGCAGATAAATTTTAGCTGAGAAGCCCTCCGTGGCAGAAGTACATTCGCAGAGTTTGTCAAAACACTGCCGAGTAACTTTTTTCTACAAAATGTTGATGTTACTTCTGCAGTGATGAGAGCCCAGAATCTTTGGTGTGATAAGCCAAGCACAATACCGGTTACTTGTCAACAGTATAAGCTTTCAAGACTAGATTTCCAAAACATATTGAATACTATCGAAAGAAAAGAGGACCTTTGGCAACGTTTTGAGATCATTTTGGTATAATTTTCGAACCATTTTGGGATTGTTTTAGGATCATTCTGGGGTAATTTTGAAAACAAATTTCTCATTTTGCTATCATTTTAAGGTAAGTTTGGGACTATTTTCCAATCGTTTTTCGGTTCTTAAGTGTTAAGTGGCAACACTAGGACCAACTCCGGTTGAAGATATCTTCGTTAGTATACGGTATATACAAAGGCATGAACCAAAAGCGATTAGGTGGCAACTCTAAAATAAGCTTTATAGAAATTTTCGCTGTTCTAAGAATCAAATTAGTCTTTTCGTTTCGAAGATTTTAAATTCCTAAACAGGCTTGCTCTGTGAAAATTTGCTAGCAATTCAAAAGCTCACAACGCCTTACGGTAAATCATAGCAACTCGTTTTGCCCAAGTCAAATATTTCATCAATTTTTCATTGCAAAATATTTGAACTGCATGACTCACCAACTAACTGTTTTGCCAATTGTGACTTTGTGCTGAAAATTTTAAATAGCAAACAAAAATCGGGTTTGCCGTAAAAAAGAATTAATAAATGGGCTGCCATACAAAAAAAAATCAAATCAAAATAAACTATGCGACATACACTCTGCAACAGTTTTTTGGGGTTTTTTTCGTTTTCTTATTCTCTCTTCTAAAAAAAAAAATAGTTATTGCTGTCATTATATTTTACGAACTTTGAAAATTTTTTTGGACTTTTGACTGAACTTCAGACCAGTGTAATGGTTACACATTGCGGTTTAGAAGTTCCTAATCTCCTCTCCTTGGTTCGATGACCAGTAAAGCTGATAAAAATTTTCTAAGCAACAATACCAAGCGGTTTTACAAGATCCTTCAACAAGATCGAAATTGTAATCACCGTAGTTGGTATTGTTTGTAGCATTTTTCAACTTGTTTTCGCAAAAAACTCAAAAGAATAATTTGATAACAATTTTTCGACTGGTCGAAAGTCCACAAAATTTTCAAAGTTCGTAAAAAAAATAATAAAATATTCTTTCTTGCCTTCCTCATTTTTTAGTACAAGTATATTGTCTGAGAGAACCTTTAGTGAAATTTTTTTCTACAACAGTTTAACCCTCTAACGACCAACGAAATTTAATTTTATTCCGACTATCTGAAAGAAGTGCAAAAAATAACTCTCTGGCGAGGGCTAATACGTTGCAATAATGCACGAAATTATTCTTCGTGAAATTTTACTTTTGGTAGCCAAATGAAACATGTCTCTTCTTTTTGAGTTTTAACCCTTTTTTACTTACTCTTCAAATCGTTAAATAAAAACTCAAAGTTACTGCTTAGCAAAAAAAAAACATTTTTGATTAAGACTTTTTAAGTTTTTACTATGTAGAGCAGCCATAGCCACGTATTGACTCTTTTGGCTCACTTTGGCTCTACTACAACAACATTTGGCTCTTTTGTGGCTCACAAAAACAAACCAGATTTCCAAGAGAATTTCGAAAAATCATTGCCATCATTGTATGACGTTGTTGTTGTATGGCTCAGTAGGTTGAAATTCCTGACTACCCCTGATGTAGAGTATTTCGTGCAGAGTTGAATTTTTGCTTGCCCCAAAAATCAGTTGAACACTTTGTAAACAGTTAAATCTACTTGTTTTGTTATTAAAATCTCAGCAAAATAAAAAAAAAGCACTAAGCATTATGCTATCAGCTTGCTGTACAAAGCTTTTGATGGACGTACAGCAGTGGAGATCTACAAAAAAAAGTGACAAATAAAACCCAACCTTTTTGCAATATTTTTAGCGATACAATAACCCAACAGCTCGCTCCCGTTGTAAAATAGCCACTCAAAATGCAATCAACAGAAAAGCTGCAGTCCCGCCCCTTCTCATTTCTTACATTCGAAACATTCGATGTCGCAACAAAAACTCGGCCAGCAGCTTTGAGCTATAACGCTTTGTTTGTTCGCATCGACAGCCCGGGCTTTTGTGCGCTTTTTAGATTTTTCAGTTGAATGACTGACGTATTGAATAGCCACTACGACGTGCAGCTGCAGCTGCAGCAGCAGCCATCCAACTACAAAAACAACAGCTGTGCCATATTTTCACAACTTCAATAGAGTTGTTTTATTTTTGTTTCTTTGTTTCCTTTTTTCATTGAAAACTCAGTCGAGTGCAAGCGGAAAATGCATTACAACCATTTTTGCCACAAATATTGTGTGTTTTTGTTTTTGTGTAAGTATTGCACACTTCAACGCATTTTAGTTTTGCACTTTGCTTTTGCTCTATTTTAGTTTTAGCATTTTAATAGATTTTTCACTTCCTTCCTTGATTTTTTTTTTCCTGCCTGTAGAAAGGAGTGCGTTAATGGATGAAGCGAAATATCGGGTCATTGAACTGTTTATTAAAAAGTTGAAAACTTGGTACACTTTTTTAATATTTTTTTCGCGTTTCTGAAATATCTACATATAATAAAATTGTAACAGGTCGATGTCTGTACATGGCAGATATCAACAAAAAATTGATTGGGGGAAGCATTTTTAAGCGAGTAGAATCCAAATCAACCATTTTAAAAAATTTTGTGTGTCTGTCTGTCTGTTCGTATGTTTGTGGCCGCATCACACTGAAAGTAAAGAATGGAATTGAATAAAACTATTTTCGTTGGATTGCTCGACGCTCAACTTAAAATTTAAGATATTACTTTTTTCGAAATCTCAACCGGTTTTGGAGTTATCGCCCAATATGTGGACCATGTCTGTCTGTATGTTTGTGGTCGTAACACTCTAAAAGTACTGAGTGGCATTGAAACGTGGAATTGCTAGACGCTCAAATTAAAGTTTAAGATATTATTTTTTGCGTTATCTCAACGGGTTTTGGGGTTATCGCCCAATATGTGGACCAGGGGTGACCAAAAATGTCTTAGTACAATATGGGTGTCAAACGAAAGGTGTCAATGAGTGCTATAACATGCGATGTGATTCATTGAAATAGCTGAAATGGTTTGGGAGATATTTTGAAATTTTGATAGCTCGACCGGTTTCGGAGGTATCGACGAATATTTCCACCAGCTAGTATATAATAAAAATACGAACTTTGAAAATTTTGTGGATTTTTGACCAGTCGAATAATGGTTATCAAGTATTCCAACTACGCTGGTTGAAATTTCGATCTTGTTGAAGGATCTTGTCATACCGCTTTGTATTGTTGCTTAGAAATGCTTCATCACCTTTACAAAAAAAAATTATAGTAAAAATAACTAAAATAAAAAAAAGAATAATTAAAAAACAATTTTATGAAATTAAACAAGTAAGGAAGTCTAAGTTCGTGTAAACTGAACAGCGGTAGTTTTCATATGATCTTCGAAATTTTCCATTGCGGAAGTGGGCGTGGTTGGAAAGCGATTTCGTCCAATTACATGAGGTATACTCCCTATTATGCTAGTATACCTTGTACCAAATTTCATCGTTTTACTGTAATCAGTTTAAAAGTTATGACCCGTGAAATTTTCAAATATGCCTCCCTGAAAATTGGACGTAGCGTGGCATACTTTTAAAAATGTATCAAAAAGTCATAATAGAATAACTAGCGAGTTCATCCTACCAAACTATATCATTTTAGTCATTTCCGTTACCGAATTACCTCAATTTAGGTGATTTTCGAAGTTTTCGATATCGAAAGTGGGCGTGGTTGGAGGACGATTTTATCCAATTTCTTTAGGTATACTCCCAATGATACTAATATGCTTTGTGCCAAACTTCATCGTACCATCGTAATCAGTTTAAAAGTTACGACCAGTCGAATTTTCGAAAATGCCTCCCTTAAAAGTGGGCGGTGGCCCACCCACCCACTTTAAAAAATTTATGGAAAATCATAAGAGAATGACCAGGAGGATTCACCTATAAAATTTTATCATTTTAGCCATTTCAGCTACAATTTGTGTGATTTTTGAAACTTTCGATATCGAAAAAGGGGGCGTGGTTATCATCCGGTTTCGCCCATTTTCAATAACTTGGCCAGAAAGTAACCTGTATACACAAATTCATAACAAACTATGGATAATTTATATATACGTTGTTCATAATTCATTCATCAGAGTTCGCCGTAAGAACCCCCGCACCCTACTTGCAGCTTAAACATGGGAAACACCCCCACAAGCTGCCTAGTCAACACCCTCTAATTACACAGCTTTAGCCGCAAATCAACTCTTTTTTAACTCCCTATTAAGTTACCACATACTCAACTCCCTCTCTGCACACTCCCCTTTTATCACTCTCCACTTCTCACCAACAGATTAAGCTAATAGGCTTATCACCTGCTAGACAGACAGCTCAACTCTTGAACCGGCTACGGCTGTCGCGCACAACACAAAGCCGCCTATCGACGCAACCGCAGCAACCAAAGGCGGACGCGAAAGCAAATATGAATAGGGGAGGCACTCATATAGCAGAAAATGTAGAGAGAAAGTGAAAACAAAATAAGCTGATAATAAACTCAGAAGATCGCTACATAGCAGCAGCACAACGCACACTCGACTAATTGAATGGTAATTTGAATGGAGTTGGAGCGGATTAACTAGTTTATATGTATGTGTGGGTGTAGAGCTGGGTATTTCGCTTGCATACTCGGACACATACAAACACTCACATATGTATGGCATTATTTCACTTTACAGGCATTTCCGGATATTGTGTTTTATGCGCTCCAAAGCATTTTCATTTAAGCTCGCACTTAAATTGAAAACCGCAAGTCCAGCATATGTGCTCTGCTCTTAAACAAAGATATGAGTGGGTTATGGGCTGGTATGAAAATATATCCAATCAAATGAAATTGATTGCAAATTGAAATACTTTGCTTTGCCTGCAGTCGCACTTCGTAATCAATTTTACTTTTACTATTTTGCATTTTCATTATTTTCCCGATTTTGTATTTGCTCGAAGTGACCACGCTTTTGATTTTAATTTCCTTTCATTTTTAATTAAACAGTTGTGGTCGGTTAAAGTGAATTAATGAAGGCGCATATGGTATTGTGATTGATTATATTTTATATTCAAGATGTTTAGGGTGGACTGTTGACCAGTCGAATAATTTTTATCAAATTATTCTTTTGAGTTTTTGGCGAAAACAAGTTGAAAAATGCTACAAACAATACCAACTACGATGATTGCAATTTCGATCTTGTTGAAGGATCTTGTAAAACCGTTTTGTATTGTTGTTGCTCAGGCGGGACACAAAGCGAACACAACAACAAAATAAAAATAAAAAAAATTAAAAAATATATTTCTTTTTTTAACTTAAATCACAAAAAAAAAAAGGAAATATAAAGTTAAAAAAAAATAAATAAAGTAAAATAAAAGAAAAATTAAATTAAATTAAATTAAATTAAATAAAATAATAAAAAAACAAAGTACAAAACTACAAAAAAAAAAAAAAAAAAAAATAATTTAAAAAAAAATTACTACTTTTTCTAATAGAAAAATATTAGAATGGAAACTAAATGAAATAAATCGTCAAAATATATGATACGGGCCACTAAACATATTTCTTTCGGATCTCGTAAATTTTTTTGATGCCATCATTCAGCTACATATATGTAGCTAAATTTCCTCTTTAGGAATTTGATACTGAGGTCAAAACGTGTCTTTTGTAAAATTGCTCCACAATCTTCCCTGAAAGATTTCCAGAGTACCCTTTGGTAAAAGAAAATATGTTCCCATAAAAAGAAAAAAGGTATAAAAAAAATTTAAAACCATTTGGAACCGGTTCCGGCTTTTGAAACGGTTTCGGTTTAGTTCTTTCTCAGATCAAAATAATGGTTACGGTTTCGGTTTCGGTTTTGAAAAATGAAACGGTTTTAATCGGTTACGGTTACGGCTTCGGTTTGAGTCCTTGGCTAAAATAAAATAGAATAAAAAATAAAGTAAAATAAAAACAAGTAAGGAAAGCTGTCTTCGGCTGTGCCGAAGGCTATATACCTTTCATGAAAAAGCGTCACGATTTTCACTGTTCGGTCCCCAGTACGGCCTGTGTGAATTTAACTTTAGCTCATACCCTAATTATCGGAACTATCGATTATATGGGGGCGATGTGTTTTGTTGGTCCAATCTAATTGATTTTTAACATCGACATTCCACTTTATAACAGAGCCATAGTTACGAAATTTCACGACACTACCTATATAATTATAGGAGTTATAGCCCGAAATCCGTTTATCGGAACAATCGATTGTATGGGAGCTATATGAAATATTTATCCCATCTCAATGATTTTCAACATCGCTATTTCACATATAAAAACATCAATACCTACAAAATTTCACGTTACTAGCTCTTTAATTACAGAAGTTATAGCCCAAAATCCGTTTATCGGAACAATCGATTTTATGGGAGCTAAATGAAATATTTATCCCATCTCAATGATTTTCAACATCGATATTTCACATATAAAGACATCAATATCTACAAAATTTCACGTTACTAGCTCTTAAATTACAGAAGTTATAGCCCAAAATCCGTTAATCGGAATGCGTACAAACAGACGGACAGACGGACGGACGGACAGACGGACATGGCTAAATCAAATCAACTCATCGTCCTGATCATAACGGTATACTTATTAGTGGGTCTATCTCTTCTTCTTCTCATACTAACAAACATCGGACCAAAGTTATCATCAGTATAAAAATACACGAATAAACTAAATTAAAAAAAGTAAAAAAAAAAAAAAAAAAAAAAAAAAAAAAATTTTAAATTAAAAAAATAGCTCTAAAGTAAGGAAATAGTTTAAAACAAGTAAGGAAAGCTGTCTTCGGCTGTGCCGAAGGCTAAATACCTTTCATGAATAAGCGTCACGATTTTCACTGTTTGATCCCAGTACAGCCTGTGTGAATTTAACTTAAGCTCATACCGAAATTATCGGAACTATCGATTATATTGGGGAGATGTGTTATATTGGTCCAATCTCATTGATTTGACACCGACATTCCACATTCTAAAATAGCAATAGTTACGAAATTTCACGTTCCTACCTATATAAGTACAGGAGTTATCTACCAAAATCCGTTTATTGGAACAATCGATTGTAGGGGGCTATGTGAAATATTTATCCCATTTCGATGATTTCCAACATCGATATTTCAGATATAAAAATAGCAATACGTCTAAAATTTCATGTTCCTACGTGTTCAATTACAGGAGTTATAGCCCAAAATCCGTTTATCGGAACAATCGATTGTATGGGAGCTATGTGAAATATTTATCCCATCTCGATGATTTTCAACATCGATATTTCACATATAAAAATAGCAATACGTCCAAAATTTCACGTTCCTACGTGTTTAATTACAGGAGTTATAGCCCAAAATCCGTTTATCGGAACAATCGATTGTATGGGGGCT
This sequence comes from Campiglossa producta, assembly GCA_964058755.1. NCBI lineage: Eukaryota > Metazoa > Arthropoda > Insecta > Diptera > Tephritidae > Campiglossa > Campiglossa producta. Next base: position 13,236,064 of record CAXKVI010000005.1, on the reverse strand, counting down.
ATGTGAAATATTTATCTCATCTCAATGATTTTCAACATCGCTATTTCGCATATAAAAATAGCAATACTTACAAAATTTCACGTTACTAGCTCTTAAATTACAGAAGTTATAGCCCAAAATCCGTTTATCGGAACAATCGATTGTATGGGAGCTATATGAAAAATTTATCTCATCTCAATGATTTTCAACATCGATATTTCACATATAAAAATAGCAATACTTACAAAATTTCACGTTACTAGCTCTTAAATTACAGAAGTTATAGCCCAAAATCCTTTTATCGGAACAATCGATTATATGGGGGATATGTGAAATATTTATCTCATCTCAATGATTTTCAACATCGCTATTTCACATATAAAAATAGCAATACTTACAAAATTTCACGTTACTAGCTCTTAAATTACAGAAGTTATAGCCCAAAATCCGTTTATCGGAACAATCGATTGTATGGGAGCTATATGAAAAATTTATCTCATCTCAATGATTTTCAACATCGATATTTCACATATAAAAATAGCAATACTTACAAAATTTCACGTTACTAGCTCTTAAATTACAGAAGTTATAGCCCAAAATCCGTTTATCGGAACAATCGATTGTATGGGGGCTATGTGAAATATTTATCTCATCTCAATGATTTTCAACATCGCTATTTCGCATATAAAAATAGCAATACTTACAAAATTTCACGTTACTAGCTCTTAAATTACAGAAGTTATAGCCCAAAATCCGTTTATCGGAACAATCGATTGTATGGGAGCTATATGAAAAATTTATCTCATCTCAATGATTTTCAACATCGATATTTCACATATAAAAATAGCAATACTTACAAAATTTCACGTTACTAGCTCTTAAATTACAGAAGTTATAGCCCAAAATCCGTTTATCGGAACAATCGATTGTATGGGGGCTATGTGAAATATTTATCTCATCTCAATGATTTTCAACATCGCTATTTCGCATATAAAAATAGCAATACTTACAAAATTTCACGTTACTAGCTCTTAAATTACAGAAGTTATAGCCCAAAATCCGTTTATCGGAACAATCGATTGTATGGGAGCTATATGAAAAATTTATCTCATCTCAATGATTTTCAACATCGATATTTCACATATAAAAACAGCAATACTTACAAAATTTCACGTTACTAGCTCTTAAATTACAGAAGTTATAGCCCAAAATCCGTTTATCGGAACAATCGATTGTATGGGGGCTATATGAAATATTTATTCCATCTCAATGATTTTCAACGTCGATATTTCACATATAAAAACATCAATATCTACAAAATTTCACGTTACTAGCTCTTAAATTACAGAAGTTATAGCCCAAAATCCGTTTATCGGAACAATCGATTGTATGGGAGCTATATGAAATAGTTATCCCATCTCAATGATTTTCAACATCGATACTTCACATATAAAAATTGCGATACCTCCAAAATTTCACGTTACTAGCTCTTTAATTACAGAAGTTATAGCCCAAAATCCGTTTAACGGAACAATCGATTGTATGGGAGCTATGAGTAGTTTTGGTCCGATCATGCTGGTTCCGACGAATGATTATTCTCATATAAAAAAACGCCTCCATACCAAATTTCATCGAGATATCTCTAAAATTGAGGGACTAGTTTGCGTACAAACAGACGGACAGACGGACGGACGGACAGACGGACATGGCTAAATCAAATCAACTCATCGTCCTGATCATAACGGTATACTTATTAGTGGGTCTATCTCTTCTTCTTCTCATATTAACAAACATCGGACCAAAGTTATCATCAGTATAAAAATACACGAATAAAGTGAACTAAAAAAAAAAAAAAAAAAAAAAAAAAAAAGTAAAAAAACAAAATTTTAAATGAAAAGAATAGCTCTAAAGTAAGAAAATAGTTTAAAAAATCTAGCTGAAAAATTCACGCATTTTTGAAAATTATTAGTAAAATTTAAGCTTTCAGCAATTCTGTTGCGAATACTTACACTAATGAACTCAGTTTGCACACATTTAATCTGTGGCATGCAATAATATATTTATTAACATAATTAAATCCGATTCCGATTTTGCGAAATTTCTACAATTCATGCAATTTGTATGAAAAAATAGTCAAAAGTTTTCAATGCTTGAAGCAAGTAAGATATGCGCGTATGTAATCTGTTTGGATGAAGATGTGTAGTGTCTATATTTTGCAGCATCTAACTACATAAATTCAATAAATACAAACCAAAATTTTGCATTCGACTAGTTTATAAACTGCATAGTAACTAAATAACAAAGTGAGTTTTGGTTGAGTTTGTTAGAGCATCTACATACATATATGGAAGACTTTGTGTTTGTTTATACAAATGCGGGCATGTAGCGTATCAAAATTGCAAGTACATAGAACAAAATTTCTAAATTTTATGAAAGTGTAAATAAATTTTTACTTAGTTTAACAAGGACAACATATACAAGCACACAACCATTTAAGTAAATAAAATCCAAATAAATATATCGACATTTATGCAGTGCCACTTGCTAACAAGTATCTACTCAAAATGTCCTTTAAGTGAGTGGCAATAGTGAGACGACAAGCAGAGATAGAAGCTCTACATATATACCAACAAAAATATGCAAATAAGTAAAATCGTATAAACCTTGTGCGAGTAACGAGAACTAACTTCAAGTGCAAGCAACGAGTTGAATTGACAAACAACCAACACACACACACACACACACACACACACCTACACACATGCACTCAGCATGTGTTAGCCCTTTCGCCAACTGTCAGCAAACGAGCAAAACATATGTTTATTGGCAAATAGACACATTTGAATGATTTTACAAATTAAGTGATCATTTCGTATAAATCAAATTTCCGCATGAAAAGACTCACATCATATGCGATTTCTCAACTAATATTTACACTTAAAGATTAAGCATTGCCTACATTAAGGCGTTTGGTGCTAAAATACAAATGTGTAGCAAACGGTCAATGGCAATGGCAAGTAATTACATGCGTTATATATGTACGTATGGTTTGCTTTTATTGACAGTTGTAGAACATATGCACTCGCATTCAATGTCTGCTTAATTACGTAAAAGCACTTACACTACAGAGTTCTTCAAATTCGCTTCAAGAACCACAAAAACGTTTAGGCTGAAGAACCCTTTCAATTTTCAACTATGCATGTGCAGTAATACTAATGCAATAGCACACATACATATGTATGTTTATATAATTCCATTTAATATCACTTGCTAACGAACGCTTTAGTGTCGTTGTTGAGCAATCATTTGGAAATTCATTGCGAATGCCACAAATTTAAATTACTCATACGCCCTGGAGGCCCAAATAGCAAATGTGTGATGGCGATAGACTTCCCAGTTAACCAAATGGAGGGAAACAGACTTCATTTGAATAATTTTTGGAATCATATTAGAAAATAAAACTAAATTACATAAATAAAATTGAATTAAGTTAAAATAGAAAAAAAAATTGAATTAAAATTAAATAACTTAAAAGAAAATAAAATAAAACTAAATACAATTAAATATAATAAAAATAACTAGAAATAAAATAAAATAAATTAAAAAAAAAAAAAAAATAAAAAATAGAAAAATTAAATAAATTAAATTAAAAAAATTAAAAAAATAATAAAATAAAAATAAAATAAAAGATTAAATTAATTAAATAAAAAAAATAAAAAAATAAAGTAAAAGAAAATGAAACTAAATTAAATTAAAATAAATAAAATATAATAAAATAAAAAAATTTAAAGAAAATAAAATAAAAAAATAAAATTAAATCAAATTAAATTAAAGTGAAATAAAAAATTGAATAAAAATAAAATAAAAAAATTGAATAACAATAAAATAAAAAAAAAATTAAATAAAATTAAATTAAAATGAAATAAAATAAAATTAAATTAAATTAAAATAAATACGAGAAAATTAAATTTAATTAAAGAAATAAAGTAAAAGAAAATAAAACTAAATTAAATTAAAAAAAAAAATAAAATAAAATAAAAATTTAATAAAAATAAAGTAAAATAAAATAAAATAAATTAAAAAAATTAAATTAAATTAAAATAAAAAATAAATAAAATAAAACAAAATATAGAAAATGAAATAAAAAAAAAATAAAATAAAATAAAGCAACATGAAATAAAATAAAATGTATTTTAATTTAATTTAATTAAATAAAAAAAAAAAACAAAAAAAAAAACAAAAAAAAAAAGAAAACAAAACAAAACAAAATAAAATAAAACAAAGTACAATTAAATTAAATCAAATAAAAAAAAAATAAAATAAAATAAAGGAACATGAAATAAAATAAAATTTATTTTAATTTAATTTAATTAAATATAAAAAAAAACAAGTAAGGAAAGCTGTCTTCGGCTGTGCCGAAGGCTATATACCTTTCAGGAATAAGCGTCACGATTTTCACTGTTCGATCCCCAGTACAGCCTGTTTCAATTTAACTATATTTACTATACACATTACACATCTTTGTTATAATTTAAAAAAAACTTACAAAATAATAGGATCCGAGTTATCGGAACAATCGATTGTATGGAGGCTATATATTATACGTGTTCAATTGTACTGACTTACACTATACACATTACATATGTAGAAAGTACTAAAGGTGAAATATTTTACGTTCCTAACTTTTTAAATGCGGAAGTATTGGCCAAAAAACCTTATATCGGAACAACCGGTTGTATGGGGCTAAATATATGTTATATTTACCCGATCTTCTTGATTTTCCTCTACACACTACATAAATAGAAAGTACTCGAGTTGCAAAATTTTACGTTCCTAACTTTTAATTGCAGAAGTTTTGGCCAAAAAACTTTATATCTGAACAATCGGTTGTATGGGGGCTATATGTTAAATTTGGCCGATCTTGTTGATTTTCACTATATACACTACATAAATAGAAAGTACTCGAGATGCAAAATTTTACGTTCCTAACTGTGTAATTGCAGAAGTTTTGGCCAAAAAACCTTATATCTGAACAATCGGTTGTATGGGGGCTATATGTTACATTTGGCCGATCTGGTTGATTTTCACTATATACACTACATAAATAGAAAGTACTCGAGTTGCAAAATTTTACGTTCCTAACTTTTTAATTGCAGAAGTTTTGGCCAAAAAACCTTATATCTGAACAATCGGTTGTATGGGGGCTATATGTTACATTTGCCCGATCTTATTGATTTTCACTATATACACTACATAAATAGAAAGTACTCGAGTTGCAAAATTTTACGTTCCTAACTTTTTAATTGCAGAAGTTTTGGCCAAAAAACTTTATATCTGAACAATCGGTTGTATGGGGGCTATATGTTACATTTGCCCGATCTGGTTGATTTTCACTATATACACCAAATAAATAGAAAGTACTCGAGTTGCAAAATTTTACGTTTCTAACTTTTTAATTGCGGAAGTTTTGGCCAAAAAACCTTATATCTGAACAATCGGTTGTATGGGGGCTATATGTTATACTGGTCCGATCTTGTCAGTTCCGACAAATGATTCCTATATTACAAAATGGTGGCCACATACAAAATTTCAGCCAGATATCTCAAAAATTGAGGGACTAGTTTGCGTTCAAACAGACAGACGGACAGACGGACAGACGGACATGGCTAAATCAACTCATCTCGTCATCCTGATCATTTCGGTATACTTATTGATGGGTCTATCTCTTCTTCTTCTCATATTTACAAACATCGGACCAAAGTTATAATACCATTTCATGTTCATGAAAGGTATAAAAACAAAAAAAAAGCAAACAAAACAAAACAAAATAAAATAAAGTTAAACAAAATTAAAATTATGATGATGAAAATTAAAATTAAAGTTTTTGAATTTTCTTTTGACTCTTTTTATCCACATTTTTTCTTACATTTTGATGATTTTTCGATCCTTTTTGTGTTCATATTTTAGCCTTTTTTGTGCAATTATTTTTTACTCTCTTTAGATACATTTTTTCGATTTTCATGGTTTTTTTACTCCTATTGGGGGTTATTTTGATGCTCTTCTGAAACCTTTTTTATTCCTTTTAAATTTTTTAGCCACATTTGTTTTCTGCGTTTTGGTCCTTTTGGATCCTTTTTGAAGTCATAAGGGAGCCTTTTTGGTTAGCTGGGTTTTCTCTGATTGCAAATGTACCTATATTTGTTTGTATGTGTGTGTTTTCATGCAATTCAAAATCTGTTACTATTCAACTGCTGTCGCACATTTATAACCAAATCGTGTACGCTGTAACGGATTCTACCCACACAATTCTGGCTTACATTTAGCTAGTTACGCTTCGTTGCAGTTGAATTTCGTATGACGACTGACTGCCTATGGGCAACTACTAAGGCCCACACTACATTTTGCCTAGTGCGGCTGAAGCACAGTAGGAAATCGAAATTTCTGAATTTTGGTTTTGGAAAATGCGATTATAATTTTCAAATCGATAATTTGAATTCCTTATAATGGACGCCAATTGGAAACACCAAATGGAGTTCAAGTCTTCCTCCACATGTTGTTTCCATCTCTAACCAGAATCCTACTCCTTTCTTTGCTGCCAAATTCGGGAATCGATAGGAGAACCTGCTAGACTGCAACTTCTTCGCATAAAATTACCAAGCTAACGAGACAGTGTATTTTAGAAGTTTAGACGTCGTCATATAAAATCGCTACACTCTGTCCAGATCCGCGTATAGCTGGTACAGCCTATCCCTTCGATCTTAAATAAAATATACTTTGAACTCCAAAAATACCACAGACCTTTAAGATTCCAGCAACCTTGTTAGTTCATTAACAATAAATATGTATGCCCTCTAGCGGCACAAAGTGCAACAAATGTAAATCAACATGAGCATCACATTGAAGCAGCACTCAGTGTGCTTAGCTCTCCTTTGAACTGTTACATCCGTTTGCCGTTAAGCAGTTGGTGCGCGTTTGCCAGTCGAATTATAAAACGCCAACGGCCTCGAAAAGTCTAACAGCAGGCATTTTACTTTTTCATCAGTCAACAGTTGGGTTGGTATTGATTGCGCTTGGCTGTATTTGCATATAGTAGTACATGTGTTTGTATGTATGTATGTATGTATTAATATGTACTAGATGTCACATTTGCACATTTCCGCTTCGCCTGATTTGAATTTGCAAACAACATTTCCGGTTGTTGTGGCATACAACGCACACAAAGCTAAATTTTTTTTTAAACGAATTCATAGACAAATATTGAGACCCAAAGCAAATATGTTAGGCGTGTATAAATCATATGCCGTCACGAGTTATTACTTTGTTGTATATTTGAAAAAGTCTGTATGCGAATTGTGATGTCAGGGTTTAACCGCAAAGCAATTAGCAAGTTCAATGTGAAAAATGCGAGACAGAGAATTTTGAAAACATTTATAGAAGGTTAGACGTCATCGTAGAAAATCTATCATATCGTCGCACGCTTGCATGAAAGCATGAATGTGTAGCACATTCATGTTTTTGGCGCAACGAAAATGTTTTAAAATTGAACTTCTATATTTTTAAAATTTTCGTTGAGCCAGCAGCATGAATGTGTAGCAAAATTGTTACGTATACGCCATGGAATCTGTGGTTCAATGCAATACATTCTTGTTTCTGGCGGAACGAAAATTTTTAAAAATTTAAAAATTCAATTTCCAAAAATTTTCGTTCCGCCAGAAACATAAATGACTAGCACTTTCGTTTTTCTAGCACAATTTTCAGCGATTGAAATTTAAATCAAATCTGGAAAATTTCCACATTCATGCCTCTGGCAAGCGAGCGACGATGTGGCAGTCAGACTAGTACCTGAATGATCTGAGCGACTTTCATTTCCAGAGGATATTTCTATCGCTAATAAGAAAAAAAAAATGTAAGGAAGTCTACATTCGGTTAAACACCTTTAAATACCCAGCGGTAGTTTTCATATGATTTTAGAAATTTTCCATTTCGGAAGTGGGCGTGGTTGTGAAGCGAATTCGTTCAATTACATCAGGTATACTCCCTAATATGCTAGTATACCTTGTACCAATTTTATCGTTCTACCGTAATCAGTTTAAAAGTTATGACCCGTGAAATTTTCAAATATGCCTCCCTGAAAAGAGGGCGGGCCACGCCTGTATACAAAATATCATGCAAATATCTCAATTTTTGCTCAAGTTATGGTGTACACGGACGGACGGACAGACAGACGGGCATGCCTTAATGAACTCCTCTTTTCAACCTAAGAACTTTCATATAGTAGTACCGTTATGTGGATAAAATTATAATACCCTTGTACTAGAACTAGTAAGCTGGGTATAATGATGAGAAAAATTCGCTAAAAAATCCCATTTTTCCTCATACAAAATGTATGGGAGAAGGCGAAAAAATAGCCACCCTTAAAAGTTAAGTTACAGCGCTAAGTTTCGGCAGGCTTATTTTCTCGTCAATACCTAACCGAAAAAAAAACAATTTGTTTATATGAATCACCCTAATGTATTTCCATACATACAACTACAACAGAATATTCGGAAAGTCGAATGCAATCATGCGCCTATAAGTATACTATTGAATTTATTGCCTGCTATTTATTGCATCTGCTCATAAAATGCACTCATGTCAACATACCCTGTAGGAAAAACCATAACAAGTGATCGATGGGTCTAATACATAAAGTGGTGTGCTGAATTGAATTAAACGAAAATACAATTGTATTAGTAGAAGTTCAGTTTAAAATAAATTTTAAGATATCCCTTATTTCAATAACTCGACCGGTTTCAGAGTTATCGATCAATATGTGGACCAGGGGTGACCAAAAATGTGTTGATACATTATGGATAACAAACGAAAGGTGCTAACAAGTGCTGTCATAAGCAATGTAACTAATTAAAATATCTCATATGATTTTGGAGATATCTTGTAAAATGTGAGACGGAAAACAGAAGGGTGGAAGCTTCGCGCAGGTCTACTTATGGGCGCGATAGCATCTGCTGGGTCTGCTAGTACTATATGCGAACTAATGCTCCGAACAACACAATTTCCCTAGAGGGTGGGCACGCTATTGGCACTGCACTTTCACACACATACATAAGTTTATATGTTTGACTTGATTGTATTGACTTTGGCTGCCAACCAATATGCAAACTCATTAATTTATAAAATATGGCCAACAATATCCGTTAAATTAATTACATTTACAACAATCAATATTGCAAATAAATATGCAGATATTGCAAGCAAATATGCTTACTTATATCAGTAGGCATTTGTGAATATGTATACAATGGACACATTTTCTCATATCTCACTTGCCATACCAATTCATGCGCTCATTCACAGCCCTTCATAGGCATAACAACATTAAATCCTTATTTAAATGCCTCCATGGTATATTTACATGCATTTTGCACGCTTTTATCAGCAGCTTCGTGCGTGCGTATTCACTCAATTGTGCATGCAATATATGCCTTAGTATTTGGGCAATTACAGTTGTCACATAAAAAAAAAAACAAAAAAACAAAAAAAAAAAAAATTGCATCTCTTCTTTTTTTAGTACGGGTATTATATTGGTATAGCGTTTAAAGTTATTTCATTTTCATATTAACTATCAAAGTAGTACACTGAGAACTATAAAAAAAAAACAATATATGCCTTAGTATTTGGGCAATTGCAGTTGTTACATAAAAAAAAAAAAAAAAAAAATGCATCTCTTCTTTTTTTAGTACGGGTATTATATTGGTATACGGTTTAAAGTTTTTTCATTTTCATATTAACTATCACAGTAGTACACTGAGAACTATAAAAAAAACCAATATATGCCTTCGTATTTGAGCAATTGCAGTTGTCACATAAAAAAAAAAAAAAAAAAAAATGTATCTCTTCTTTTTTTAGTACGGGTATTTTATTGGTATAGCGTATAAAGTTATTTCATTTTCATATTTACTATCACAGTAGTACACTGAGAACTATAAAAAAACCAACGCACCACCTTTCTACCTTACAACTACAACACACACTTTAGTTACTCATACGCCACGTTGAACATTTAGCGCATAAATATGATCAGCCAATTTTCAGGTTTTATTGACTTAACTACACTTCAGTACTGGCAATACAACCACATATCCACGTTAGGGAATCGATGGCTAAAAAGATATATAAGTAGTTTTATCTTATTAACTTGCTCCTTGCAATCACACATATCCAGATAAGTACATACTACACATATGTATACCTATTCGTTCTGTTGCCAAAAAAATTCTTTCACATTCGCGCAGGTATTGGTCAAATTTAATATCCACTTAAAGCATGTACCACAATCACATTTGCTACTTGCAGGAATTTCTTGATTGCATTTGCTGACTATCTTCTTCATTGATTGAATTTCCGTTTGCTTCGATTTTGTGCTGGTCATTCGTGTGCTTGCCTCAGGATGCGAGTGATGAGTCTTGGCTGCGTATACTTAGTTGTGGTTAGCATACACAATTCACCCAGAAATCGAGCCAAAAATATTATTTTTATTTTGTTTTACTTTTATTTTTTTTTTTTTTTTTGTCTTAATTTTTTTTTTTTTGGGTACAACACATTATTGATTTTTTTTTATATATAATTTAATATGGTTTGAGTTTATTCAATTTTATTTTATTTAATTATTTTTTATTTTGTTTTAATTTTTTTTTTTTTTTTTTTATTTAACTTTTTTTTTGCTTTAAATCATTTTATTTTTTTTTTTTTTTTTCGTATACCCAGCGAACTAGTAAGGGGAAAAATACCATACAGGGGTATTATAATTTTGTCCACATAACGGTACTACGTAACGGCAAAAAATAATAGAGATAGATATAGAGTTCGATATATGAAAGTTCTTAGGTTGAAAAGAGGAGTTCATTAAGGCATGTCCGTCCGTCTGTGTACACGTTAACTTCAAAAAATTTTAAAAATTGAGATATTTGCATGCAATTTTGTAAACAGGTTACTTTCTGACCAAGGTAGGTTACTATTGAAAATGGACGAAATCGGATGATAACCACGCCCCCTTTTTCGATATCGAAAATTTCGAAAATCACATAAATTGACCTAATTCGGTAACGGAAATGGCTAAAATGAAGGTAGGATGAAGCCCTTAGTCATTATATTATGATTTTTTTGATACATTTTCAAAAGTGAGCGTGCCACTGCCCACTCTTAAGGGAAATTCGACTGATCATAACTTTAAATTGACATAATTCGCTAAGGTAAACAGCTAAAATAGTAAAAATTGTTGGGTAAACCCGTCTAAGCCTATATGATTACTATCCCGTTCGGAGAACTACCGCTGGATATTTAATGTTCGGTTCACTTGAATATAGACTTCCTTACTTGTTTTTGTTTAATTTTGTTCTATTTTTATTTTATTTCTTTTTAATATTTTTTTTTTGTTTATTTTTTATAGGTTTTAATTTTTTATATTATTTCTTTTTAAAGATTTGTAAATTTTACTACTTCAAGACCGGGTCTTGTGATTATTGTGAAATGGCATTTTTCACAATTTTTGTTTTAATTTTTTAAATAGAAAAGAAGAAAATTAGAAACAATGCTATTTTTTCATTTTGTTTTGGTATATTTTATTGCATTTATTTTATTTTATTTAATTTTGTTTTTTTATATTTATTTTTTTTTAACCTATTTTAATATACTTTGTTTTTTTTTTTTCTTTATTTCATTTTATTTTATTTCTTTTTTATTACATTTTTTTTTTTTTTTGTTCTATGTTTTTTATTTTTCTTCTTTTTTTTAAATTTTTTTCTTTTTAATTTTTTTTTTTATACCCAGCTGTACTTGTACACAGGGTATTATAACTTTGTTAGGATAACGGTTGGTTGTACAGGTATAAAGGAATCGAGATAGATATAGACTTCCATATATCAATATGATCAGGATCGAAAAAAAATTTGATTGAGCCATGTCCGTCCGTCCGTCCGTCCGTCCGTCCGTCCGTCCGTCCGTCCGTCCGTCCGTCCGTTAACACGATAACTTGAGCAAATAATGAGATATCTTCACCAAATTTGGCATGCGTACTTATTTGGGTTCAGAATAGATTGCTATTGAAAATGGGTAAAATCGGACCATAACCACGCCCCTTTTTCGATATCGAAAATTTCGAAAAACGTATAAAATGGGTTAATTCAATATTAGAAGCAGCTACAATGATAAAATTTGCAATATGTATTGATTTAGATGTTCTAAGGCCGATTTTTTAAAAATTTTTGAAAAGGGGGCGTGGTACCGCCCACGTATATTTGAAGAAATTTTAAAATTTTGACTCTTAATAACTTCAGAACAGTTTATGCTAGTATAACGAAATTTCGTAGAGGACATACTATTGTTGTGGTAAATTCAGCTATAGAAAATAAACGAAATCGCTTCGCGACCACGCCTACTTTTTCATAAAAGTTATATTGAAAGGAGGTGGAAATATTGAAAAGTCCATATCTAATTAACTGATTTAGCTATAATAATATAATTTGGTACATACATCAACTTTCATATTCTTTACATAATTTTTTCAAAATTTTGGAAAGTGGGCGTGGCACCGCCCACTTATGAGTCAAGCAATTTTTATTAATTTTAACACCATTAACTATACAAAACAAAGAATAACAGCATTTTATGTGCACAGCTGGGTATGTAATGTTCGGTTTCACCCGAACTTAGACTTCCTTACTTGTTTTTTTTGCTCTTTTTTTAATTTTTTAAATTTATTTTTTAAGAGATTTTTGAAATTTACGACTCCGGTTTTTATGGCATTTTTCACCGTTTAAATTTAAATTTTTATAAATAGAAAAGGAGAAAATTTTTTTTTTTATTCTTTTAAACTTTTTTCTTTGTAAATTTTTTTTGTCTATTTTTTATTTTTTTATTATTTTTTAAGAAATTTTTTAATTTTTCGACTTCAAGACCGGGTTTTGTGATTATTATGAATTGACATTTTTCACAATCTTTATTTTAATTTTAGTTTTTATAAATAGAAAAGGAGAAAATTAGAAACAACACCATAGCAATTTTTTGCTTTTTTATTTCATTTTTTATATTGTTAGTTTTGCAGTAATTTTCTCCCTGCTAATTCATAGCAAATAGGTATACAAATTTTGCTTAAAGCGAACTTAGACTTCCTAACCGGTTTTCTATTAACTTTTGGCTATCACTGATTTTGGTATATTTTTCTTTTTAAAAAAGCAAGAAGGATATTTTGCTATCAGTCATTGAATGAAGTATTGTTCACCATTTTAAAATATGCTTTTGTTTTTGCTGTGTGTCGGTGTTTGCTTCCTCTTTAGTCCATTCTCTAAATCTATGCCGGAAATGCAATTTGTGATTCAAAAGAAAAAGACCGGAAAACATGCGCTAAAGATAAAATAAAAAAAAAATTCTCCAAAACAATATAAAAATTCGGGTAACTATCTTTATTTCAAAAGAAAGAGAACAAATGAGAAGAAAAAACGGTACTGCGTTGATGTGAGTGTCCATGCATTTTCAATTGGCAGACAATGCAGTATGAGCAAATGTTTCTAAGAAGCATTGAAATGAGCACAAATTAAAATGGCTTTGGGTATTGGCTGCTGGGAATTTGTTTGAAATTAATTGTAGAAAATGGCAAAGATTACGACTGCAGGCATTGAATTATTTGGGAAATTAATTGGCAGAAAAAAGGAAATTTGAGAGTTGAATTAAAGGAAAATTGGGGAGAGGAAAGAGGGCAACATGAGTAGATTGAACAGTTTTAAGTGGCCGAAAAGGGAAGGGGGAAAATACCCAACAACATTGGAAAAACGTGAATTGGAAATAATTAATTTTAAATGCTGAAATTTTTTCAGCCAAAAAGTGTGGTTAAGTTTTTAGATTTTTTTCTGGACCCATCAAATTGAACCGCCTACAACGAATTTCACATGTGATAGACCCGGGATTATGTGTCTCAACGGTTGGTCCCAAAAGTTCCTACTGGGAAACTCGTCACTGACTTTACTTATAATTTTTTTATTGCATAGTTTTAGGCATGCATATAATCCAAGCTCTAGCTTTTTATATGATGAATCAATTTGAAATCGCATTTTGGAAACAAAAATTGTTCTCAAACCATTCTTACACGACTCTTTCCGGTGCTGGAACCTCATAGCTTCGGCATGAAATCCCCCGGCAATACTGCCGCATTCGCCACTGTCAATAAGGTGCCATAAAATATGTTCTAGCTTCAGTTCTAAAATGGAATACGAACAATTTAAAAATTCCCTTTCTTAATCGCCAATCATGCCACAATATACTCAAGTAATTTTAATTTATTTTTAATTTTACACTCACACTCGGCTAGTGACCAAATAACAATACAAACTAAGCTTTATAAGTAATAACGCACTCCTTCCTCATTATATCTGCCTCTAGCACACTTTGTATGCGTCTACATGTTCAATCTCCCCCTACCCATCGCACAACAACAAACATTTCATTAACAAATATTGCAATAGTAATAAATTTTACAACACTCACAGCAAAATTCATGACGTTGCATTGTTTTGTTAGTTAAAATATTCGTTTGTTGCATGCAACAACGAGCAGCAAGTGGTATGTTGCAACAATTGCTTTGGTTTTGTTGTTCATAGGAAACTGCAAATTGCATAGTGTTTGCATATAATAAATTTTGAATAAATATTTTATGTACGCATACATTAGGGTAAGTTTTTTTGTTTGTAACTTTGAGTTTGTATGAGAGCTGTCACTCCCCTATCTTCATACCAATTTCCAGGTTCCTACCATGAACCCTTCTAAAGATATTCAGCATTAAAAATTATGTATGTAGGGGAAATGCTAAGCCCCCTTTTTATCAAGACCTCTATGAGGTTCACCCTAATGTTCATAAAAGCTTATGCGTAAACAATGGATTTGCATTTGGCAACAAATACTCATACATTGTATCTAAGTGTATGTATGTATGTATGTGTCTACCATGAATATGTATATGTCCTTGTGCTATATGTAGAGCCTATAAAATGTTAAATTTACTGCTAACGAGCTACATATTTTATAATAAACATATTGAAATTATTTATTTAATGCTTGCAATTTGTTTCACAATTTTCATTCAGCTGTGCAGGTGGTTTGAAAATTTTATCATAACTGACTTTCAGAGCTTTTCGCTAATAAATTTTAAGTTTAAATGGGAAAGCTGGATATTTATTTCATATATCGATGGATAAATTAGCAAAATATCTGCAGTCACCATCATCGATAGTAAGTGAGAGTTTATTCGCCATCTACATATCTGATCGAAGGCTACCATTACCATACCATTACCATACCATTACCATACCATTACCATACCATTACCATAACATTACCATACCATTACCATACCATTACCATACCATTACCATACCATTACCATACCATTACCATACCATTACCATACCATTACCATACCATTACCATACCATTACCATACCATTACCATACCATTACCATAACATTACCATACCATTACCATACCATTACCATACCATTACCATACCATTACCATACCATTACCATACCATTACCATACCATTACCATACCATTACCATACCATTACCATACCATTACCATACCATTACCATACCATTACCATACCATTACCATACCATTACCATACCATTACCATACCATTACCATACCATTACCATACCATTACCATACCATTACCATACCATTACCATACCATTACCATACCATTACCATACCATTACCATACCATTACCATACCATTACCATACCATTACCATACCATTACCATACCATTACCATACCATTACCATACCATTACCATACCATTACCATACCATTACCATACCATTACCATACCATTACCATACCATTACCATACCATTACCATACCATTACCATACCATTACCATACCATTACCATACCATTACCATACCATTACCATACCATTACCATACCATTACCATACCATTACCATACCATTACCATACCATTACCATACCATTACCATACCATTACCATACCATTACCATACCATTACCATACCATTACCATACCATTACCATACCATTACCATACCATTACCATACCATTACCATACCATTACCATACCATTACCATACCATTACCATACCATTACCATACCATTACCATACCATTACCATACCATTACCATACCATTACCATACCATTACCATACCATTACCATACCATTACCATACCATTACCATACCATTACCATACCATTACCATACCATTACCATACCATTACCATACCATTACCATACCATTACCATACCATTACCATACCATTACCATACCATTACCATACCATTACCATACCATTACCATACCATTACCATACCATTACCATACCATTACCATACCATTACCATACCATTACCATACCATTACCATACCATTACCATACCATTACCATACCATTACCATACCATTACCATACCATTACCATACCATTACCATACCATTACCATACCATTACCATACCATTACCATACCATTACCATACCATTACCATACCATTACCATACCATTACCATACCATTACCATACCATTACCATACCATTACCATACCATTACCATACCATTACCATACCATTACCATACCATTACCATACCATTACCATACCATTACCATACCATTACCATACCATTACCATACCATTACCATACCATTACCATACCATTACCATACCATTACCATACCATTACCATACCATTACCATACCATTACCATACCATTACCATACCATTACCATACCATTACCATACCATTACCATACCATTACCATACCATTACCATACCATTACCATACCATTACCATACCATTACCATACCATTACCATACCATTACCATACCATTACCATACCATTACCATACCATTACCATACCATTACCATACCATTACCATACCATTACCATACCATTACCATACCATTACCATACCATTACCATACCATTACCATACCATTACCATACCATTACCATACCATTACCATACCATTACCATACCATTACCATACCATTACCATACCATTACCATACCATTACCATACCATTACCATACCATTACCATACCATTACCATACCATTACCATACCATTACCATACCATTACCATACCATTACCATACCATTACCATACCATTACCATACCATTACCATACCATTACCATACCATTACCATACCATTACCATACCATTACCATACCATTACCATACCATTACCATACCATTACCATACCATTACCATACCATTACCATACCATTACCATACCATTACCATACCATTACCATACCATTACCATACCATTACCATACCATTACCATACCATTACCATACCATTACCATACCATTACCATACCATTACCATACCATTACCATACCATTACCATACCATTACCATACCATTACCATACCATTACCATACCATTACCATACCATTACCATACCATTACCATACCATTACCATACCATTACCATACCATTACCATACCATTACCATACCATTACCATACCATTACCATACCATTACCATACCATTACCATACCATTACCATACCATTACCATACCATTACCATACCATTACCATACCATTACCATACCATTACCATACCATTACCATACCATCACCATACCATTACCATACCATTACCATACCATTACCATACCATTACCATACCATTACCATACCATTACCATACCATTACCATACCATTACCATACCATTACCATACCATTACCATACCATTACCATACCATTACCATACCATTACCATACCATTACCATACCATTACCATACCATTACCATACCATTACCATACCATTACCATACCATTACCATACCATTACCATACCATTACCATACCATTACCATACCATTACCATACCATTACCATACCATTACCATACCATTACCATACCATTACCATACCATTACCATACCATTACCATACCATTACCATACCATTACCATACCATTACCATACCATTACCATACCATTACCATACCATTACCATACCATTACCATACCATTACCATACCATTACCATACCATTACCATACCATTACCATACCATTACCATACCATTACCATACCATTACCATACCATTACCATACCATTACCATACCATTACCATACCATTACCATACCATTACCATACCATTACCATACCATTACCATACCATTACCACCCCATGTTTTTTAAGGACAACACTTAAGTCCTTTTTTATTACTAACAAACCGCAAAATTAAATAAATTGGTAGGTATCATTGGTAGGTTATACAAATTTATTGTGACCTGCTTTAAACCCTTCGAGTGTTTTCTGATGCTCTTCCTGCTTTAAAGACTCTCCATTTCTTACTCACTTCATTTGCTTCATCCCTTTATTGTCTAGTTTTCGTTATTTCTTTTCTCACTTTATTTGGCACATGGTAGCTCGAGGCCAAAATCGTCTGCTGTTCTCCTCAATTTGGTCATCCTTTGTCCATACACAGAGCCATAAGACGACTAAATTAGTATCAGCACTGTCCAAAAAATGGCACTGCTTACAAGGACATTCCATAAGTATTTGTAGCGTGTTTTAATAAACATTTATCTACTCAAATATTTATGTATATGCACTCCAGTTTATGGAAGTGCAATATTCTGGAGTATTAAACTGCTTCCATGGCCGCTAGGATGTATACGATCTGCTGCTACGATTATATAAATTTTTACTATGTGTCTGAGGTATTTTAGTGTCACCATGCTAAAGTAATATTTTTATGTGCTCCATGCTTGCACCAGCAACTTGTGCTGGTACTCTATTAAATGACTTGTTTTGTGGCACTTGGAAGAGCATCCTTCTTTATTGATTTTATTTTTCGTTTAGTCATTTAATGAATGCAAAAACTTCTTAAAAGGCAACTTGAATATGTAAATGAAGCTGTAGTCGTGAGAAAGCGGTAGCAGCATCATCGAAATGAATATCGTGCAAAAGTTTTAGTGCCACTGCTTTTTTAAAGTTGTTGAAATTTCAGTGCCTTTCAAACAACAAACTATTTGTGCATAATCCCAGGGGCTTTCAAACTTTTGTCATTTACCGTTGCTGATTGTTAAGGATTTTTCACATCAAGCCTTTATTCCATGCCTTTCATCAGCTGTTGTTAGTACAGTACCTTTCAAACTATAAACCAATTTCAGGTGCCTTCAAACTTTCAGTTTCTGGTTATTAGTTAGTTGAGACAAGGGGATTCGCTGATCCTGTCCAAAGTGTGGGGCACGTGTTGTAGGTCGATTCAGTATCTTTAAAACAGGATAGAATGGCTCATTGGAGATTTGTAAAGGTTGCCAGAGTCTCTGTCGAACAAAAACTCCAGCCAATTGAAATGCTATTTAGTTATATTATCAAAACAGTACCTGGGTAACCGATCTGCTTCGGTGCTATAAATTTAGTGCTAACTTTACTTATCTAAAATTATCCCAAAATGACCAAAAAATAATCCCAAACTAATCAAAAAAAAGGTCCCAAAATGATACGAAATTGAACCTAAATCGAACCAAAAATGAGCCGAAAATGATCCCATAATGACCTCAAAATCACCCTAAACTGATCCCAAAATGATCCAAAAATGAGTCCCAAATGATCCCAAAAACACCCTTATATGTATCCTAAAATTATCCCAAAATGACTCCAAAATGTTCCCAAAATAATCCTAAAATAATCCCAAAACGACCCCAAAAATACCCTCAAATGTTCCCAAAATGACCTAAAAATTATCCCAAAATGACTCCAAAATGATCCGAAAATGATCCCAAAATGACTCCAAAATGATCCAAAAATGATTCCCAAGTGATCCCAAAAATACCCTTAAATATATCCTAAAATGATCTCAAAAATGACTCCAAAATGGTCGGAAAATTACACCAAAATTGTCCCAAATTAATCCAAAATTGAACCCAAAATGATCTCAAAATAGCCCCAAAATAATTCCAAAGTGACCCCTAAATGATCTCAAAATATTCCCAATATGATCCCAAAAATATACAATACAAATGATAAAATGGTAACCCTGGGCGGCTACCCTACTTGAAAATATTTTAGTTGGCATGTCGGCGAAAATACCTTTCATTTGATACCCATATTGACTTATCTAACTACATATATGTTTTAAAAAAATTGAGATAGGTGGCAACCCTATACACTCCCTAAATCATACTATCTATATGCCAAATTTCATCCAAATGGGTCAAGCGCTTCTCGAAATAGTCCGGATATAAAAATATACAGCGGTAAGATGGCAACTCTGGTGGCAACCCTACTTGAAAATATTATTATATTATATTGGATATACAAATGTACAAATATACAAGTTTAGCTCGTTTAATGCATTTCATTTTCATCTTCTAGAATCCTTTCAAAATAAGCAAAAAAAAAATACGATTTTCGATTATAAAAACGAGCTCAAGCCTTATTAACTTTCCTTTAAAATAAAATTTCCTTTTCTTAACAAAGCCCTAATTCTTCACACAAATAAGTTTACCGCCTGCTGTCAGCATCTTCTCATTGACCATTTATTTAACTTCGTTAGTTTATGTGAAAACGATTTACGCACCACGCCATAAACACAGCATAAACTCAGAGCTTTGAAGGAGCAAGAAAACATTGTAGAAACCAAAAAAAAAAAAAACAAATAAATACAACAACTCAACTTGCTTATCTCATTTACATACATACATGCATATTTACTTATTTACTTGGCTATTAAAAATATGGACAAAAAATATCACGCTCACACTTGTTTGAGCATCGCTGATGGGTGTTGAGTGTCTGCAAAGTTTCGCCTGAACAATGCGCCGCATGAATTCGTATTTGAATACTTTTTGCATAGAGTCAAATTCATAAGCAGGTGGTCTTAGAGACACTCACACCTACACAAACTTGTGCACTTAACTGTGACAGACGCACTTAAGCGTTAATTTTGTCGATTCTATTTTTCATATTTCACACACACACCTACTTATTTTCTCACACTTACCCCAAGCATTGACTTTATGCGACACTTGGTAGTTTATGTTGCTCATACGCCATGTAGCACCCTGCCAATGCAAGTCTCGACCGGAAGATAAAAATAAAGAAAGTTTTTCAATGAATAAGCAGCAACACTCTGCAGCTGCTACGTAAAGACATACAAAGGAGTATCTAATGCGTTGGTGAGAGTGTGCTAAATGTAAATGGCTAAGTACAAAAGATGCGCGCAACTGACTGATGACAATTTATCATTGTTATAATGATATGAAATTTATGTGCAGATTTTTAACGCAACATTAAATTTTACTCTGCAGTTGATGAGTGTGATTTGTATGTTTGTATTGAGTATGGCAGTTAGAGAAAAAAGCAAAGTGCATAAAAATGTTATTGTTTTAGAAATGAGGTCTGAGGACAGAAAAGTTTGCTCTTTTCTTCTTGATTCATAAAAACAGACTAAAAAATATTCAGAATTAAATTAAATTAATAAAATAAGAGAAAATAAAAAATTAAGTAAAATAAAATAAAACTTGAATAAAAAAAGTAAAATAAAATAAAATAAAATAAAATAAAATAAAACAAAATAAAAAATAAATTAAAATAAAATAAAACTAGAATAAAAAGAGTAAAATAAAATAAAAATAATAATAAAAAAAATTAAATAAAATAAAGTCAAATAAAATAAATAAAAAAGTAAAAAAATAAAATAATTTAAAATTAAATAAAACTAAGAAAAGTAAAATAAAATAATATAAATTAAAATAAAACAAAATAAAAAAAAATTAAAAAAAAATTAATAAAATAAATAAGAGAAAATAAAAAATGAAACAAAAAAATAAAAATAGAATAAAATAAAATGAGGCAAAATTAAATAAAATTTAAAAAAATAAAAATAACAAAAAAAAAAAATAAAATTAAAAAAAATAAAAATAAAATAAAAATAAAACAAAACAAAAGGAAATAAAATCAAATCAAATAACAAAAAATAAAACAAAATCAAATTAAAAAAAAAAAAAACGTGAGTACCAAGTAGTCGTGATGAATGATGTGTAAACATGTGTATCCGCACACAAGTCTAATTAAATTAATATTTTTAAGTGGATTTTAAACAATGCTTCGAATTACCTTCAAAACAACAACACAAACTTTGTTATTTTATCTATCTTTGTGAAGTCACCAAAATGTTCGCAATATGACCCCAAAATGGTTCCAAAATGAACCAAAAACGGCCCCTAAAATAATCGTTAAAGGACCCCAGTATGAGCCTAAAGTTTCCGCCATATTACGACCCCAAAGTGATCCAAAGTTGATAGCAAACTAACCCTAAAATAACCTCATAATGACCTCAATACGACCCCAAAAATATCCCAAATGACCCCTATATGATCTCAAAGTAAGCCCAATATGACCCCAAAAGGACTCCAAAACACCCCATTATGATTTCAAAGTGACATCAATATGACCCGAAAATGATCCCAAAACTACCCGAAATTACGTCTTTCCTTTTCCTAAATTTTCTTTCGTTTTCCTACCTTTACTTTCTTTCCTTTCCTTTCCTTTCCTTTCCTTTCCTTTCCTTTCCTTTCCTTTCCTTTCCTTTCCTTTCCTTTTCCTTTCCTTTCCTTTCCCTTTCCTATCCTTTCCTTTCCTTTCCTTTCCTTTCCTTTCCTTTCCTTTCCTTTCCTTTCCTTTCCTTTCCTTTCCTTTCCTTTCCTTTCCTTTCCTTTCCTTTCCTTTCCTTTCCTTTCCTTTCCTTTCCTTTCCTTTCCTTTCCTTTCCTTTCCTTTCCTTTCCTTTCCTTTCCTTTCCTTTCCTTTCCTTTCCTTTCCTTTCCTTTCCTTTCCTTTCCTTTCCTTTCCTTTCCTTTCCTTTCCTTTCCTTTCCTTCCTTTCCTTTCCTTTCCTTTCCTTTCCTTTCCTTTCCTTTCCTTTCCTTTCCTTTCCTTTTCTATTATTTCCTCTCCTTTCATTCTTTTCCTTTCCTATTCATTCCTCTCCTTCCCTTTACTTTTCCCCTTTCATTTAATTTCCTTCCCTTTCCTTTCCTTCCCTTTACTTTTCCCCTTTCATTTAATTTTCTTCCCTTTCCTTTCCCATTCCCCTTCCTTCCTTTCGCCTTCCTTTGCTGTTGACACATCAAAAACGGAATAATAAGAACTTAAAACGAAGAATAAGAAATAAAAGGGGGGGTGGGACATCACACAATTCAAAGGGAATTTTCAATAGTGCATATCTCCGGAAGTATTCAAGTTATAGTAATATGAAAATTGGGGTACGTAGTCAAAAAAAATTACTCTCCATTAGCTCCAGAAAATGGAGGCGTAGGATGGAACCCACGGCTATAACCTATGTAGTACGCGCTAAGTAGTTAAATAACTTATGCGGCTTCCGTTATTCTTTACAAACTTTTCCTTTTATTTCTGCAGATCATTACTAACCATAAAAAACGTTGTTCTCTCTCTCTCTCTCTCTCTCTCTTTCACAGAACTTCATTGTGCGCGGCTCAAGCCAAATCAACACAATGGCAGTATCGGTGCGTCTGCCGCCGGATACTGGCCCCTACATAGAACACTATTTGATACAGTCAAACGATGTATTTTGAGCCTAGAAAGTTCGCGTTTCACATTTGACTCAATACCGGCGCTGATCGCACATTACGCACAGTGCTGCGATGAGCTGCCGGTACAACTTATACTGCCACGTGCTTTGCGCGAAGTCAAAAATCGTCAACAACTCTCTTCGCTCGCTTTATTGGGCCAAGAGTTCTGGCGTTATCCCATGTCTTGCCCGAAATCACATGACCAAGAGGCTACATTTCTCGATGCTAAGTCACCAAACTCCAATTCGTTGACTGAAACTAGCGGTCTTGGCACCACCGTTTTTAGCAACTCGGGCGCACCACAATCTGCGAAAATATTCAGTCCAACCAATAATCCATGTGGACTCTTTAGTCAAGCTGGCACACCATCGGATACCAATTCGAGCATGAGCTCTTTCACCACAAGCGGTGCACCACAAATGCAGCTAATGAGTCCAGAATCGGTGGACTCTGTCATATTAACAATGTCGCCAGTGGATGTGAATAATCAGCGCAATGGCGTGATCGGTGAGTCAACAGCGTCTGCGACAAATGGCAATCTAAGCACCTTCAAATCGCATAATCTTGCACCGCTGCCAACGAAGGGTACGAAAGGTGTCACCGACAATGGTATACGCCCTCAACGCCCTAAACCGCCAAACACACTTAACTTGGATCTACGGAAGCCACCAGCGCCACCGCTGCGTTGCTTCAAACCACTCACACCCAGCAGTCCACTGCCAGCTGATCATGGCGCGAATAATTTTACCGTAACAACTACGGTGACATTCTCCATGGAGAATAATAACTCACCACAGTTTGTAGAGGTCACCACACCAGCGACTGCCACCAATATGATCGCGCCAAGCTCACACAATTCAAATGCCACATTTCAAACATTCTCGAAACGCTTATCACCCGAAGGCGAATGCAAAGATACGCTCTCTTCGCAGGGCTCCTCGAATGGTAGTCGGTGGCAATCGCAGAGCAGCAAAGATTCTAATCATAGCCAAAGAAATATACTATCACCCTGCTCGGCGGGCACACCAACCAGTGCAGTGGGAGGCGGCGGCAGCAGCAAATCGCGACGCGCCAAAGCTCGTAAGGAGTCGAAACATTATCAGGAGTCGGACATTTTGGAGAGTCCACAAATATACTGCCGCAGCGCATTGGGTGATAAGATAAGCGACTATGAGGATCTATGGACTCAGGAGGCGAACGATCGCACTGGCTTGCTGTCGAGTTTCAAGCCAGCGGAGGGCGCTCAAGGCAAGCGCCCGGATTTACTTGCGGAGACACGTAAGTATTTGAAGAAATGCTCGAACTAGTTTTGTTGCCGAGATCAGGTTTTTGCGTATGAGGGTGGTCCAATAATTTACTAAAGCTAGATAGAGACCTTCCTGCAGCCCAAACAAGTTTCAGGTCTTCTTGTGGGTTGGTTAAGGTTTAAAATGTAATAAAAAGATGGATAGAGAAAAGGAAGGGAAAAGAAAAAGGAAAGAAAGGAAAAGGGAAAGAAGGGGGAAAGGGAAAGGAAAAGGGCTTTCCTACTTTTGAAATTCAATTTCTAATCTTCCTCTATCTTCAATTTACAGCCACACTGACTGCACTCAGCGCCAACTTGCTATCACCTGCCAACTCCGCTGCCAGCCCGCCACACAATAGTGATCCCGCACCCGCAGCCACATCCACCCCAACTGCCGAGTCAGCTGCTGGCGCCGCCACTACCAACACATGTGACACACAACAGCTCATACAATTTTCCGCTGATGCGCAACCACGTTCGCGCTCTGGCCTACTCTTGCCCGGTCTCATGAGCCAATCACTATCCGAAGATCAATTCAAGTTATGCGAACCCACGGAAGGTGATACAACACCCACAGCTGAAACGCCTGCCTCACGCAGCAAACAAGGCAGTCCTTTCTATGCGGAACCAGCGGATGCGCTACGTGAAGCCGGTCTTAGCACAGCCAGCATTTTGCGACGTTCCCAACGTGGACCACTCTTGCCTGCAAATCATCGACATTCCGAACCGCCTAAGAGCGGATTGGCACGCACACCTTTGTGCCCGTTGTTGATACCCAAAGAATTTGAGAAAATTGCTGGTAGTTTGGATGAGTTAAAGAAGAAGCAACAGCAGCAGAAAGAACAGCAACAAACGCAACAACAATCGGCAGCGCAGCAACAACAACCGACAAAACGCCCACGTGCACGCTTCGAACAATGGCAACTCGATAGTAGTTGGGAGTTTATGGGTAAACAAGATGGCGACGAAGATGACGATGACTATGAAGTTGGCTGCGGTGCTGAAGAGCATAATGGAAAAAATAATTATGGTGATTATGATACGGAGGAACAATGGCGTCAACACGCCGACAAGGAGAACTCATTGGGACGTGAAGTAAACAAAGAGAATAAACAAAAACCGCTAACGGTGCATCAAATAATTGCGAAGCGTTGTCCCGACTTGAATTTGCCGGAAATAGTGCGTTGCTCAACGCCACCACAGCAAACATATCAAAATGGCCAGAAGCAGCTGAGCAGCGAGCATCATCATGGCAGTCAGAAGTCTTTTGACAGTCAGACTGGTAGCCGTCTTTCATCGTACGACAATGTCGGTGGCACCTACGCCTTCTGTCAAACGTATTTTAGTGGTATCGACTCGGCGCAATCGGATGATGGCACAGTGTTTTCGGAGCCATGGGACTCCTCACAGTGGGATTCCATGAACCAAGCTGATGGTGAGTTATTTCTGGTTTTATTTTCTGTGCACATTTTAATTCTCTCTCTTTCATTCCTAGACGCCACTATTGCTTCAGATACAATACATTTCTCGAAATGTCGTCCTGTCGTCTCCGAAGATGATACGCTTGTTGAGGAACTCAGTACCAAAGAAAGCAGTCAAGACACATTGAAAGCTAAGAAATCAAATGGCAGACAAAAGGTCGCGACAATACTTCGAAATCCAAGCATGCGAGATCGAGAAATATTGCGTAAGTACCTATTATTTTAAGAACTTTAGAATGTTTAGTCTTGCATGAATTTGGGTTGAGTCGCAATCCGGAAAAAGAAGCCTTAAGGCTTAAGTTATAGGGAGAAGGTGTTCTCGGATAGACCATGCTAAGTGTCGCCACCACCAGTCCGAACGGGAATTTGAAGTTTGCTGCCATAAAGTGTTAAGCGCTCAAATCTATGTGAAGAACTTGGGGAACGCAAACATCACCTCTTGGCCGCTAGTGTAGTTTTATAAAAATGGACGTACATAACTAAGTTTTATAACCCGTAAGTACGGATAAGTCTCTAGTCGCTCGGTTTGTTGACACGTCTGTCGTCGAAAGATCTGATTAAACCCTAGCCACTGTTGCAGACATAGCCGATTATAGAAAAATGTCAAGCGCTATATAAACTGCCCCCTACATGAATCCTCAAACTAAATTCTCTAATATTCCTTCACTCTAGTGTAGCTCCAAACCAATGGTTTATCTGCCTAGCTGCTTCTACGTTTTGATTGGCTTAGCTTAGATCTCTGATGGCTCTCACCTATCTTTATCCATCTTCTCCTTCCATAGAGGGATGGCATGACCTAGAAGCTTTCAATGGTCATACCAAATCACTCCAGAGAGAGTCGGGCAGTACCGCAAGGAAGTACCGGAGAGTACCGGGTTCATATCCGGCCAAGGACTGTCAATTTCGACATCACTTTCCAAAACCTTCGAGGAATATTTTTGTCTTAACAACAACACTACCAGCATATGAGATGCTGACATGACTCATAATTTGGCATAAGACGAGTAAGGACTGTCCTATCTTAAATTATCATCAGTAAAGTTCCTCCTTGGCACTGTAATTTTCCATCCGTTCTGGCCCGCGCAGCTATCAAGCGTACATAGCCACGATGCTCTCATCTCGACTTCTATAAAGCATTTCTGTCGTTCTCTACCGTGGACTTAGTCGGTGGTAAAGTCGAAACTCCCAAACAAAACATACGAGAGAATTCAAATAAACAAATGCATGCTTTGAAGCACAGCTCATCAGTTTGGGATCTGCCCCATAAAATTACCAGTTCGAACGGAACTAACTGAGGGAGCGTTTTCGCCCTTCCTAGAGTGTAAGAACATTCCCAAGATCCTAATCAAGTTTTTGTAACGGGAGTCCAATGAAACGTGCAGTTTCAAGGAGGTTGGACCAAAGAGACAGAGGGGTTAAAAGAGTAGGTTCAATTGAACAGCTAAAGAGATTTAAAGTGTCATGGGGGGAGATACCACATGCAGGACTTGTGTCAGATATAGTGTGTATAAGTGAGAGTTTAACCTGTTACAGTATTCAGACCGAAGCTGGGTCATAGTAACTCTAGTCTCCCTTGGTAAGGTGCGTTCTTTTTCAGCAATATCGGGTGGATAGGGCACCTTGCGGACTCCTCTGGTTGACTGGATATATTAGCTGCGTTAAGAAGGAGTCGTAACCTACGAAAGGAAAAGAACATAAATTGAGGTGAAGGGATTAATTAATTAAGCGTGAGATGGAAAGGGAATTGAGGTCAATCTCCCCGCCATCATCAGTACGCCATCAGGTACGTAAAATGTGAAACACCAAGGGAGTTCAAATCCGCCTCCACCTGTTTTTTCATCTCAGTTGGAGACCCCCCTTCTTATGCTGCCCAATGAGGACGTTGTTAAGAAAATATCTTGTACGCTGGACTTAAAATGACCCAGTGATTGACGCCTTTGGACCTAAAATTGGGGTAGTATGGTTAATCTGCGTAAAGCTCATCTTCAAATTTTCTTCTATAATCGATGGTGGTCTCGCGGTAAGGATAATTTTTTTCTCGAATAGTCCAAGGGCCATTTCATCTTCTCTCGACACTTTTGAACATTCAAACTCGAGAGGTGACTTTACTTCTCACTTTTCTACTCATGGCCAGACTGCCAAATCTGATAAGGAAAATATGTAAATATGTATATGTAAATATTTAGAATGAACCCATGAAGCGTGGGAAAGATTATAGTGCTTAACAATTCCAATCTCAATCATGCACGTTCTTGCCTTTGATGTTGAAACGGAAGTCGACACTTCAGATAACCAAAGCTGATATCAACGATTATGCGCAGTTATTTATTTACACAGCCTAATCTTAGGACGCACTTTCGGCGCGCCAAACATAAAAGTAAAAAAATCTTTCTCAAAATTTGTTCGCCTGCCGCTGCACCTCAGGCGCATGCAGTGAGATCACTGCTGCGTGCTAGACGCCAACCGTGACCTAAAATTAGATTGCTTGTTTACATAGCACATACCCGATTTACAAACTAAAAAAAAAAAAATAAAATAAAATATTTCCTTTTTTTGTTTATTTATTTTTATACATTATCAATTGAAATAATTACGCACTGACTGGGCGCATATGAGGTATGTATTGTCACTGAATGGAGTGCGCTGCTTGTGCGGGCGGCATGGCACGTCTTTGTCGCCTCTCTGACGTGCTGTGCCGCTGCGCTACTGTTTGTCGTCTGTCTGGTAGTGATAAAGTTGGTCGCACGCCAAAACGCACAACAATGACTCGCGAGCATTTACTCATGTGGTGAAGTACATACAATAAGTCTGCCTATAAACAATAACAATGACAAAGTCGCAGGCGCTTGGAAAGCGTTTTTGTGAGTTTATTTGCGTTTTGAGCTTCTAATCGGTTTTTATCAGTGTTGAGGGTATTGCGACGCAAAAATTACCCAAGTAGCACATGACAGTCTGTGATGCCCTTTGTGATGCCCTTTGGATGTATAGACATATCACTTCTTTCTCTTATTGCTTGTGGTTTACTTATGTGAAATCTCACATGCGGCAAGAGAGTCCAGTTTAGAACAGTGATGCACAACCTTGCCAATTGTTGAGGTTTGATTTTTGGGATGTGGGTTAATATTACACTATCCCTATCACTATCACTATCCATATCTCTATCCCTCTTTATATCCCAATCCCTTTTTATCTCCCAATCAATCTCCATATCCCTATCCCTATCTCTATCTCTATCTCTATCTCTATCTCTATCTCTATCTCTATCTCTATCTCTATCTCTATCTCTATCTCTATCTCTATCTCTATCTCTATCTCTATCTCTATCTCTATCTCTATCTCTATCTCTATCTCTATCTCTATCTCTATCTCTATCCCTATCCCTATCCCTATCCCTATCCCTATCCCTATCCCTATCCCTATCCCTATCCCTATCCCTATCCCTATCCCTATCCCTATCCCTATCCCTATCCCTATCCCTATCCCTATCCCTATCCCTATCCCTATCCCTATCCCTATCCCTATCCCTATCCCTATCCCTATCCCTATCCCTATCCCTATCCCTATCCCTATCCCTATCCCTATCCCTATCCCTATCCCTATCCCTATCCCTATCCCTATCCCTATCCCTATCCCTATCCCTATCCCTATCCCTATCCCTATCCCTATCCCTATCCCTATCCCTATCCCTATCCCTATCCCTATCCCTATCCCTATCCCTATCCCTATCCCTATCCCTATCCCTATCCCTATCCCTATCCCTATCCTTATCCCTATCCCTATCCCTATCCCTATCCCTATCCCTATCCCTATCCCTATCCCTATCCCTATCCCTATTCCTATCCTTATCCCTACCCCTGTCCCTAATCCTATCACTATCCCTATCCCTATCCATATCCCTATCCCTATCCCTATCCCTATCCCTATCCCTATCCCTATCCCTATCCCTATCCCTATCCCTATCCCTATCCCTATCCCTATCCCTATCCCTATCCCTATCCCTATCCCTATCCCTATCCCTATCCCTATCCCTATCCCTATCCCTATCCCTATCCCTATCCCTATCCCTATCCCTATCCCTATCCCTATCCCTATCCCTATCCCTATCCCTATCCCTATCCCTATCCCTATCCCTATCCCTATCCCTATCCCTATCCCTATCCCTATCCCTATCCCTATCCCTATCCCTATCCCTATCCCTATCCCTATCCCTATCCCTATCCCTATCCCTATCCCTATCCCTATCCCTATCCCTATCCCTATCCCTATCCCTATCCCTATCCCTATCCCTATCCCTATCCCTATCCCTATCCCTATCCCTATCCCTATCCCTATCCCTATCCCTATCCCTATCCCTATCCCTATCCCTATCCCTATCCCTATCCCTATCCCTATCCCTATCCCTATCCCTATCCCTATCCCTATCCCTATCCCTATCCCTATCCCTATCCCTATCCCTATCCCTATCCCTATCCCTATCCCTATCCCTATCCCTATCCCTATCCTTATCCCTATCCCTATCCCTATCCCTATCCCTATCCCTATCCCTATCCCTATCCCTATCCCTATCCCTATCCTTATCCCTATCCCTATCCCTATCCCTATCCCTATCCCTATCCCTATCCATATCCCTATCCCTATTCCTATTCCTATCCCTATCCCTATCCCTATTCCTATCCTTATCCCTACCCCTGTCCCTATCCCTATTCCTATCCTTATCCCTACCCCTGTCCCTAATCCTATCACTATCCCTATCCCTATCCCTATCCCTATCCCTATCCCTATACCACCATATTCACTCAAAAACCCCTCTTTTTATGGTAGGTGCCACGCCCACATTATCCAGTGGTTCGGATTGTGAATCTTAACCATTATGGAGCTCTTTTAAGTACACACAAACTAGCTTCCCACAAATGTGGCTCCGCGAGACTCTGGTGGGCATCACTGTTCAAAAAAAAACTATTTACCCGTTTCTGCATATTTCTTCTGTAAATAATTGCTCAGTATTCAGTATTGCTTGAGAAAGTATTAATCTAACTGACGCATTAGTTAAACTGGTTAGATCTAGTATGCATGTAAGCTTAATGCGGTTAAAGAGCCAATAGCGATTAGAATTTATGGGAATGTACATAAGAGCTTAAAGTCGAACTTTGATACTAAGTTTACCATAGAGTATATTAGTCATTGAGTATGTATGAGTACGACTGGTTTTATGAAGGAGCCGAAACCGTAGGTCTAATGCTGTGGAACCCTAGCATACAATGCCGAAGAGTTTAGGTTTGAACTACCAACCCTTCTCATCTCTGAGGGGAGGGGTCCTTGAGACTTTTATAAAAAAATAATGATGCAATACAGCAACTCAGTTGCATCACTTTCAATGTTCTAATTACCACAAAAAACTATAGACAGACGTGAACTTAGAAGTAAATATATATTATTCAAGACAGACAAGTTGTCGCGAAAACTATACATCCCCCGCAAAATAGCCTACGATTGTTCTTTAAAAGAAGTGATCCGCAATTAACGTCTTTCGTATACAATACTCTAAAATCGACCCCAACTTAGCCGTTTAGGCTATCAGCAATTCCGACAGAGCTTCCCGTTGGGAATAATTTGCGAAAGTCGCTAGATATTTTATCGATTTAATCAAAGTCCTCTACCAAATTTCGATAAAATCGATTGAATCATCTATCGACTGTCCCGAATCATTCCCAACGGGAAGCTCCGTCGGAATTGCTAATAAACCCCATAGCTCGTATATGTCAATTTGTGTTGCCTATTTATAGGTCTAGACTTGTCGAACTGTATATCCTTAACGGACAAAGTGGAGTCGTCCGACACTACCCGTTCATAGGACATGCTCACACAGAAGGAATCACTTCAACCCATATAAGAGAGATTAAAACTCTCATTAGTCGCAAAGTTCCTTGCCCCTCATCCCAGATCCATCCCAGACTAAACGCTTTTTTTGCACCCGCACAATTCTCATCGGCTTAAAAAGTGTGTCAACATCACACACTGAAGTTTGCATACAATTGTTCAATGAAATCAGTTTGTAACAAGAGTTTATTCGTAATCAACTTGAAAAAAAGGAAAAGAAATTTTCAAGTGAAACACAGAGATTTCCTTTTTTACTGCAAAGGCCTTGTCTCTATCATCTAATCGAAAAGGAGGAATATATGCACATATAAATTCTATAATTCGTAAGCTTATCAACTGTCATGACCAATCAGCACTTAATTATAAATATGTCTAAATCACTTAATATTCAATTAAATTTTGATAAGAAATGTATAGAAAATCAATATTCCTATGTAGATAGATGCACTGCAAAAAAAACGCCTGTAGCATAGTACACTGAGACTAGTTAACTTTTTAAGCTTCCCCAAGTCAAAGAAACAAAGGAATAAATAAATTCAACCTAGGATGCAACCCTGCCTGAAAATATCTTCGTTGGTATATGGCCAAAAATACATTTCATTTGAATCCCATATTAGCATATTTTGCTCAATATTTAAAACGAGATGGGTCAGGTGGCAACCCTGTAAACCGCCCAAAGGCAAAATCTAAGTAGAAAGTTAAAGCAATAGAATGAAGCATATAACCTATATGCCGAATTTAAGCCAAATCACTTCACCAGTTGCCGAGATATTGGTCGATATAAGACGGAATAAATAAATTGGGGTTAGGTGGCAACCCTTGGTGTCAATTCTGCGTGAAAATATATTGGAGTACGGCCGAAAATACCATTCATTGAATACCCATATTGCCATGTTTTGCTCAATATCTAAAAAACTGAGATAGGTGGTAACCCTGTAAACTGGGCAAAGTGGCAACATCCAATTGGCAAGTCTTAGAATAAATCATAGTTACTATCTATATGCCAAATTTGATCAAAATCGCTTCAGTTGCCACTATTTTTTTACTCAAGTCTGAACACTGTGACACTAGCCCCCGAATTCTGTAAGCTGTCTCTAGTCACTAATAGAGACAATAGTCACTAATAGAGACAATAGTCACTAATAGAGACAATTCGTGTTCCTTGAGATGAGACAAATTACAGAATTCGGGGTAGAATTCAACTTCAAAAAGTTGGTTCAAAGCAAGGTATGAAACCGATTAAAATAACGTTCCGGTTTTGTAACTTGTTTCGGTTTCGGTTACGGTTTCGTTCTTCACCATATATTTCGGTTTAGTTCCGGTTTCGGGTTCCAAGTAAAAACACGAACAACATAAATTTTAATATTAAAAAACTCAAGTACCCTGCCAACCAGAGCTGGCCATGGTGAAAACAAAATCAGAAAATAGAGCTGTGCAATACCAAAAATGACTGTGGGCAAAAGTATGCATCGAATTACCATAGCATAATTCGATCTAAATCTATAATTCGAAAACTTCCAACACTAATTAGCACCTTCAACATGGGTAGAAATGGAAGCTCGTTGAAAAAAATCGCGCACTTTTTATCCTCTTTTTTGGTAAGAGCGGCCCAGTAATTTCCCAAGATTTTATCCGCTGCTGGTTAGCAGGGTATGTAGGTCTAATTTTTTTCCCTGTGGGCATAATGGAATTTCTTCTATATAATAATAAATATTGTTGCTGCTATGTATGAATGAAATTTCTGCAAAACCTATTCTAAAAATCAACTCTCCTTTTTTTTTAGAAAAATATTAGAATGGAAAATAAATGAAATATGTAAATAGTCGAAAACGTAACTTTTTTTCGATGGGTTCAATCAAACTTTCTCTTTCAGTATTTTGATACTAAGGTTCGTAACCTTGATCGACAATCTTCCATGAAAATTTTTCGGGATACTTGTTTGTCAAAGGAAATACC
Source organism: Campiglossa producta (assembly GCA_964058755.1). NCBI lineage: Eukaryota > Metazoa > Arthropoda > Insecta > Diptera > Tephritidae > Campiglossa > Campiglossa producta. The sequence continues at coordinate 13,201,825 of CAXKVI010000005.1, read as the reverse complement.
AATTTGCTCATTAAAAGAAGTGAGGCATTAAAAAATTCAAAACCTTTTGGAACCGGTTCCGACCTTTGAAACGGCTTCGGTTTCGTTCTTTTCCAGATCAAAATAACGGTTACGGTTTCGGTTTTAGTCCTTGGTACAAAGTGGTCAAATTAATTTTCCGAGTGGTGTTAGAAAGTCTTCGCTAAATTTTCACAAAAATAGAACAAAAATTCCAACAATTTCCTACATCTTGGATTTAGCATTTTAAGTTTAGCATGAACTTTCCATAAGATAGACGATTATTTTAAGTTCAACTCTCATCAATCATAGAAATATCCCTCAAGGGGGGTAGTTACCCATAACATGGCAGCACTGACTGTGAACCCACTCCGAGAGAGGGCCTCTCGACTGCGCTCGTTTTGCTATTTATTAAGGTGACCATAATTTTCGAGCGAAAAAGGAGGACGAATGCACTAAAATCATAAAAATTACTAATACGATCGAAACTTGGCGAAAAAGGAGGACAAATTGTCGGCATTAAAACACATCTTATTGAAAAATACGAAAATAATAAATAAATATGTACTGCATTGTAAACGGGGTCCGGCAAATGCGCCAAGTTTGAAGTCTCTAGCTAACCGGCAAGTTGCTCAAAGATCGATCGCAAGATTCCTCCTGCGTTTTAAAATATTTAAAAGATTTGCAATTATATCGGCCAACGCGCCCCTATTGGAATTTCGTTTTTCACAAATTGTATTGCCAGCGTTCTATCAACTAAATGCCAAGTTTCAAGTTCCTATGTTGCCAGGAAGTTAGTCAAAAGTCGATCGCATGATTCTCAACTTCATAATAGTTTTCGAAATATCTCGATCCGTACCCAACTTATCGAAATTTTTTTTGATAAGGGATTGCATTGTCCACGGGTTTTGACAAATGTGTCAAGTTTCAAGTCAATAGCTTACCGGGAAGTTGCTCAAATATCGATCGCAAGATTTCCCCTGTTTTTCAAAGATTTTCAATTATACCGACAAATTGCAGTCACCGTGCCTAGAATACGTGCTAAGTTTCACGTCCTTAGGCTGCCAGGAAGTTAATCAAAAGTCGATCGCAAGAATCTCAATTTCACCACCTAGTGGATACTTTTTTCATTCATATTGCTTTGTCACGGAGTTATGAACTATGTTCCAAGTTTTTTTAAGTCTCTGGCTCAACGGGAAGTTACCTAAAAAGACTTTGCAAGATTCCACAAATTCGTATGAAAATTGTGGTGCAAACATGAAAGCGACTTAATATAAAGGTTGTAGATAGGAGTATAAAGTCGTCAAATAAGGAGGACAAGGGAGACAAAATCGTCAAAAAGGAGGACACAAATTTTCGGAGGACAAGCCGCATTTTCAGAGGAAAATCCTCCTCAAAGGAGGACGGATGGTCACCTTATATTTATGCCTATTTTACGTTAGCTGGTACTAGTTGGCAACAACAAGGGAGACTAATAAAAAATTATAAAAATAAAATAAATAAAAAACACGATAAATTACTTTACTTAACTATAATCGCATTGTTTACCGGTTGATATCTCTGTTGACTAAAAGTAGGTACAGAAGCAAGTGTAGTGCACTTGCGAGTAAGAAAAAAAAACTGGCCGTTTGAGTTGCGAATCCGGGTATCTGTCTGAAAGCTGTCATATTGGCGAATGTGTCGGTAGTTAACTAAGCAGTATTCGTACTCCATGAAATATTCGCAGTCTATCGAATATTCCAATAATGAGAGCCCGTCGAATATTCGAATAGTGACATTCGATTTTCGGTATTAAAAAAACGACAATGGAATATTCTAACTATTTGAATAATTTTAACAGCCGTAGATAATACCGAGTTCAATTCTTCCATACCGAGTTTCGTACATCACCATCAGAATTATATCAGTTTTACATGCAGATATTGCCCATTTACAGACACTTAAGTATAAATTAACCAAGTATTGCATAACCAGCAGCATTTCAATTTACTTTAAGCTCACATGTAAATAAGTAAACATTTTTATAAACGCAGTAAATTTTAAATTCTCAGATTACTAAAAATGTGAAGGTGTAATAAAAAGTTGGTACTTGGATTTGTGTATTTCGCAAAAGGTGGGTAAACTTGTGCCAATTTAAAAGGCATCAATGTAAGTAACGCACAAGGTCAATGGGCTCCCGAGATTTGGGTTGATATATATATATAAAGCGTTCAAAGTGGCAACACCCAGGTAGAAAGTCTTGGAATAAAGCATATCTATATGAGAAATTTGATCCAAATCGCTTCATTCGTTTACAAGATATTGGACGATTTACGAAGGAATAAATAAAATCGGGTTAGGTGGCAACCCTGCCTGAAAATATCTTAATTGGAATATGGCCGAAAATGCTTTTAATTTGATTGGCATATCTTGCTAAATATTTCGAAAAATTTAGATAGGTGGCAACAGGCGGCCCGATTTGTTCATTCAAATTTTGAAATTTTGAAATATCATAATCCTGCCACAATAGGACACAAGATTATGTTTTTTAATTAAAACCCTGCTAGACATGAATTACAGCATTCATCAGTTTTTTCATATTGCCTTTAAGAACCGGATGGTAGGGATAGATATTGAGATCGGGTTAGAGAAACATGCAGAGAAATAAAAATGTGGCAGGACAAAGTCTGCCGGGTCAGCTAGTTGATGTATAAAATATTCAAGCTCGCTGTCATTCTTCTTTGACTCAAGTCTCCATAAAAACTTTGCATCTCCGCCTAAGAAGTTAAATACAAAAATATTTGCCATTATTTTCCGTCTCAACTAAATATAACGAATTTAGATAAGTTGCAAAAAATTACACGACCAATCAACAAAGAGTTTGCTCCGCGATCAATCCCTTTCGTTTCTGACTTTTCTGCAAACTGGTTCCTAACTTTACTATAGAGATCACCTCAACTCATACAAATCTACGCCATTTCGTATGTACTAGAGTGAGACAAGCATGAGGTCAAAGCAATTAAACAAAGCGAAATAATTATTGGGCATTGCTTCAGAAAACCGAAGACGAGTTGAAATAATTTTTTGGCACTCCCTTTTGCATCACTCAATTCCTCTACTGCAGAACTACACAAAAGAGGCTGCTTCCCTTTAAGCAAGTAAGCTACTAGGTAGATATTATATGATAAATATAATAAACAATAACCTCCGACCAGGTAAGTCGAGTAGTAAAATAGTAAATTTAAAGTATTGACCGATAACAAAAGCAAAGATATTGTGGACACGTGAGCGTGTCGTGACCACAGGAAATACAGAAAAGAATAGTTATGGAAATGTGTAAGGTACTTCAGTAAAATAAAATTAGTTGACCGTCATTTAACACAAGCAAGGCCGCGTATTAAGGTGGATCTTATTTTTCAAAAATTAATTTTTCTCAAACTCTGCAACCGATTCAGCTGCCTTTCTTTCGAACCATCAAATAGTAATCCACACAAAGGGCATATATGTAGATAAATGCGCAATTTAAAACTCAAAATGAAGCTTACTTCCTTCACTATTTATGCCTAAACGATGTGCCTTGCTTGAAATAAAGAGTTTCCCAAGATCAGGACCCACCTTTAAAACTTTCGGAATTATTTATCCTTTTTAAAAAAGGTAATTGGATAGTTTTTAAATTAATAAAATAAACGATATTTTTCCCTTGTAATTGAAAAAACGCGATTTGTCTACCGTTTACTGAACAATTTTTGTGTACCCTTTTTTTAAAGATTTTAATATCCCCAGAACTTCAAATTATTGCGGCAGTAAAAAAAAATGGACCGCCCTAATGTACGTGAGTACGATTAAGATGTTTTACTTATTAAAACCACCTCTTTATATAAAATTAGCACCTAATAAGGGTACACCCTAATACTCATACATCCTTGAGATGTAAAACATTGGTTACTTAACACTGTTGTACCAATATTGGCGCAATATTTGCTTGATAGGTATACATTTTATGGAAGGATTGTGAGCGTACATAAAATAAACATTTAGGTACAGTTGTCTTAAGAAATAATTAGTGTTTACGTACATACCTATATACCTACATATTAGGTCTGTTCACTGAACAAAAAAAGTTCAGAGCAGGTTATAGCAGAGCAGTGAAGGGCAGCTGTCAAAATAGTAATAGAGCAACTTAGAGCAACTCAGAGCAGAAATGCCATGAAACACTTGAATTTCGATAGTTTCTAGTTATTTGTTGAAATCCTCAAAATTAATGCAAAATGCACGTATACTAATGCAGTGTTCATGCTGAGTTTTAAAAGCAGCATTTTCCATTTTCGGTCATACATTTCGAAGATACGTTAATACTGCCGCATTTTGAAAATGCGCATTTAGCTCATTTTCTAATGCTTAAGGTGCGTTCCTACATCGTAAGTGTAAGTATGCTTGCCTTTTCAGATACACTCCATTTCTTTTATAAAATTGAGTTCGTGGGTAAAGAAACCGACTTTCTAAACAAACTTGGAAACTCTTCACCTCGAAAATTGCAACAGGAAAAATTATTGCATAAGTTGCGTTGATTTGCTTAATGAGAAGATATCCTAATATAAACAGCGGTTAGCGCAAAAGTATGCAACATTTTTTCCCTTTTTCTTCATACAAGGAAATTTTTTTGTTCGTACTGTATCTTCGAAGATGCTAAAGCTAATGCAGAAATAAAGTAGCATTTAGTTGCGTTTAGCTTTCAAAATTGTATGAAAAAAATGCTGCTTTTTGGGCTAATGCCAAAATACAAAATGCAGGCTCAGCATTAACAGCACATAATATACATAACGTTGCTTTCCTTGCAAGCTAGTTTTTTTGTTTGTAAAGAAAGTAAAAAAATGCCAATGAAAGTCTTGAACAATGTCTCGATGTTGCTATTCAAAATCACCAGCAAAAATTTCAACTGGTCTAATTTCTTAAGTCGACCTAGGCTGTTATTGCTTATGACCACAGAAATGTGTGATCTGGACTACTCTACTTTTGTTTTGAGCATACTCGTGAAACAAAAGATAGAGCAACCTTGATCAAGAAAAGTCTTCTTTAAAAACAATTTTGTGAAATATCTCAACCTGGCATAAGCTAGAGCAGCTCAATAAACAAATCTATATGTTTGTATGTACCTTCATTTAGAGATGGACACGGTATATCGGGACAAGCGGGATTTGCGGTACGAATTTTTAATTCAATATTGAAATTCTACAAAGCCTACAACTTCTGGGCTCAGCCTGCTGAGGAGTTATTATTACATCCTGTGTATGAGTTAAGGGCTTGATAGCACCTTATCGAATTATAAGTTTCAATTTCATGCTGATTTTAAGTATTGAGGTAAAAACATGAATTAACCCATAATACCTATAGATGGGAAAAATATCGATACCATCTTGGAAGCGAGAAAGTCCCAGCAGGACCTTTGACTTTTTATGGCAAAACTAAAAAATTTTATAGAACTCTGACATCTGGCAAAATAGTCGTCATCAAACGACCGATTGAAAATTAATTTTCACATGTATCGCATCTTGTCTAATTTTTTAGATCATAAAATGAGATTTTAAGATTTTTTTTTATATATGTATTAAGTTTTGGTACAGGCATAATTGTGATTCAAAATATATTCGTGAACCCATCTCTATTTTCTATTTCACAAAAGTACAGTAGGTCATCCGTAACCAAATTTGTCTGTACCGTGAGACGGTGTAAATCAAAACAAAGTTGTGACGTTTGACATCGTTTACTTTGACCGATTTAATGGCATATCTGCCAGACGACTAAATTGTACATACCTATTGGTATACCTAAACACATACATTTATAGACTACAATAAATCTGTCAATTTTGTATATAGAAAATTGTCTAGTTGGGTTAGAAAATTGCTGATGCAATAACGGTAACATATTAAATCATATTTGCAATTTTCTAATACGCAATTTTTTAAATCCTTGCTTTGTTGGACTTTTTATGTAATTATTTTAAAAATATGTATTATTTTTTACCTATACAAATTTACATAGGGTAAGGATGGTGTGAGTTGAAGTAACATAGAAAGCGTTAAAATATTTTTAATTCAAAAATTGGCTCTCACTCATTGTATAACACTCTAAAATTGTGAAGAAAACTCTAGCCCAGTCAAGGAAAACGATTTCAAATAACTTGATCAAGATTTTGGCACTCCGTCATAGACACCCCGGTACCCGCCATCAGATCGTTAACGATGTGTCTAACCATTTCCAATAGGGATGTTAGGAAAGTAAATTTACCAGAACGGGAAACGGACATTTCAAAATTAATTTTTTGGAAAATTGTTTCTAGTGTAATCCAAATATGATTTCTCCCATAATAAGGCCAGAAAAAATGCTGGAAAATAGAAGGAGAGAGGAAAAAGAAATGGGGGACAAGGAATACAGATAAGAGGAGTGCGTAAAATAAAGAGATAGAGGGAGATGGAAGGAAAGAAGAGACAGAAAGAAGTAGTACCAACGCATGACAAGGTAACACGGCATAGGGAAAAATTGAGAAGAGGCTAAAAGAGAGAGAGAGTTATGGAGCATAGACGGAAAGAGCAATAGACAGAGAGAGAAAAGGGATAGAAAGATAGGTACAGAGTTGAAAGAGTAATCTGAATAATATTGATGAAGTTAAGGGAGTGTGAAAGAGGAAGAAATATATTTCTTATTTAGTGTTTAGTATAATTTTTTTGCTAACCGGAAGAGGTGAAATATATAACTAATATATATCAAATACTACAATTCTGGCGCCAGGTGTTCTGCTGCATTTAGATTTTCACATATGTAAAAAAAAAATATAAAATAATCATCTAGCTACTTAACAAATGTCGCACTTATGAAAAGGAAGTGCTAAATATAGCGTTTAGTTAATTATGAAAATAAATTTTAATTGTCAATGTCAGCGTGATGGTAAATCGTGATGTAAATAGAAAGCAGCTGATATTTACATCATAATTTCCCATCACGTTCCCAAAGGCAATATGACAAAGCTGATAGGACTGCCATTCACTGTCTAGCATGGTAGTGTATTCTTTAGAATGCAAACATTTTCCCTTTGGATTATAGATATATGTGTTTGATTTTATTGCTATGTTTAAGTGTCCCTTGGCACCTCAATTTTTGGAGACTATTAGGGCTGCCCAAAAATTTTTTTTTTATTTATTTTATTTTGAAAAGGTTTCTAAATCAATCGAAAATTACCTTCCCTGCAAGAATCTTCTACCAGGACAAAAATCTACCGAGAGAAAAGGCATTACCGTGATCATTTAAACACCTAATAATAAAACAGAGTAATAATAAAAGAAGAGTCAAGAAGGCTTCTGTCTTTTCCTGGTAGAATTGGCCCGTCTTCTTAAAAAAAACTAGTAGAAAATGTTATTTACAGCTTTGCATTGTGCAAAAGTTATCACACGTCAATTATCCATTAAGGTTCTTGCTGGGCAATTCTAAATGTGGAAAACGGGCAGGGTTGCTATTTTGAGGAACTGTGGATTATATTGTTCGGCAAATGAGGTCAAATACAATGGAATTCCAAATTTGGAAAATGAGATTTGTATGGAAATAAGCGCTAAATTTTCAATTTTTCGCCAAATTTGGTGCGGTGTAAATGTACTATAAATCTATAAAAAAATTGCGATATTTTGAGTGTGGAGCCTAATGCAATTAAATTTTAAGTCGGCGCTTAAGTTGCTTTGTTTTCCGGATATCCTATAACAAATTTATTAGATAGCTGCTTTTAACTTTAGATTCTACTTTATAATATCTTTGATTGAGAGCCTATAACTTTTTGTTTGTTGTTCTTGAATTTCTTTAACTAATTTTCTAAGATAACCCATATTTGAAACTTGGAAGCTTACCTTCAAACGCTGTTTCTATCATAGAAACGCATTTCTAGCCTCGTTCCAGATACAAACTAGAATAAGTTTGTAGATAGGTATGTAGATATTTACCCAACCAACATTTTGAAGATTGATTAGCGATTTTTAGAATTTGCAAGCCGCATGGAAAAGTGTTTTCTCTCTCTAATAGTACATTTACAATGCACAACGTACATTCAAATTAGCCACTTCGACACCGCTTACATTGGCAAATTTGCATTTAGCTTCACATTCCCTACAAGAATCTTCTACCAGGACACAAAGCCACCGAAAAAAATGCACCACCGAAATTTGTTAAACACCTGTAGAGTCAAAATAATTGAAGAGTCAAGAAGGCTTCTGTCCTTACAGCTGTGCATAGTGCATAAGTTATCAGACGTCATTCACTAATTAAGGTTCTTGCTGGGCAGTTCTAAATGTAGAACACCCACAGGTTTGCTATTTGGATGAGCTGTGGATTGTATTGTTCGGCAAATTTGGTACAATGAGGTCAAATGTGAAGAAGTTCCAAATTTGGAAAATGAGATTTGTATGGAAAAAACGCCAAATTTGGTGCAGTGTAAATGTACTATTAGAAAAAAAAAAGTGGCTCATTTATTGACGAGCTATAGGAAGGCGTGTTTATTAATGGGTTCAGATGTGAAGGCAAACAAATTTCGTTGAAAACCTTAACCCCTTAGTGACATAAGTTCGAATTCGAACAAAATCGTATACCCAGCTAGATGATTACAAGGTTGACTGGGTAAAAACATTTATGACTAAAATTAAATGTGAGCGCATACTATACAATGAAAATCTTCTAAGATAAGTAAATTGCATCTGCATCTACGGATGTATATATGTATGTATAAGTGAGTGTGACTGCGAAAATCTTGACTCATACATCAAAGGGTACTTGGCTCAAGTCATTGCTACTCATTTCCTTTTAACCCATTTAAGTTATTGATATTGTTTTTTTTTTATACATATGTATGTCTGACGCCGTCAAATAAAATCTTTGCAGAATATGATGATGACGATTTCGCAAACTCTTCAAAGTGAATTATTGCTTTGACGTACTTTATTAGGTGTGTTCTTATTTGAGATGTTTTTTTTTTTTTTTGCTACTTGAAAAGTACGGTTTTATTATAAACCTTCTAAAGAGAAGGTCCAAGAAAGAACTTTTTATAGAAAAGAAATCGGCTCAGCCGTTTAGACGGAAACCGCGGTCATACGGAGTACTTTTCATTTTATAACTTTAAACGAGCTAAACTTGTATATTTGTACATATATCCGGACTATCTCGGTAACCGCTTGACCGAATTGGATACAATTTTGAATATTGATAGTATGACTGATTTTAAGACTATCCATTTTGGGGTTGCCACCTGGGACGGTTTACAGGGTTGCCACCTATCTCAATTTTTTTTTTTTAATTTTGTAGAAAAATATGCCAATATGGTTTTTAAATGAAAGGTACTTTCAGTGACATGAGAATTGAAATATTTTCAAGTAGGGTTGCCACCTTACCGCAGTATATTTGTATATGCGGTCTATCTCGGGAACCGCTTGACCGATTTGGATGAAATTTGGCATCATTTTAGGATTATTTTGGGATTTTTTTCGGGTAATTTTGGGATCATTTTGGGTAAGTAAAGTTAGCGGAAAATTGATAGCACCGAGCAAGCTCAGTCACCCAGGTACTTTTTATATATATTAATAACAGTGTCAAACACCCATTACATTTAAGAGCCTCCCTAATAAAACCAAAACAGTATTGATTACAACATCAAGAACTTGTGCCGACTAAAGTCTCATATCGTTCTGAAGGCGGGTACCATTAAGATTTTCAAAGTCGGATACAATAAAAATTTAGCACAACTAGAGGAAATGCAAAAAACTGCGTTTAATTTGAAATTAGGGCTGGGCGAGTAAAGTTGATAGAAAGGGAAACAAGGCTAGATTTCGCAGAAGGAAATCTTTAGCACTATGGCTTGGTTCGCGGACTAATTTTTAACTTAATTTTGCACAACAACAACTGTACCATAAATCGTTTGCAAAAAAGAAGTGAAGAAAATTTATGATCATTTTTGATTTCGCACAAGCCAAACACAAAACACATCTGGAAGTATTGTTAAAATCCACAAATCACGCGCAACCTTGAAAGGAAGGAACGACAGACGGAAGTTGCTACCTGTAGAGGAAGCGCGCTGCGGGTTAGCAATTGAATAGAGATAAGAAACTTGCTGACGCCAGCATATACTCCTTCCTCTCTCTCTCTCTCTCTCTCTTTCACACGCACACAAACTATAGCGTGAAACAGGATCAGTCCGTCAATACGTCAGTTGCGTGACGTGCGTCAATTTTAGAACAAATTCTATATTGACGTATCCGTCGTATCTGGCGTTTCTCATACAAACACCCGCAGTCTACTTTGCTGTCAGTTATTTTGACGTACTGACGGCTTGATTCTGCTGAACGCTTATATGCTAAGTAGCAAAGCGAATATCAATATGCTGAAGAGAGTGATGAGTATAGAAGAGCGCTATCTTTTCGCTCGCATAGCTGCGAGTGTGAAGTATGAGCGCGAATATAAAATCTTGAGCACATAGCGTGGCAAGAAACAGTTATAATTTTCAATTTAACGCGTAAACAGTGCAAACGGAAGGCGCAAAAAAGACGTTATCGAGTACTCTTCGATATAAGCGCAACACGCTTTTCGGCGGTGTAAAAGAAAACAAATCCGTTTGGCGTACTGTTAGAAACGATATCTGTGCTGTGAAAAAAAAAAAAAATATTTACGTAGTAGCTGAAACAAAACAGCTTGCATAGCAAAAGTTTGATTCATAACGCGCAGCAGCTGCAGACAAACAGCTGTTTATTATTGACTCGTAGAAACTTATTTGGTACTGCAAACGCACCGCTCGAACGCGTGTGTCGATGAGAAATTTTCGTTTTCGACAATTCGTTTTAGCTGGAAAGAATCGTTACAGTGTACATCATGTTTTGGTTCAAAAAATTGTCATGCGAAAATCGCGCGAACCAAAATAACCGAATACAAAGTGAACGGCGTCATAAACGCATTAAAAAAACTGTTAAAATGGTAGAAAGCGAAAATAAAGCCGCCGCCGCAGCCACCGAAAGACTTTCGAATAAGTCACTCAACTCGTTAAGCGAACGACAAATTGAAATTGTCGATCCCGACATCTTCTTTCACGATCCCGAGGAAGTGCGTCAATATAAAGAGGAAGCTCAATTTCTAGAGCTCATGTCCGAATGGGAAATCGTACAAAATCCTGCGCGTATGGATAATTTTTTTTCCGCTGATTTTGAGGATGAGTTGCTGGCGCAAAATAAAGCACAAGAAAAGCCAATGTATGAAGAAGTTGGCGCAGAGAGCGAGCAAGTTGTGCAGCTACCAGGAGTACAACAGAAAAGCTCAACAAATACTCGCAACAAGAAACGCCAACAACGGCGCGAAAAACGCGGTTTCTGCTATCTCATTTTTAGCGATCCAATACAATTGGGTTTGGCAATACCGCAACATCTTGAAAAGCCGCCACAACACCTCAAGTGTAAACGTAGAAGAACTGAAATTAGAGAGACACACTTCAATTCAAGCTCAACAATATCGTCATGCGTAGCCTCATTGGAGGTAATGATCGCTGGTGACGAGCTTGCTGCTACCACACCTATGAAAGTACAAAGCACGGATGCTGCAGCCGTAACGTCACCACTACACAAGGATCCTGCCATTAATCGTGCACAACTTAAGACTGAAGCTTTGGCATGCTCTATAATGGGCGCAATTGGTAAATGCCCCGATCGTGATAATTCGGCTCACTCCTCAGAAGCTGATCTTATCGATCATTATGATGTTAAGAAATTTTTTCGTCTCGACGAATATGGAAACATATTGCTAAATGTTAGCCATATCGAAGAGATAAAAGGTTTTGGTGTGAAAATGTCGCAAAATAAACGTTTATATAGACGTTATCGGAAATTGTGTAAAGCCATTGATGATCGTTACAATGAAAAATGTCGTTGTATTGAAGCGCTCAAGCGACTATTACGGCATTTGTGGTCTTTAATTTGTGGTAAGTTATGATTTTGGGTTTTCTGCTCAACCTAAATACAAAATAAGTGTTTAGTGAAAAACTAAACTCGTACTCAACTCATTAGTTTGAATTAATATAAAAAACTAGTTTCCTTAGCATCCATTTCTCCTGGGGAAGAATTCATCCAAGTCTGCGCTACTTTGTGGTGCATAAGGACATAGAGGTCGATAGAGTTTGTCAAAATTTGACCTAATGAAAACCAGACTTATCGCCTATTCCGGCGGGAGTAACTGTAAAAGATTCGATAGGGATCACAACGACGTTATCGAAACTCACTTACAAATTTCGGTTTAATCTATATGAAGAAGGAAAAGTTGATTATGGTGTCGCTTAAAATCTAAATTAATCTTCCATAACGCTAACCGTAACGAAACCATACAAATCAGCTGATCCAACAACCTTATCGAAATCAATCAAGGCTGTTCTAAAGTCCGATCGGATTTGATTCCGCAACGGATTGATATTCCTTATGTATTGGATATGAGCTTATGTTATGACACCATGAATCGATTACATTGATTTATATGTGGTTGGTTGAATCAGCTGTTTTATCTTGTTATGGTGGTAGTTATTTTAAATCGTTCTGGTGGTAGGGCTCGAAATTATTTCTCAGAATGACAGAAGAAAAAAACTGCAAAAATGTCTTGTCAGTGAGGTTGATGGCAACAGGCTCATTAAAGGGTCAGTTACATAAAGCTTTGTTAACCTCGCCTGACATTTGCTACCTCAAAACTTTGCGTCCAACTACAGAAGTATACTACAATGAACGCCTTACGCTTCTCTTTTATACATTTGTTTTCGTTATTTATTTCTTTGCATTCAGAGTGTTTTGGTTAATTTCTTAATTTAATAGAGAATAAATGAATTAGTTTCCCGTTCGGTAGCGGTATTGACCCCATTAAGTCGATCTGAAACACAGCATAAAACGTTTATAGTGCGTTCATATGGAACTTATTAAAATAAAAAAGCTATATTTTATCGAAACTTTCCTTTTAACTCATTTAACGTAACCTCATTCTAATAACACACTTTTTATCCTTCTCATCCCACAGATCACCCACGCAACAAGCTAAATGCGCATAATGGCGGTCCCGGTGACTTGGTGCGCACCTGCACACTTCAACTTGCACACGATCCTTGCTCAACTTTTGCGCGTAATATTGAAAATTTCATTTCGTGTACGAAGGAGTCACGCGAAGCAGCGCCACAAGTTGTTATGCGTAATATGCGTCAATTTATGAATGGCATGAAAAATTATCTCGTCAAGCATGGTGAGGGTAAATTCCATCAGGAAATCGAAGCCGAACGTTTACGTCTAAAATCGGATGAATTCCTTAATCTAGACGCCATTCTTGAGACTGTGATGCATCAATTGGTTGTGTTGCCGCTGCGCGAACATCTCTACGGCATGTTTGTGGACTATTATAAACGTTCCGAGGATATACAGCTGTTGGCGCAGAATGTAAAGTATGCATGTGGACGTAATTCGGGCGATTTTGGTATACGTGCTACAGTTACGCCGCCGTCGTCAACATCATTGCAAATCATTTCAGCATTGTTGCAACGTCTGCAAGAGGCTGAGCTGCCATTGGACAAGTTGGATTTGTTTATGTGTGTAATTAAGACAGTATTCGAAGCGACTGGTTGTCCGCGTGGACAACAATTGGGTGCCGATGATTTTTTGCCCGTGCTGGTTTATGTGGTAGCCAAGTGTGGTTTTGTCGGTGCCGAAATAGAGGCTGAATTTATGTGGGGTCTATTGCAGCCAACGCTGCTGAGCGGTGAAGCGGGTTACTACTTGACGGCGCTTTGCAGTGCTGTGCATGTGTTGAAGAGTTTTATGGCATCCGAAAACGAAAATGGCTCCAATTCTTTGGACGTAAGTATAAGCGGAAGGAAAAGGGGGACTTATCAATTTAAAAAACTACCTAAACAAACTGTAGCTAGTCCACAAAAATTTAAAAATTATGGGAAAAAGTTAACTTGGCTAGGGTTTTACGGTCACGGTTATGTCTGGGGCATTAAAAGCTTAATTAATCTTCTTAATCGGTAACATTAACATAACTAAGTATACCTGATCCTGATCCAACACAATATGGCGTTATGTTATGGCGCCATTAATCGATTGCATTGATTTTCACGAGGTGGATGGAATCAGCAGATGTTACGGTTAATGTTATAGAAGATCAATTTATTTGGAATTTCGAATCGACTTTGTTCCAAAGACATAAATATAACAATAACTAACCGAATTCGATAAAAAATCGAAATTTTGCTAAAGAAAAAATTTATCGGGCAGATCTATCGATTGTTGATCACTGAAATGAGGTATTCCTATTAAGGCGGATCCATCGACCTGAGAAAATTTAAAAGATCATGAAAGAACTCAATCGACTTAATCGGAATTTAGCAATGAATTTCGTTAAAGTCGATGTGTTCCAATCCTGCTAACCATTTTCGGATAATTTCCTGGGAATTTACCAAGCCGCGTTTCCCAAAAAGCTGGATAGAAAGGTGGATAATTTTGTTCAGCGAGGAACCTTTTCTATCCATGTTGAAGCTGCTAGTTGGGGTTGGAAATTATGGAACTATCGAGTTTATCGAATTATGCGTTGGTATTTCGATGCCTACTAATTTCTGATTTTATTTTCACCTTAGCTAGTTCTGGTTGGAAGTAATTGGGATCTATTCCATACCGGACACAAGTGGTTCGATAAAAATCATCTAGCAAATCGACCCGTGTAAATGGGCCTTTAGGGCTAGCTTTACCGGAAACTCTATAGAAACCAGCGATAAATTACGTAAGTTCTATCGAGTTGCCCGTTTTGACGGAATAGCTGATAGGCCGCAATCTAGAGCTGGTAAACAATCGATGGCACTATCGATCGTTTTTTTTTTTTTGTGGGCCACTATTGATGTTTTTTCTACGATGGCGATATATCGACCCTTTCATGCTTTGTTGTTTTATGCAAGGGTAACAAATTATAATAACCTTCCGTAAAGCTTACCGTAACTAACTGACCTTTAACTGTTTACGTTTAAGTTATTTTGTGAATAAATTTAAACCTGCACTGAAAACCCGGGCCTTAATCCAACAACCTCTGTCAATTAAACTCCCGATTAGCTATAATCAGATGTTGAGTAAACGTCCCTTAAACGTTGAAATTTGTGACTAACAAATATTTTCTTATACCTTTCTTTACAGTGGCGCTCCTCATCACTACCCGCTTGCTCATCGGTTTTACGCGTCATCATACCGGACGAATGTAATGGCTCACTGCAAACACGTACGCTGCCCGTACGCCCACATACCACAACACGTGAAGTATGCCGCATAATAGCGCATAAAGCGCGTATCACCAATCCACAAGATTATGCACTGTTCAAGCTTGTAGATGGCGAAGAAACGCTCTTGAACGATAACGAATGTCCGCAAGATGTGCGATTCGCCTCGAAAGGCAAACATTGCATGTTGGCGTATAAGCGTATCGATGCGAAAATCGCTTGGCCTACAACAACTTATTAGACTGCGTTAGAATAGCGGTTAGAGGTAGCTAAATCAAACGCTGCGGTCAATAATGTAAGAACGTAACAAATCTAAAAACTCTTACCCCAGCATGACTCCTTGTTTATTTCAAAGTGGCTCAAAATCGACAAACAACTACGTAACGATATGACAATCGCTTGCCCTAGGACGAATAATTAGAGTGCGTTTACACGGAGCTAATTAAAAAGAGAATTAAAAAAAAAAAAAATATTTAAAATATTTCGACAAAAAATGGCTCGAATGCGGCAGGTAACAGAAGTTTTCGTATTTCACCACGCGTGGTGAATAGGCATACATATATGAATGCCGTGCCGAAATAAACCAGGTTGATATTTCTATAAGCAGCGGATTAATTTTAATTACATTTTGTATAATTAAAATTCAAATCATAATGCAACATTTGCTCACTAACAATTCTCATTGTTTTCATTTTAAATAAGTAAACTTAGTTTTAGTTACATACATAAATATTTAAAAAAGCATTTTTATGTACTATTTACAAGTATACTAAACAGTATTGCAATAAGTTTATTTATATAAGCTAAATAAATAAGTTTGCATACATACATACGTATGTATTAAGAGAGACTACTGATTAACGATTAATGTATATGTAAAAAAAAATATGTATCGAAATAATTTTGTACAATTAACGAACACTTCCGATTGCGTTTACAAATCAAAAGTCATATAAAAATAATTATATCCTAAATATTAGAACAAAATAAAAATAATTTGAGAATAATAATATCTAAAAAAGAAACTAATATTTTGTGAGTGAAAGAAGGAAAAATAGATCGTCTCACAGGCGAGTCATATTTAAAAAGAACGACCGATAAGTAAAAAAGTCGAGCAGTTTATCGATTCAGTGACTCTTCTTTAAAAAATATATCGTCCTCTATTATGAGCGACATTCGATGGTCAATGTTCGATTTTCGCTGGTTACCGAACATCGATAACCTCTTTATTGATTCCTGCTTATAATCGTAATTATGATTCTTTACGTCTTTTGACACCTCCCTTGACATTTTTCGGCGTGTTTTATCAACTGACCCATAATAGTGGTATTCATGTAATCATATAACTTTACGAAATGCATAAACTCATACAGTTACCAGCTCAGTTCCCTAGATACATTTATATCTACTTGATGTCAAACAAAAACTTTTTATTTCGAAAATTCCATTAAGAAGTAGTTTTTGACCTAATTTTAAGCATATTCTACCTTTTTAAGCACCAAAATGGTCGCCAAAGTTGACCAAATTTGTGCGAACTTCGTTTCATACAAATTTGGCAGTTCATTTACACATTTGGTAATTTTCTACGGTTACATGAATACCATTAATGTAATGTGTGCAAAAATTAAGGTTAGAGAGCGAATAGAAGACGATTCGGATTCGAATGACGTTCTCTAGGGTAGAAGGTTAGAGAAAGATTTGAGAAACTGTCGATAACTATAGCATTGTCGACAATTTGGGGACTTAGTTTTCGATATCGAGAAAAAGGTTAGATTTCTAATCGAACTCCAATGTATTTCTCTTATTTGATTCAAATATGCTCGAATTTTCGTTAGTTCTCTAATCGTTCTCGAGTCGATTTCTAGTGTAGTTTTCTAACGTTTTTCTCGACTCGAGAACTACACTCGTGTATAATGTACAAAACCGAAAATTCTCTAACGTTAGATTCTGTTTGCTAGGTTACCATTTTTGGTCATAATACCAAATCAAAATTTGTTGCACAAGCGCTCAGTCAAAGATCAATATAACGCGTAATAAGTTGTTACTTACACGAGTTGATTTCCCAGTCGACTTGTGACGTTCGACTGCTTTCAACCATCAAATACAGAGGTCGAATCGTTAGATACGATCACGAATCGAAAACCAGACGAGCGAAAATTCTGTGATACGTCAGTCGTATAATTGAAATGGGATTGTTAGATACGATAGCAAACGTAATTCATTTTCAATTCACAAAGTTTTGAATACCTTTAGTCACTCGGTCACGTATGTAAAAATCCGATTGAAGTTGTACGTTCACGTAAGTCGTAGTTCTAAATACAAAATTTTACGTGACGAGTTGTACGATCACGGATGTCACGATTCGGGCCCAAGTTCTCGATCGGTAAAATTGCTTTTAACACGACAAAAAATCGACCAGGAAATAAACCCGTCTAAATAAGCTTTAAATTTGAAGCTAGTGAGAAACACTGTATTCGATTAGTGGTGGCCTGCCCATAACCATACAAGTATCAAGAGAAAGCGGATTCTATTTTAGGTTTACGTCATGTAAATTTAAAAATGCTATAGTATTTTCCAACAAACTCTCAAGTTAGATATCGATTAGAGGAAGACTAGAAAAATAGTCCCATTCGGTGATCTCCAACGTTAGAGAACGACTCGTGAAACACTTGAGAAACCTAGTTCGGTGTATCACCCATCAAACACTGAAGTTAGATTTCGATTGGAGTTGATTAGAGAACGAGCCCTATGCTCTAATCTCTAACGTTAGACGACGACTCGAGAAAAACTGGAGAAACATAGCGTTCTCAAACGAAATGGGACATAATTCTCAAATCGAGATATCATTCTCTAATAAGATTCTAATGTGAATGGTTTTCTAGTGTTGAACTCTAGTATCTTTCTCGACTCGAGAATTAAGGCTGGTTTTCATTATGTCAAATGGTGTCAAATTCCATCGAATTTATCGAGATTTGTTTGCTTATTTCGATAAAGTCGATTAAAGTGGTCAAAAATTGATTTTGGTAAATTTATTAATTTAATAAAGAGAAAAAAAAAAAAATGAATTAATTATTGCTACGTCACCCATAAAACAAT
Source organism: Campiglossa producta (assembly GCA_964058755.1). NCBI lineage: Eukaryota > Metazoa > Arthropoda > Insecta > Diptera > Tephritidae > Campiglossa > Campiglossa producta. The sequence continues at coordinate 13,183,458 of CAXKVI010000005.1, read as the reverse complement.
TTTCACTAAACCTTTGTTAGCACAGCACGTAATTCTAATGAGAAAATTTTTTCGGTTTGACATATGTAATTAATTTTGAATGTGCGGTCAATGTCAATTAAAATTAATTAAAAAAAAAATATATATTAAAATTTTAGTTAAAAACAAGTTAAATTGAAATTCGCCTACTAAAGATTAAAAATAAAATTAAAATAAAACACAAAAATCTGCAGCTAGTTTAGTGCACAAAAATGTATATGTGTACTAATTATTATTAAGGATATAACGCAATATTTACTGCATTGTATATGAAATCGAACATAATTGCCCTAATTTAAGTTAAGCTATAGATTTCCTGTAAATAATAATAAATAATCTTAAGATTTGTATCAATAATAATGTTTTCGATTACTACTTATACATATTACAAACTTATTTGAATACGCCCTATTTTACTTTGACCTGAAAAATAAATTTTAATTTGTACTTGATTAAATACATTTGTATTTCTAATGTTTGTTTTTCTTTTTATGATTTATTAGACCTTTTTACCCTACGATTTGAATTGTCTGGTAAGTTTTTATTTTTTTTTTTTAATCTGTATTTATTTAAAAATGTCCCATAAAGAATTCAACTGGAAGAATAATTAACGGTTTATCCGAAACATAGCGAACATAGTATTATCGGTTTTTGTACGGCTGAGGTCAAGTTCGGCTAAAAATTAAGATCTCACTTACAAGTTTTAATTTTTCTATTTGATTTGTCAAAATGTTTCCTTTTTTTGACACAGTAAAATGGAAAATCATTTTACACCATAGAAAATGTGTTGTACCTAATTTTTCTCTGAAAAAATGTTTCCAATGTGAACACAAGAATTACATTTTAATGGGCATTTCAAAATAAAAAGATATTGACAGCAAGTACACATAAATTTATCTAGAGCGTTCATCTAACTGAGCTGATAAACGTATAAATTTACGCATTTCGTAACGTAAAATTATTTGGTTACATGAATCCTCCTAATCTTATGGAAAAAGAATAAAAATATTTTTTTGGTTACTTTCTGACATGTCAATAAGAAATTTCATGTAACCGTAGAAACACCGTTTAAAGCATGTAAACGTAGAAAATTGCAAATTGCATAAATGAACTGTCAACATTTGTATGGAACGAAATTTACAAAAAGGCTGTGTGTCAATCGATATTTCTTTTCGCCAGAATAAAATGAGGTAAACAAATTTCCTATGGTGTACAAATATTTTCCATTTTGCTGTGCCAAACGAAAAGGTAAATTTTGACAGTAGTAAATTTTGACATATGCAAAAAGCACGTGCTAAAGCAGATGTTTTGTGAATCATTTTTCAATTTACGTGTTTTTATGCATTTATATTGCGTATTATTCGCCTTATATTATATTTCAGTGTTTAATAACGCGTGTAAACATAAATTTATGTGAAATAATATGAATGTCAACAGCACATGCATCACTGTGCTCACATTATTGGTTATCAAAATTTAACCTATCCCCCTGGGCTAAGGTAAATTCTGACGTTCATATTCAGAATTTACTATAGCTCTGTCAAAATTTGCTTTTTCCCGCGACGATTTGGTTTATAAAAAAAAAGTTAGTAAATTTATCCAATTCAATGACGCTGTTTATAAACTAAATTATATTTATATTAATACACGGAGTTCTTTAAAAATTGTTTACCCCTTATATCTGTATTAAATTTTTAATATTGTATTTAAAATCAAAATAAGTACTAAGTATAAGTAAATGCACGTTGATACGTATGTGCTATCGGAATATCTATAGTCTTTAGCTATGATGCATAAAATGATATCATTAATATGAAATAAAGGTGTGTAACAAAATATGTTATTTTGTTTTAATTAATGGAAGAAAGTCGTGAACAGATATATATGTATATCAGCATCTCGAAATTATTTCCCTACGCCTTGGGCTTCCCATCAAGAATAATCCCGAAGTACTTAACTCTGTCAGTCAAAGTATCAGCGGTACCTCCCGATTGAGGGTGTAAGAGTAGGTCGCCTCCCCGTTGGTGCACCCTGGGTAACGCTAAATTACCTACATGGCCTACACGGCTAGTTTCTTGTATTACCGGTTCTACGAGAAAGGTACCAGTGCTTGTGCTGTACCCATCGTGCCGAAACGACCCGGGCCGTTTGCTTATATCGACTCGGCCAAGAGCAATACACTCGGGGTGACCCTGTCTGACATTTAGGCAGGGCTACACCTCGTTACAACAACAACAACATTGAGGGTAGTACAAAACCAGTGATCTTATACCTTCTTTTTAAGATGACTATAGGGTTTCCGGGCAGTCCGTGGGACTCGGATCATCTTGTCACAATACCAAGATACTCTCCCAAAATATTCTAAGTGTAGATACATAGAAATTGTCCCCTGTAGTGGAATTCAGTACACTATTTTAACAGGAGTTGTCATTGTTACGTTGACTTAACAACAATTTTATCGATTTCGCTATTGACTAGAAGTTTATTTGACAACATTTGTTATCTAAATGTCAGCTGTTATTGTTAACGCGAAATAATTGTCGACCTCTAATTTGGTGTTGTTTGTTAAAACAACCAATAGGTACTTTTCTTATATATTTTATCAGAGACACTTCTCTGTTTTGCTATGTGTTATCTGAGACAGTCACCTTTTGTTTCTATGCTTAAGCGGGCTACTCACCTGCCAAGAAATGCCTCAAGAAAAAAACGAGCATATATTTCTTGTGCTTGGTCAAGAAATTTTGACGTTTACCAAATTTTCCATTTTTTTTTTGCAAATTACTCTTATAAAAATGTATAAAACATGTTTAGCGAAATATGTACTCACCTTTGCCGTGGATCTGCGCGTTTACCTCAAGAAATATATGCGAGCTTATTTATTTCTTGAGGTAAACCGGCGTTGCCAACTATAAACAAGTGCTGTATTTTTTCTTATGAACTGAGTATTGGCTCAAGAAAATTTGACGTGTGAAAACATTTCTTGACCAGTTCTTGAGCGTTTTTTTATGTGGAGTTTGACATTTCTTGGCAGGTGAGTAGCCCGCTTTAGCTGAGAATCTGCTACTTTTTGCTATGTTTATCTGCTTTTCACTTTTTCGATTTTAACGTTTATCGATAGTTATCCATTATTGTAAAATCGTCAGCAGCTGGCAGCACAGTAGATTTGTCAAGCAGCTGCTGGATCAGCTGTTTTTGTTTTACATGTTTTTTTTTTCTTTCCGAACGTTATGTGTAGTTTTACACTAAAATCTATATTTTAATTAGAGTTAAATAAATGAAAATTGTGTCGACATGCTGATACATTGTACCTGCTTTCGGGGCACTTTAACGCGCCTTTCAAGTCACAATTATTTACGGCAAACGCTGATTGGAAACAAGCGGGCGAAACTACCAATCAGCCGAAACATCTTTACAGTGCACTCTTCCATACGCCCGCAACAAAAACAAATATTTGGACACTTTCTAATCACGCATACACCAAACAGAGTTCGCGGTAACCTGCAGCTGCGCCTAGCTCGTTATCGAGGCAATCTTAGCAGTGCGGAGCAGCAAAAAACAGTCAAAGTAAAATTGAACAAAAAGGATGTAGTGCGGCTTATGGGTTTGGCGAGATCGGAAAAATTGGTGCTCACAGCCGCCATGTGCTGTCTGGTGGTCTCTTCAGCTATTACAATGAGCGTACCATTTGCATTGGGCAAAATATTGGACATGATTTTCGATAAGAAAGAAACCAATGTGGAAACTATGCAGAAGCTGAAAGAATTTTCACTTATTCTGCTTGGTGTATTTATTGTGGGTGGTTTGACTAATTACCTAAGGGTATACCTCTTCAATAGCGCATGTAAGTAGGTTCGAAAAATCATATTTTTCACCTCTTAAAATACAACTTTGTTTTCCTTTAACTAGCATTACGTATTGTGAAGGATTTACGCTCAAAAGTATATCGACGCATGCTGCTGCAGGAGACAGGCTGGTACGATACCAAGGGTACTGGCGAGCTACTTAATCGTTTAGTGAATGATACATATATGATAGGCAATTCGCTCAGTCAAAATTTATCTGATGGCCTACGCTCAACAGTAATGATTATAGCTGGAACTGCAATGATGGTATGTGTGCAAACATATTTACACAACATAATATATAGACTAAGATTCCAAAGCCGCCAAACATTATTATTATTTTATAATGGATGAAACCATTAACCCAAAGCTTTGGGAATTTCCTCCCGTACTTCATTCGGTCTCAGCGGATTTCGCCAATTTAGGTTGCTTATAAAGGGCTGATTTTTACATATATATCGTAGAACACTACTCTTAAGTAGTATCTGATATTTTTAGACTTCGTGCCATGACAACCTTCAGGACGACACCGAAAAGTTCGCTGAGTTTTCTTGCATTGTATGGAACAACACGCTTATACAGTTAAAAGCCGATGTTACATGGGACTCTTTCATAGCTACAATTTTCAAATGGCCACATTTGTACCAGATTCGTGGACGACCACACTCTTGAATGATTCCATCCATTATAAAGTAAACAATGTCTGGCGGACAAGGGATCTTGGTCTAATAAGTATGTCTTTGATACTTTATTTTCTAATTATTCATTAGATTTACACCTCACCCAGTTTGGCGCTTGTTAGCACGGGTGTTGTACCATGCGTTGCTGGTATGGCCATAGTGTATGGACGTTATGTGCGTAACATTACACGTAGCCTTTTGGACAAATTCGCTGATATATCAAAATCAGCTGAAGAACGTTTAGGCAATGTAAAGACCGTTAAAGGATTTTGTAAGGAACATGAAGAGAGTAAAGCGTATGATTTACTACTGACCGATGCGTTGAATCTGGGTTATAAAGAAGTGCAAGCACGATCAATATTTTTTGGTTTGGTGAGTACAGAGTCTTTATTTGAGATTTTTACAATCGACACCTTCACTCATGCATAGTTGTTGTAATAATTAATCCCAGTGTCCGTCAGTTGCTGTCTAGGTTCAGCTCTACAATCCTCCCGTGTAGATAAAGCTGGTAAAATATCGGGGCCCGTTTAAATTCCCGGGTATTGTATCGGCAGCTGACGTTTTAGTGGCGTGATTGTCGTATGTGGTGACCGACACTTCAGCTGTTCCCCTTCTATTCTCTGTTTAGTCAGTCTCTGCATTTAACGTGCCTGAAGCTCTATGCTGCACGAAGTTGTATCTGAAATTAATTTTGACAGCCGCTTTTATGCCTTAGGCTAGGCTCACACTGCAACCGACTTGGGCCGTCCGGCAGCAATCCAATTTCAACCGAATGTAAACAAACTTTGGCCGCCCGATAAAATAGAACACGCTTGAATTTCTCTGATGAGGTCGGATGAAAAAGTCGGTTGCAGTGTGAGCATAGCCTTAGAAAGATACGCCGTCTAGCAAAAACATCCTGTAACCTACGGGTTAGGTGTTTAGACAACAAATCGTTCCCAAGACAGTCGGGCTAGTACCAAAAGGTGCTTTTCAGCAAACGTACCGGATTCATACCCGGAAAAGAACAGCGAACATCAGTAAAATCCTGTCTGGCCTGTCACGTAACTTTTTATAAGTGGATCTTTCGACTAGGCATGACGAAGTACTGCCATAAACATCAGTTGCAGCCTCATTCTTCAACTCTGCTGCTTATCAAACGCCACATTCCGACATTTAGATAAGTGTTCTGTGACTGCAGAAGTGATAGTGCAAAAGGGCTGGTCTGTGGTAATAGGGAGATATATGCTGATGGTGGGCGTTGGTGGTATTCCATTGCATCTCCTTTCATTGCTAGACCTTCCTAACGAAGCTATGTTTGCTTGAAATTATTAACATAACTTTTTTTACTTTTCAGACTGGCTTTTCCGGTAATGTGATAATAATTTCTGTGCTTTATTATGGTGGTACATTGGTCATAAACGATGCGCTCAGCGTTGGTGCATTAACCTCGTTCATATTATATGCTGGTTATTCAGCGATATCCATAAATGGTTTATCCAATTTTTATACTGAACTCAATAAGGGTGTGGGAGCAGCGCAACGTGTTTGGGAAATACTCGATCGTCAATATGCAATACCACTACATCTGGGTTTATTACCCGAAATGCCACCGCGTGGCAAGATTACATTTGAAAATGTGCGTTTTAGTTTTCCAGCGCGTGCAGAAAGTATAATCTTGAACAATTTCAATCTGACGCTACACCCCGGCGAGACAACAGCTGTGGTGGGACGAAGTGGTTCGGGAAAAACAACAATAGCCACATTATTGTTACGTCTATATGATCCGCTACATGGACGTGTATTGCTGGATGATATAAATCTACGTGATTTAAATCCAGTTTGGTTGCGTAGTTATATAGGTGCTGTAAATCAGGAACCAACGCTATTCTCGGGAACAATACGTGACAACATTTTGTATGGTCTTAATCCCGGCACAAACATTAGTTTAACAGCATTTGAAGATGCTATCAAAAAAGCACATGTTGATGAGTTTACCGCACAACTGCCAGATGGTCTTAATACACTGGTAGGGCAACGTGGTATGATGCTTAGCGGCGGGCAGAGACAACGCGTGGCCATAGCACGAGCGCTTATAAAGGTAATTATTTACATACACAGAGAAAAATGAGCTGATAATGGATAATATCAACCCAAATATGGTTATATCTACACAAATATGAATTGATTCAACTAAAACCACGGTCAATTCTTATCCTTTGCCAGCTCCACTTTCTCATTGCGTAGATTGTTGACAGTATCCAGATAATTTTTAACAATAATTTCCTTCCCACAGAATCCTGCCATATTAATATTGGATGAAGCGACAAGTGCTTTGGACTCAGTTTCTGAAGAATTAGTTCAAAATGCTATCGAACAAGTATCTAGAGGACGTACGGTTCTAACAATCGCGCATCGTCTAAGCACCATACGTAATGCAGATAAAATTGCGGTGCTCGAAAATGGCGCTATTATAGAGCAAGGACGTTATGATGATTTGATTATGAGTAAAGCAGGTGCATTCAGAGATTTAGTGAGCAAACAAGCGTTTGTTTTAAATTCTTGATAGTTGTGTATAATTGAGAAGAGGCTTTAAGGGGTGTGATGACAGAAACATTTGTTAATAAGTCATATTACCATAGCTTTAATCGTATTTTCAAGCATTCTCGAAAAAATATATTTTTTTCAGTGTACTGTTATTTAAATTGAAATTGGTGTATTTCACAAATGTGGTTGTTTAAAATATATTATAGCGGTGTTTATTAAATTATTTCCATCTAAACGAAGTAGTAGTAGTTAGGTAGGGGTATTGGAAACGTACTCCAAGCTTACTGAGTGGTTGTTGTTGTAACGAGGTGTAGCCCTGTAAATGTCAGACAGGGTCACCCCGGCACCATGGGTACAGCACAAGTACTTGTACCGTTCTCGTAGAACCGGCAATACAAGAAACTAGCCGTGTAGGCCATGTAGGTCATTTAGCGTTACCCAGGGTGCACCAACGGGGAGGCGACCTACTCTTACACCCCTTACTGAATGGTCACCATAGTTGGTTATACAAAGTGTAATGAGGTGAAACTTGCTCACTGCTCTTTGTATATAACGCCTATAGCCTCCCTGAAAAGCAATATCAAAAAACTGATGGTGTAATTAATGATGGATTCGATTAAAAACAAAGTGTATTGTGTCGTAATGTGGCCGGATTATTGATATTTTAAAATTTGAATAAAAAAAAATCGGGCCAGTGGATCGGTTGTTTAGCTTTTCACAAAATTTCAAGCTAGAACTTCATATATAGTATAGATAATAGGGTGATTATATTTAAGACCTTACCGTTTTATACTTTAAAAATGTTGATTTATATTTGCATCGCAGCCGATTACCAAATTCTTTTCATATGCCTCTTTAAAAAGTCGTTGAATAGGATGTTGATTTGCATGGCAGCCGATTAACAGCTTTAGTCTATGTTACTTTTATGTAGTCGCCGGATATGATTTACATTTGCATCGCAGCCGATTACAATTACCATTCCAATCACTTATTTTCTTGCTCTTCTGAGCCCACTCTTCTAACACCCATCTCTCTTTGGTCCAACCCTATTGAAACTGCCAGTTTCCTTGGACTCCCGTTAGAAGATATTGATGACAAATTAGGTTTAGGAAAAATACGCGTTGGGCAGGACTACACCTCGTTACAACAACAACAACAATTACCATTCCATGTGTTTGATAGTTCTACTTTTGGCGGTGTTCATTCTCCGACAGTTTCTCCAAAATTTTATAATAAATAAAAAAATTCATTAATAAAGTTATTTAAATTTAATAATTTCAGTAATTTTGTTTTTACTGATCTAACTGATTAAAAACCATTGTTAAAATTTCAGCCTTTATCTTATCTTGCTCATCTTCAGACATTTTTTGTAGATATCTATCCAACACCTTATAGTATTCATGATTTCTGCTTTTACCATCTGCCACCTTTTCTATTCGACTTTCAACAAAATTGTTTAGCGTACCAACAAGTTTTTCAAATTTTTCACCCGCTTCCATTACTTTTTGCTGGCTCAATGCATTTGTACTGTTGCTGGATGTTGGCAGTTCATTCGTTTCACCGCCTTCGATAAAAACCTGTGCGAAGGATTTGTTTGTTGGCTCTCTGCTTTCATTTGTGTACTCGTCATCACTCTCTGCGGCATATGAATATTGGGCAGAAGTGTCAGCAGCATATGAGTGTTTCTTAGGTGGCGTTTCTAATGATTCCTCTTTTGGCCAAGTATATAGATCATCGTCGCTGTCACTACAAAAATATACAGATACAGATCAGAGAAAAATTACATGACTTTTTCGATATTTGAGTAGAAGACCGCCCCATATTGGCTAAGCATTTGCTGAGATGGAGCAGTTTTAAACTGCAGCCGACATAAAGTGATCTAATACTCAGGGTTCGATATGTTTAATAGGTCGTACGTACATGATGTTATCTGTATGATTTCGCATAAAATCCATAACATCTATATGCTTGCATCTTCCCTCGAGCTTATTCCGTATATAACGAGATCGCACATCTTTCCAATTTTTTCGACAAAAGTCCGCTAAACGATAAAAGTAAAATTTAATTTTTTTAAAGCGATTATTCTCACGTAACAAGGTCAGAGCCAAGAGCAACCTGCAGGTTAGGGGTTTAGATTATGAATAAGAGACGAGTAAAATCCACTTCGACCCCGGCTACGAGGTCAACGAAATCATTCCCAAGACAGTCGGGCTAGTACTACAAAGTGCTATTCACCGGAACGTACTGGATTCTGGCAAAGGACTGTCAACATCAGTACAACTCTGTCTAGTCTATCACGTAACTTTTTATAAGTGGATATTCCTGCCTATAGGCAGGGCGAAGTACTGTTATCTTGTCTCCCAGTTCTATTCTGAATTAGTATAGTGTCAAGTTTTACTACCTAAGCAATATCGTCGCGTGGCAATTGACAAAGGGACAGCTGTCTTTTAAGTTTGTCTGTCCCAGCGGACGAGATGACTTTTCCTCTCCTACTACCGCGGACCATTCTTTTATTAGATTCGAAGCTCAGTGCATTATGTCACGGAGAGTGTTCTCAAACTTTCCTCTTGCAATAATTACTTTGTCGTCCGCGTATCTCTGCCATCGGATAAAATGAAATAAAATTAAATTATGTTTAATTAAATAAAATAAAAAATATAACAAAATAAAATGAAATAAAAAATAGATTAAATGAAAATATAATAAAATTCAATAAAATGGAATGAAATGAAATAAAATAAAATAATGTAAACTAATTTTTTCCAATTTTGTCTCGAAAATTCTTTAAGCGCCCAACTCTTCGTGTCCTAAAAATTATTTTTTGATGAAAAAGGACAGTGATTTTTGTATAAGCACAAGAAATAACTTTCCGTTTGCTCAATATTTCTCGAATAGCATTTTCTAACTTCCGACCATTTTCCAATTTGGTTTAGAAACAGTGAGGGCCAAATTTTCTACAATCGAAAAGGGGGCAAATCAGTTCCGAAGGGAAAAGAATGGAATTCGTAGGTACGAGTGTTAATCGAAATTTCTTACAGAGTACGAATCACTCGAAAGCGAACAAATTTTCTAAAGAATAGAACTACAAAGTAAGGGCCTTGGTATGTATATTTGTATCCCACTTACGGCTTCTTCCAACTTTTTCCGATACATTACACCAAGCTTGTTGTCTTGACAATTTATTCCGAAACGAAGTCTCATTGCCGTCATAGAGTAATGGTTCGTCTTTTACAGCGTTTATCAAAAATTTGTCCATTTTGGAATATCGCGTACAACATTTGCCTTTGAATGTGTTATAATTCCTTTTGTGGTAAAACAAAACATATATTAGTTTAAATATGGTATTCTTTAAAAATGGTATAGTAAACAATTTTACCCTTTTAGTATTATTTCGTCTTGAAGGAACATCATTGGTTTGTAATGTTCCCATGCACATTTAGATGGATCAACGACGCCTCCTTCTGATTCACTGATAAGTTTTGTATTTTCTCTAACAAATCTATCGCGTAGACTTCTCCATCTTACACGGCATGCCTCCTCTATTTAAGGAATTTGAATTTAACTATTACTCTTTTTTCAAACACCTTTGCACTTTAGCATCATGTACTTACCCGAAACCCCTACATCTCTGCTCACTAGCACCCATGCCTTATCCCGATGTGGTTTACTTTTAAAATAAACTGACGTTCGCTTATATATAGGTTCTTGTTTTTGCACGGCTTTTATTAATTTCCTTTCCATAGTGTTTATAGCAAAGATTATTTTGTGTAAAAGTTTGTTTGCTGGAGTTAATTTGTTAAGCCACTAGAGTAGTGCTGGAAAACAATCGATGGCATTATCGTTAGCGTCGATAGCTTTTTTGTGGGGCACTATCGTTGTTTGTTCTACGATGGTGACATATCGACCCTTTCAAGTTTTGTTGTTTTATGCAAGGAATAAACTGAACTCATTTTCCGTAACACTCGCTGTAACAAACCATATAAATCAGCTGATCCAACAAGTTTAATGAAAGATATGTCAAACTCAATATAAAAAACGCTGAAGATATGGTCAAGAAATGTTTTCACACGTCAAATTTATTGAGCCAATACTCAACTCATAAGAAAAAATATTACAGTGTTCGATGGTTGGCAACGCCGGTTTACCTCAAGAAATAAATAAGCTCGTATATATTTTTTGAGGTAAACCTGCAGATACATATTTCGCTTAACATATTTTGTACATTTTTATAAGAGCAATTTGCACAAAAATGGAAAATTTGGCAAACGTCAAAATTTCTTGACCAGGCCCAAAAAATATATGCTCGATTTTTTCCTGAAGCGGGCTACTCACCTGCCAAGATATGCCTCAAGAAAAAAACGAGCATATATTTCTTGTGCCTGGTCAAGAAATTTTGACGTTTACCAAATTTTCCATTTTTTTTGCAAATTACTCTTATAAAAATGTACAAAATATGTTTAGCGAGACAGGAACTCACCTTTTCCGTGAATCTGCACGTTTACCTCAAGAAATATATACGAGCTTATTTATTTCTTGAGGGAAACCGGCGTTGCCAACTATCGAAAAGTGCTGTATATTTTCTTATGAACTGAGTATTGGCTCAAGAAAATTTGACGTGAAAAAACGTTTCTTGACCATTTCTTGAGCGTTTTTTTATATCGAGTTTGACATTTCTTGGCAGGTGAGTAGCCCGCTTGAAGCATTTCTTGGCAGGTGAGTAGCCCGCTTGAAATACAAGTTGTGAATCGATCAAACTGCTATTTACAAGGTGGAACGACAAAAAATCGACCCATGTAAATTAAAGGCTGATTTACACTGGTCGATTTTTCTAGTCGATTTTTGTCGTTCCACCTTGTAAATAGCAATTCGATCGATTCACACCTTGTATTTGAAGGTAGAACGCAGTGGAACGACAAAAATCGACCCGTGCAAAATCCTCCTTTAAGGCTTATTTACACGGGTCGATTTGCTGATCAATTTTTATCGAATCGACCCATGTAAACAGCAATTCGATAGATCTTCACCTTGTATTTAAGAGTTGAACACAAGTGATTCGACAAAAATCGACCAGTGTAAATCATCCTTTAGGCTGATTTACATGGTTCGATTTTTCTAGTCGACTTTTGTCGTTCCACCGTGTAAATAGCAATTCGATCGATTCACACCTTGTATTTGAAGGTAGAACGCAGTGAAACGACAAAAATCGACCAGAAAATTGACCCGTGTAAATGAGGCTTAAGCCTTAGTCCTGTCGTAGCCGTCCTGATCCTGGATTCCGTAAGTTTTCAATTTACTCTGTGGCTCTATTCGATTGAAAAGTTGTTCGCTTACAGGTGATTTGTACACTGTAAGATATTTTCGAGTAGCACTTGTTGATTTATGTTATACACAACTCTAATGCCTAGTGAAAGATGTTACACCTGCCGTAATTTGCTTTTATACCGTTTGCCCTACCGGAAATGTCTTATGTACACCAATACATAAAAAATCTCTGTCTTCGGTGACAGCTCATCGTATTGAAATGCAACCCTACACTTACACAAGTTTTTGCATAAGATTGTTGTTGTTGTTGTTGTTGTTGTTGTTGTTGCTGTTGTTGTAGTTGTCGTAACGAGGTGTATCCCTGCCCAAATGTCATAATCTCAGACCGTAAATCCCAATGAGCGGTCACTGACCAAACAGCTGTCCGGTAGGGTTGTACATACACATTCATTGATTGTCTAATATATCGGTTTTCGATAAGCTCAAACCATTTTGCTGTCCCTATATAGCACGTGTATTATTTGTTTACCTTTAAACTGTTGGACAGATTTTATTTCTACGCGGATTTTTTTCTTTTGTGTGTTATTTGAGAAAATAAATACATTCCAACATACAAAATGTCAGCTGAAGAAGGTAAATCTGCAAATTGATGGAGTTATAAATTAATAATAATAACATTTGTGCGCTCTGTTTATTTAGAATTTCTCCGTTGGCTGAACCGCAATGAGAAATCATTTTTGGAAAATTTTCAATTCGCGTTGAAAGCCTGGAACTCCGCCGAGTTTACACTTTCAAGTAAATACGAACTTATATTACATTGGATATATGCAGAAGCGCCAAAACAACCTTTCGAACAAATGCCTTATGAAGAGTTTCTTGAGCTGTTACAAATGCGCGCACAGCCGGGTCTTGTTAGTCAAATTACTAAAGAAAGCTTTGTTGAAATGGTATTGAAATTAGCTAAAACATGGATTGAACAAGGCAAAACAAATAATATATCATCCATTTGGCACAAATTATTATATCGACTGTGCAATTTTGAAGTTTTTCAAGATCTATACCGTACCAAATACGACTTACATGCGCGTGTCTATGCAACTCTACTAGACTGTTATGAATTATATTTAAAACAATGCAACAGCAAACAAAGCACAGTTTCAGAGAAGTCATTTAGCACCACAAAAGAAGCTGAATTCTTTGCAAGCATAGTCACCTATTTGCGCGATCATATCAAGAGGACTGGCGATGTGACACAATTAAATGAACATTATATAAGTTTTATCATACAACCACTTGTACGTGTTATATTATTGTTACGAATGCATACACTTTGCTTTTTCGATGATTTATTGCATTTAGAACGGTTACTCACCGATCAACTTAGTGATGAGGAACTAGTCCAACGTATATTAAAATTACCATTGCATGTGCGTCTGTTGATACTTGAATGTGCTATTGTCAATAGACGTGGCGTAGAGAGTTTTCTACACCAGCTATTGCTACATGTGTACCAAGAGTTGCCCAATCAAGTTGAAGCGCACAACCGTGAAAAGACGCCACTATTACTAACTGCAGCTGCATATACACTGGAGATTTTTCGAAAACATGATATTAATTTGAATTTCAAAATGGAAGTAGAAAATCAACCGCCAGCAATGACTTATTTGGGTGAGCAGCTCTTAAAGTGTATACAATTGTGTAAAAAGGATTTCTTGAAAGAGGTTTTAATGTTGCTGTGTGCTACTTTGCGTTTGAATCCACTCATATTGGAACAGAATATTTTTCAGGTAATTTGTATATATGTATGCGCATATAAATATCTCCTTAATTGCATTATTATATGTACATGAAAATCACCTTAACTTGTTACCTTAAGAATAATTATAACGACCGCGTCGATATGATCACCAGATTGGTCGAATTCTAACCACCTTTTGGAGAGAAAATCTAGTGTGACCCGAAAAATCTGAATTCAGATTTGTACTCAAGACCCCAAAGGGCTTCAAAACCCGTTGAGAAACCCTGTGAGGTTTTCAAAACCTCCAATTTTGTTATACAGTATGTTATATGGTTTCAAATTGGTGGAACCTATAGCACCTTATGCAGATGTCCAACTTTGTACATAAATAAAAATTACCTCTTTTTTATTTCACAGATCACAACATGGATGATCGTTGCCGAAAAAGGCAACAATGAAGAGCATGCTTTGTTTGCTGAATATCTGGTGTCGCTTATGGACATGTTTAGGCGTTTGAGCCGAGCTGAAAAACTAGTTTTTAACATGCTGAAGAGCCTTAAAGAATGGCTAAATAAATATAAGATACCAGCGGCGAGTAAAGCCAGAAAGAGTTTAAAGCGCAAAGCAGGTGATACAAATGAAAATGCTGCTACGATCTGTAGCACAAATACAAATGATGACATCAACTATTATTTGAATATTATTTTCAAGGAATTCCATAATGTTGTATCACTATCTGCCAAAACTAAAACTAACAATGCTTTCGAATGTGCTTTTCCTCAACTACGTAGCACATGGCCGACCGAAAGTGTTGGTATTGCATATTCTAAATTAATAACTGGGCTCGTATCTAAGCCAGCATTGGTTATTTGGAAATCATTACTTTACTCTTTAAAAGAATTACTTGAAAATGTTGAAAAAGAACCTGAAATTGCACAACAAGAAAATAATCAATTCCTTTTAGAATTGCATGCTGCGCTACTTTGTCAGTATTTTGCTGGTTGTCGTCTTATCGAACAGTATGATAAATTTTCCAAAGAAATCAACGAACAGCTACTTCTCACTGATGAGGTACTCAAGCAATTTGGACTTTTTGTACTCACACAAGAGCATAGCAGCCATCGGATATTGAACGCTTTTCTTGAATGCGCATTTTATGCAACCAATTTCCTGCTGCTTCTAAATTATTATAAACCTGATGGATTTGACAAGGAAGCTACACCACGTTTAGAAGGTATACATGGTTTTCTGAATGCAAACGAGTGGGCAGCTGTACAACAGCATGCACTAAATTGTGGTAAAACGCAGAGCAAATTTCTTTTTAATCGCCTCAAATTGCAATGTACGCAAGCGCAGACGCTTTTACCAACAAATCAAGATAGCACCAGCACTTCTAATCAAAATGATGCACAAAAGGTGCTACAAACAACTGCCGACGACAACGATAAAATGCCGAAAGATATAGCAATGTTACTAGAAAAAATGTCTAGCAGCGCAAAATGGTTTATCAGTCGTATGGAGCAGCTCGAAAAATCCAATTTAATGCAACAATTATTGGATACGCCCACAACATTGGCGGGCACAGAAGAAGATTTGGAATCATTCGAGATTTTGGCAATTGTCTTGTGTGTGCGCACATCTAACCACTTTGCAACAGCTGCAAAAGGTTCAATATTGGCCGCATTAAAGTTTGATTTGGCTGCATTAAGCGTTTATATGCGTACTGATCAGAATACGGCAGATAAGGAGCTAACGAAATTGATAGAAATTGTTGAGACGCATGCTTCAAGTGCGTACAAGCTTAAAAAGCAGCCAAATGATGAGGAATTGGAAAAAATTGCGAGACTTTGTCGTCAATTGCCATTGGGTCATCTACGTAGACAGTTGAAAAATTTGTTATTCACAATGCTTATAGCATTTTATAGCGATTTAAAGTCAATGCATACAATAGAAACAGATGGCTATGCTGTAGAAGTGTTTGAAATTATTATGGGTAAGCTATTGGAAATCGATGGATGAGAGGAAGTTCAAAGATCGCCCTATCGTAGATTTTTTTTTTTAAGTTAACTTCTTAGGACGCGATAAAAGTTTTTATGGAAAGTCGCCTCAATGAAATGTACTTTCGGTCGTATATTAAAGAATATACTTCCAGGCAGGGCTGGCACCTAACCCTATTTTATCGTTCGTATATCGACCAATAACCCTTGGGGTGATCTTCAGGATTGCCAGTTATCTGCATTTTTTTAATAATTCAAAACATAGATGGCATTTTTTAAAAATAAGTTTAAAACCGAAACAAGCTTAAGTCACCTGATTCTCCGTTTTTTGCGGTTAGTGAACAAAATTTTGGAATACGGCTTTATTAAAATAAATTCTGAGATTAACGGTTTTTTGAAAAATATTTTAAAATAGGGTGATCTCCATACTAAGCATTTCAAACTTAATTTTTGCAATCAAATTTATATTTATACGTTTTTATGATTCATTTTTTTTTTTTCAGATTTTCTACACTTCGGCCAGCATGTGCAAATTTTCAAATATTTTTCTTTAACAACAATTTTAAACATATTTCCTGTTAATGATTCATGGACGTTTTATGAGTTTGTTTTCTCCACCATTAAATCCGAGGAGAAAGGTAGCGAACAATTTCTTACATCGTTGACAAATAACTTGGAAATAGCACAAAGTGCCGATTCTAAACTGGGAGATGATCAACGTCGACTCTTACTAATCGCTATCGAAACTCTGGCAGCTTTGAGTGGCCCCAGCGCTAAACGTGCGCGTAAATATTTTGAGCGACTGCTAGCGATTTATTCTAAATATATAATGCAACACTTTAGTAAGCGGCGTGACAGTGAAATACCGGATACATCAATTGACAGTTATGCCAAGAAAGATAAGAAATTCGTGGAAAAAACTTTAGCTGGATTTGCGCCATATGCGAATGCTGTGCTGGTGAATGGCGCAAATAATGACGAATCTGTAGTGGATGAAAATTTTAGACGCATTTGTAAAATCTATATTGGACACTCGGTAAAGATTTATTTTTGTATGAACTTCAGTTTTTGCAGATATTTGAATTTTTTTGGATAAATCGAAATTTTCTAGTGATGCAACGAAATTGAAAAATCGCACCAGAGTAATGTAGTAGAAGTTAGGTAATAGAGAGTCTAAGAAATAGAGAACTGTATCGGGATTACCTCGGGAATTTTTTGATATACATAATTTTCGGAAATTTCCGGCATCATTTTGGGTAGCATTTAAGTATCATTTCGGAACTATTTAAGGATTGAATTTTGGACCTTTAAGGGATAGTTTCGGGTATTTTTTGGGATAAGTTCGTGATTGTTTTCAAGACTTTCACGCTTTAAATTTCTTATGTTTTTTGGCATCATTTCGGGATTTTTCAAGATCGTTTTGTAACTATTTATGGATTATTTTCAGGACTTTTTCCTGATAATTTTGAGATAATTTCAAGACTTTTTCGTAAATATTACAAGATTGTTTTCGGCACTATTTCAACACTTTTTCGTTTTTTCTTTTCGCGAAGTTACAGAAAATTTAAGAATTAAATTTGAGACCTTTGAGAGATAATTTCGTGTCTTTGAGGATAATTTCGGGAAAGTTATGAGAGTGTTTTCGGGAAAGTTTCGATACTTTTTCGTGATAAATGTGGGATTGTTTTCGGGATTATTTTTTCCGACTTCAAAATTAAGAAATTTCTTTGGGAGGTGGCACGTCCCCGAATTCAATATTGGCCGTCTTCTTGGAGTTGTTGTCGACTTATATAACTTCTTGCCGAAATTCGTAGGTGCAACTTGAATACTCCAACAGAGATATGCAGCAAGAAAATCCGATTTGTATGAGAAGGGCCTGCCTTCTTCTCGGTTACTATAGGGAGCTCGGCAGTCCCACTACTCAGTAGCACCAGGGCAAGTTTCTACTGTCAAGGGAACAATATGGAACTACATTTATACTTAGCACTTCCGAAAACTAAACTTCTACAATTACAGATGGACTATCGTAATCCCGATGCCTTACGTCTTATGCAAGTAGCACTGAATCATCGCCAATTATTGCACTTAGATCAAGATGAAATAGAATTTGTGCTCAGTCATTATTGGCAACAATTAAATGCTGATCTCAAACAATTCAATATTCTCGATGCAAATATACTAAAGCTAACAGAGACTACCGTTAAAATGATAATTGGTAATAAGACAAATGAAGATTTACTGCTGACATTACAAAGTCTTGCGAGCAATTTGGATGACTTAAAAGATTTTAGTAACATTTTGCGTTGTTTGGAATTGATAGCGAAGTGCTCGTTTAGTACCATAAAGGGTGCGGTAAGTATAAGTAAAATTAATGTTGTAGAAAAACTAGAAAAATCTTTATTGTATTCTCTTTCCGTTTGGTTTTTAGATTTTCAACGAAAAATTTAAATCGATTACATCAAACATTATAATGCGTTTTATAAGAGATGAACAACAACAATTTGTCGACAAGGAACAATTATTGACAATGTTAGCAGCGCAGCAATCTTTAGTTGAAAACAAAATGGTGTGTGCAAACTTTATTAAATACTATCGCGATCCCTATCCTTATTCATATTCCTGTCCTTATCCCTTTCCCTACATTATCATTATCCCTATCCCCATCCCCACTCCTTTTCCTATCCCTATCACCATCCCCCTTATCGATACTCAGTTGCAAATACTTCAAGAGATAAACAGTATTGAAAAATTCAGATTGCATGTTAGATGCCCCGCCCTCTTTAAATACGTAACTCCACTTTTGGTGATACGTTTGGCATTGATTTCGTATGTCGTATAGGCCTCTTGATTGTTAATGGGTCACAGTAGGACAGAAAAAAAAATAATTTGAAGTGAAATTAATATACAAATATTTTTGTTTACAGATTCCCATTTCCACAGACACTTTAGATGATATTTTGGCCTTTCTTATGGATATAAATATAAAACGTTTACCAATTACCGAAGATAATTTGTGTATATTTAAAAAGCTGCATTTATCCATGAGCGATTTACTAGGCGCTCTCATACGGCAAAGGCATATATTGCTAATGGATCGCGTACCACAATTTATGCATATTTTCAAAGATCTCATACAATCGATTGTATGGTATAAGAGCGAACGACAAAAGGATATCGCCCTAACAGAAACTGAATTAGAAGATTTAGCAGAACTAGCTATGAAATTGGAAGCTCTAATGCATCTAATTGCGGCGCATAGTGTACATGTGAAGCGTGTGGCACCATTTGTGTTGACATTTGTTATTAGTCTCATGGTGGCAAATAAGCGTACAACAACTTTATATCCGAAAGTGAGTACTTTTTTAATGCTATTTTAAATTTTTTTTTTTTTTTTGTTTATAAAATAATGAAAATATATAATAAAAATATTAATAAAAAAAAAAAAACACAAGCAAAACTTATAAAAAAAAATAAAAAATGTATCAAAAAAGAAAAAATTATGAAAATATTTTACTAAAAAAAATATATATAAAAATGTAAAAAGATAATAATAAAAAAAAATTTTTTAAATAGTAAAAAAATAAAAAACGCATAAAAGAAAAAAATATATAAAACATAGAAATATTAAAAATAATAATTATAAAAAATTTAAAATATGTAAAAGAAACCAAAAAAAAATACAAATAAAAAAATCGTTCAATAAAAGTAGAAAAAAAATTAAAAAAAGAATAAAATAAAAATAAAAAATAGAACTAAAGGAAACCAAACAAAAAAAATTAAAAAAAATTAAAAAAAAAAAAATTATGAAAAATTAATTCATATTTTAATCAACCAAAAAATAAAATAAAAATTATAAGATAAATTCCAAGTAATAAACAGTAAAAAAAAAATTGAAATTGAAAATAAATTAATAAAAATAAAAAAATTAATAAAAAATAAAAATTATATAAGAAAAAAGTTTGAAAAAATTAAAATATGTTAAACTGATGCGGACGCCCAAATTAATTTGACAAAAATCCTGATGATTACCGTGTGTAAACGAAATATATTAGCATCACAAAAATTGCGTTTAAATTTAAAATCATCGGACCTCAAGTCAGCTTCTAAACACAATAATAATAATTAATAAATTAAAATATGAATAAAAAAAAACGAAAAAAATAAAAAAATTAAGAAAATAAAAATATAAAAATATGTAAATAAATAATAAAAAATAAAATAAAAAATATTAGGTTAAAATAAAAATATGAATTAAAGAAAAAAAATAAAAATAAAACGAAAAATTATAAAAAATTTAAGTTTTAAAATAAAAGAAACCAAACAATTACAAATAAAAAATATATGTATACATAAATGTATATTTAATAAAAATAGTAAAAAATAAAAAAATGAATGAAACCAAATAAAAAAAATAAACTTAAAAAAATAATAAAAAACCAAAAAAAAAAAATTAAAATATGAAAAAAAAAACAAACCAAAAAAAAAATGAAAACGTATAATATAAAATGAAAATAGTCAAAAAAAAAAAAAACAAATAAAAAAATATGAAATTAAAATAATAAAAATAAAATAAAAATGTTGAAATATTAAAAAAATATTTTTTTTTATTTTTAGATAAAAACGCACATTGATAACGTGTGCTACGATTTAATTGGCATTTGTGATCATCGTGTCGGACGTTTTATATTGCGTTGTTCGAATGAGGCTGCACGACAAGTTTATGAATTATATGTTAAAGATCATAAAAAATATCATAAATTTAAGGGCAAAGTGTAAATATAAAATAAGTTTTGAATACACAATTTTCACATTAATTTACTTTGTTTTTTTTTTTCTTCTTAATTGCCGCTTTTGTATTTTGTATTTAATTGTTAAATTTATCCAAGCACAACAATTTGATACAATTATTTTATTGTAGATGATTCTTGTGGGGAAGAGAAAATGAGCAGTATTTTTTTTTTTTTTTTGTAATGATTGAAGTTGATTCTAAAAACTAAGGAAAGTCAAGGCCCTTTCTCTCAAAACTTGACAGAGTAAACCCTAATCTAAGTTATTTAACAGCAAAAAAAATCCGTTAAAATGACATGAGGGCCGCGATATTTGTAAAATCGTATTCCCCGCTTTCCGTTTTAAAAAAAAATAGGTAAGTCAACTACATAATTTAAATTATAGAAAAAACACCCCCTTATTAAAAAGAATAAAATAGGTTTATGAAGCCTTTTAAAATGTAATTTTCATACAAATTTTAAATTATACCTAAGACCTTTATAAATCTTTTAAATTGATCATAATAATTAGCAATAGTATACAATATTTCATTTTTTATTAGATAATAGTTCATGAAGCACTTAGCTTTCTGATTGCTCTGGGAGCTCGTTTTAATTAACATAGAAATAATTTATTAAATCAGCAAATGCTAGATATTTTATGATATTTTTTTTTTGTTTTTTTTTTTCTACAACTCATGTAGGCTACATATTCACTGAGCCATCTAATCCAATTAAATTTATATCTAGGTAATACATTGCATAAATATTTTATAAACTTTGATATAGTGTACACTTTTCGCATATGGGACGTTCAACGTTGCCGCAACCGCTGTGAATGGAAAGAGGTAATTTAGATTTTTTTTTTAAAGCAAATGAAACAACTTACAACAACGAAACGCAACTATCACACAGGAATACGCCACATTCTGCGCACGAGTGACCGCAATACTCGCACAACGGTTGTGTACAATTACAACAATCGCTACGCACGAATGCTTCACGGTGACAGCATTTCGATATTTGACCCTCAAATGAAATATCAACTATAAGATCTGTAACATTCCTTGATAATATTTCACCGTTTCCATGCAATACAACTTGCTGCCATAGTGGAATCTCCACACCTGCTGCTGCTGCTACGGACGGTTCCACTTGTTCGGCTGTTTTACTCGCGCGCGCTGCTTTGAACAACAAATTTATAGTTTTTTCTAAAAGCAACATAAACTAATTATATAGTTTTACTTTTGTACCGAGAACAGTTGAACTTACCATGTATTTTGTTCATTTTATTTTGATCCTGTTGGTCTACGAATTTTTCACTGATCAGCTTTTTGGTTTGAGGCACAAAAGACTCGAACTCCTCACAACGTTGCCTCTTTAACATGATTTTTTACTGTGTATCTTGCGTGTATATCAGTTAAAAGAATCACAGTGTGTAATTTACGCTTGTAATAAAGCTTTTTCCACTATGAAAATGACGGCAGAAATAAAAATAAAGCAACTATAACAGGGCAGGTGCTAGTGTTGGTGTTTATTTCAGCGTTTTGAATAGAATAGTCGATAGTTGCAATATCGAAAACAAAATCACAAATTATGTAGTGCTGTGCAATACCAAAAATCACTGTGTAATGATACATTTACACTGCACCAAATGCGTCGCTTTTGGCGAAGTTATTTCGAGAATGTTTGTCCGCAGAATGAATTTGGTTGCCAAATTAGACGAATTTAATTTAATTTGACGTAATTTGATGATCAAATTCAATCTGCGTATGAACGGTCTCGAAAACACTTGGCCAAAAGTGACGCATTTCGTGCAGTGTAAATGTAGCTTAAAAGTAGGCGTCGAAATACCAACGTAGAGTTATTTCGATGTCTGCTTTATCTCAGAGTATGTTTCTGTATTGTTCACCATTAATTTTTTATTTTGTTTCACCATGGCTAGCGCTGGTGGACAGGGTTAAGACAAAAACACCTATAGATCGGCTACCCCACTAACCAGCAGCGGATATAATCCTGGGAAATTACCGGGTCGGGTTTCCCCAATAAGTGGGTCACTTTGTTCCTAGGGGCGCCTTTTCTTTCCATGTTGAACTGATAACTACCCAGCACCGCAACTACAATACATATACACTTTTTGTGCTGTGACCAACACTCTCGCTTTTTAGTGGAGAAGGGAAGGGCGAGGAAAAGGCGAAAAAGTGAGAATGGAACACACGTACACAAAACTTTTAGGACTATTCTTGATTTGCTGTTAATTCCGTGATTGGACCGCGTGTCGTAAACATAGGGCACGCGTGACCGCCATGTGAACGGTCATGTGCCGTTAACCGCGCTTGCTGGGTAGTGTTGAAAATTTTCGAATTATCGAGTTATAGACTGTTCATTTCGCATTAAGTCCAAAAGGCAACTAAATGCTACAGTATTTTTGCATTAGCATTATTAATGCACATGCATACCCTGTATTCTGCTACGAAATAATCGTTTTGAACTTAAAAAAGTTCCATCACTAGTGCTCTGTCATTCGTAAACAATTGAAAAATTTGTATTGTTGAAAAACTAGCAAATGCGTGACCGTCTGTTCAAATAAAATTAAAAAAAGTGAAACTATAATTAAACCCATTGGTTCATTGTTTCACATTTTTTCGTATCAGAAAACGGTCCGGAAACAATACTGCTGGGCTCATTTTCTTTTGATTCGTTTTTTCAAAATTTTTCGTATCCGAAAACGGTCCGAAAACTATACTTATAAAAACAGTTATACCAAAAACATCAGAAAATGTTCCCAAATATCATCAAATTCGTATCAGAAAACCTGTAAAAAACACACAAAAAATCGTGATAGAATGCGTCGCTATTTTCAGCGATAGCCAAGAGGCCATGAAATCCCCTGGCTCATACATGTTCAACTCTGAACTGACGCTCAGCTGTCGTAGATCTCCTCAGGAGATGGCCCAACAGAACCGCGTAAACCTCATATGGGTCCCGGGACATAGGGACATTGAGGGGAAACTGTAAGGCAGACGAGCTTGACAGGCAGGGCACGACCAAACAGGTTCTTCAGGATAAAGAGCGCATAGGTATGCCGTTTGCCACATGCAAACTAATGCTGAAGGAGCACACACTCCGTCAAGCCAATGAAAGATGGCTGCAATCCCCAGGGTGCCGGATATCGAAACAAACCTGGCCAAAATGGGATCTTAAAAGGTCTAGACGCATTTATGCCCTAACTAGGAGGGAAATCTCCATATTGATATTGGTATTAAAAGGTCACTGCATCATTGGTAGGCATGCAGAAAGGCTAGGTGTGCCCCACCGATGATGCTGCAGGAGTTGCAAAGATGATGAGGAGGAGGAAACAGTGGATCACCTCATCTGCAACTGTCCGGATTTAAGTGGCGCGAGAACGCGCTTTTTGGGAGCTCCCTTCCTGGATAGCCTAAGCCAGATCGCGGAACTGGACATAAAGGACTTGATGGCCTTCATAAAGTCATCTAAGTGGTTCGAGGAGGAGTAACGGTGTCGGTTTAGGAGTGTAAGTCCCGGGATTCTGTTATGTGGAAAATTCCAGCAACTCAGGGATTTTCCATATGGCTGGGTCCCGGGACTGACTTTCCTTGTGTTGGTGGTATCACAACGGGCCTTTCAAAACTGGCCTAAGTCTGCCTCTGCGGCAGCCAATTGAATCTAACCTAACCATCCGAAGATGGTTAGCAGGGGAAATGCCCACTCACCAAGCTAAAAGGCATAAAAAAACGAAATGAAAACTTAAAAATGTGAGAAAGTTCGCCATTACGAACATAAAGAACCCTTCTAACCAGCAGGAATAAAATTTTGGATATTACTGCGTCGCGCTGGTCAAAAAAAAGGATGAAAAAGTGAGCAATTTCGTTCAGCGTGGCTTCTACCCATGTTGCAGGTGCTAGTAAGTGTTGCAATTTTTAGAATTGTAGAGTTATTTCGATGTCTGCTTTATCTCAGAGTATGTTTCTGTATTGTTCACCATTAATTTTTTATTTTGTTTCACCATGGCTAGCGCTGGTGGACAGGGTTAAGACAAAAACACCAATAGATCGGCTACCCCACTAACCAGCAGCGGATATAATCCCGGGTCGGGTTTCCCCAATAAGTGGTTCACTTTGTTCCTAGGGGCGCCTTTTCTTTCCATGTTGAACTGATAACTACCCAGCACCGCAACTACAATACATATACACTTTTTGTGCTGTGACCAACACACTCGCTTTCTAGTGGAGAAGGGAAGGGTGAGGAAAAGGCGAAAAAGTGAGAATGGAACACACGTACACAAAACTTTTAGGACTATTCTTGATTTACTGTTAATTCCGTGATTGGACCGCGTGTCGTAAACATAGGGCACGCGTGACCGCCATGTGACCGGTCATGTGCTGTTAACCGCGCTTGCTGGGTAGTGTTGAAAATTTTCGAATTATCGAGTGATAGACTGTTCATTTCGCATTAAGCCCAAAACGCAACTAAATGCTACAGTATTTTTGCATTAGCATTATTAATGCACATGCACACCCTGTATTCTGCTACGAAATAATCGTTTTGAACTTAAAAAAGTTCCATCATTAGTGCTCTGTCATTCGTAAACAATTGAAAAATTTATATTGTTGAAAAACTAGCAAATGCGCGACCGTCTGTTCAAATAAAATTAAAAAAAGTGAAACTACAATTAAACCCATTGGTTCATTTTTTCACAATTTTTCGTATCAGAAAACGGTCCGGAAACAATACTGCTGGGCTCATTTTCTTTTGATTCGTTTTTTCAAAATTTTTCGTATCCGAAAACGGTCCGAAAACTATACTTATAAAAACAGTTATACCAAAAACATCAGAAAATTTTCCCAAATATCATCCAATTCGTATCAGAAAACCTGTAAAAAAACACACAAAAAATCGTGATAGAATGCGTCGGTTTTAGGAAGGTTTTTTGTACTTTTACAGACATACGTTTCGTTCGCTCACTTTAGTGGGAAAAAAGATAGGGAAAAGAACTTTGAATGGAGCATGAAAACGGAAAAAAATAAAATTTTTTCCAGATTTTTTTTTTTCATTTGCAGATGCGTTTACGGAAATTTTGCTGGCTGGGAAGTGATGCTTGTGAAACAATGGGGCCTATTATCAATCCCGTCGGCGCGGGAAAATCGATAGAAATACCGACATTTATCGAAATTATCTACTAAATTCCGATAAGTTTTGTGATTTCTATCGAGTTTCGAGTTCCGAAAAAATTCATAATAGGGCCCAATATAAATCAGCGGTCACCAAAACTCTAATTGCAGCAATGTTAGTAAGTGCAGCAGTGTTAGTGAAAAACGACTAGTTGAGTGCCTATCTGTTAACGTTGCATCGTTCAGCAACTTGCGGACAAGCAAAAAGACAAGAACGTATGCGCGTACATTTTTCGAAACTAAACCGAAATTAAAAGGGAAGAATTATTTATAGAAAAAAATATTTTAGTTTCTTTTTACATTGATTTTCCCCACCGGCCCCTTCCATTTTAGCCAACCAATTTTTAATTTGGTTAATTTATAAATATTTTTTTCTTTTAGAGGAAATAGCTTAGCATTGAAGTGGCTCGAAAGCATTGGGCATCATATAACTTTTTCAAATGACATTGCGCGACGTGGTATAAAAGCGCATGAAAACGAAGTATGCGCGTACGTTGTTGTCTTTTTGCCTGCCCGCAAGCTACTGAACGATGCGACGCTAGCAAATGGTTAGTTGACTTTTGCGCTCTTACTGCGACAAAACGAGAGAGTATAGCAATCTGTGAGAGTTGAGCATTGCACCTCAGTGCCATGAAATGACGATACCTGATATAAATAGACCAATTGTATAAAAAAAAGTTCGACTTTTTGTAAACATGCTCATAGCCTAAACTAATTGCAACCGTCAGCTAAATGCATTAGAAATGCGGCAGCATGAACGTATCTTCGAAATGTATGTCCGAAAATGGTAAACGCAGCATTTAAATCTCAGCATGAACATCACTTCAGGGGCTTCTCAGTTTTACGAAAGTTTGAGAAAAAGTTGAGTCATGTTTGCTGGGTAGCCTCATAGTGGCGTTAGCTATCGATAAAGTGGCGATACGATAATTCCGTCACTAGTGGTACAACTGTATTGTTTTTCATATCTTCAGAAAATAGAATAAAATCAAATTATATTCGGAGAAAACTATAACCCTCCTCATAGTGAATGATTAATAAATAAGTAAATTCGGATCATAATGTACAACCATGATTTAATTAAAAGCATTCGCCAATATCCATGTTTGTATGATAAATGCAGCAGATCTACACAAGAATACAATAAATGCTGGAATAACGTAGCTCTTGAAACAGGGGTCGAACGTGAGTATTTCGCAGTTATAAATATCGAACACCTAGATCTAAAAGGAGCTAACTCAAAAATCTGTAACTTTTAAGCTATGCATGCAACCATTCTCTACAATTTAATAGCCAAAGATACGTATACTAGATTAACAAATAGCTTCACGACTCAACGAAAGAAGGGTGCAGACAGTTTTTCGAAATTTTTGAACATTGCGATTTTTAAGTTTATCGCTGTTTAGATCTAGGTGTGCGGTAGGTATGAACTTATTCTATAGTAATACAGACCTGAAGTTATTTTTCATTTATATAGTTGCTAAGTGTCAGTCACGTTGGCGTAACCTGCGCGACCGATTTGTAAAGGAATACAAACGTTTTGTGGAATATGATCGCCCATCATCTTGGCGATATTTTAAAGATTTAAAATTTCTAAAAGATTTTATAGGATGGTAGGTGAAAATCTATATTGAATCTTATGCTAATATTTATACCAATTATGCTATCTATTTTAGGAGTGCTCTCACAAAGAGTTATAAGCCTTCGGCTCAACAAGGAGAGTCTGAGGATCACAGCTACTTTAATTCTAACATTAACTATTGCGAAGAACAAGACGATGGTAATAGTCGATCTAAAAAAAGATCACGCGATGAAAGTTTGGACGAGTATGACGAAGAGAATCCTTTAGATGATCCTGTCGATCCCAAAAGACAAATTCTTGACTCACTAATTGAAACGACAGTAAATGAGCCAGCTATAAGCCAGCCATTTCAAACTAAAACCACAACAGCATCAAAAATGAAACCCATTGAAGCACAAAAAAAGTTTGATACATTGATTGGTACCTTGAATGTGTATCTAAAAAGCCGCATTAGTGAAAAGCCGAAGACAAAACATCAACATTTTTACGGTTTACTATCGACACACTTTGATAAGCTACCAGAGAACGAGCAAGATAAGTTAAAAGCTGATATACTTTTGATGGTTTTAAATAAAACAAAAGATATTTAAAATACATTAGAATTAGCTAAAAAATTTTCATTAATAGATACATCGTTACCTTAATTCAACAAAGGCCCTAACTGACAAACAGATTTTACAGACCATGCAAAAAACAAAAACTTGTTTACATTGAGCGCATGGGCACCTAGCGGATTTTTTCTTTTAAACGTGATTGAATCATAAAACAGTATGAAATAAAAAAAAAATTAGCTAATTTTTTAAATAAAATAAAAGATAAACAAATAAAAAAAGGAAAAAAAAAAAATAAAATAAACAAAGTAAAATAACATAAAGATTAAATTAAATTAAAAAATTTTAATTGAATGAAAATAAATAAAATACAATCAAATTAATGAAAAAAGTTAAATTAAAGTAAAATAATTGGGATATTCTCTTTAAAGTGTTTTCATAAAAAATACAAGAAAATGACACACAATTGTGAAACCGAACATTACATACCCAGCTGTGCACATAAAGTGGGCGTGATCGTTCACCGATTTTTCTTATTTTCTGTGGTAGTACTCTACATAAACATAACATGCCTGGTACCTAGTTTCGTAAATCTAGCTCACACCGTTCTGAAGTTGTTAGCAGTCGAATTTAAAAATTGCTTGACTCATAAGTGGGCGGTGCCACGCCCACTTTCCAAAATTTTGAAAAAATTATGTAAAGAATATGAAAGTTGATGTATGTACCAAATTATATTATTATAGCGAAATCAGTTAATTAGATATGGACTTTTCAATATTTCCACCTCCTTTCAATATAACTTTTATGAAAAAGTAGGCGTGGTCGCGAAGCGATTTCGTTTATTTTCAATAGCTGAATTTACCACAACAATAGTATGTCCTCTACGAAATTTCGTTATACTAGCATAAACTGTTCTGAAGTTATTAAGAGTCAAAATTTTAAAATTTCTTCAAATATACGTGGGCGGTACCACGCCCCCTTTTCAAAAGTTTTTATAAAATCGGCCTTAGAACATCTAAATCAATACATATTGCAAATTTTATCATTGTAGCTGCTTCTAATATTGAATTAACCCATTTTATACGTTTTTCGAAATTTTCGATATCGAAAAAGGGGCGTGGTTATGTTCCGATTTTACCCATTTTCAATAGCAATCTATTCTGAACCCAAATAAGTACGCATGCCAAATTTGGTGAAGATATCTCATTATTTGCTCAAGTTATCGTGTTAACGGACGGACGGACATGGCTCAATCAAATTTTTTTTCGATCCTGATCATATTGATATATGGAAGTCTATATCTATCTCGATTCCTTTATACCTGTACAACCAACCGTTATCCTAACAAAGTTATAATACCCTGTGTACAAGTACAGCTGGGTATAAAAATTGAGGGAATTTTCGATAATAGTGTGTTATTTTTGGTGTTTTTTATGGAAAAATTTCAGAGAGAAGACCGCTAATAAAATAAAACACTACAATAAAAAAGTGGAGTAAAAATACAATAAAATTAAATAAAACAAAAAAAATAGTTTTTGAGACATTTTTATTTTAGGAAATGCTTCCTATGAACTTTGACCTTTAATAACTTTTGTTGTTTGCCACAAAAAAAAAAATACCGTTATGTTCAGTACAAAAATACCTATCGGTCGCAATTTTTGTTTTGTTTTATTTCAGAGGTTGCAGTAGTCTGCATTTGCTCCGGAAATTTTTGTACACGTGACCATAACCTAAAAAAATTGCAACCGTTATTCGAATTGAGCCAAACGTGCATTTACTAAATGCAACAGCAAGAACGCTTTTCATAAGCTCATGTCCGAAAACGCAAAATGCTGAATTTTTAATGCAGCATGAACCCCAAATTAGCCGAAAACAAGGTGCTGCAGTGTGAATTTAGTCTGACGTCTGGTTTTCATTAGGTCAAATTTTGACAATTTCTATCGACTTTATAAATATGCCAAAAAATGAAGCAAAGGTGGAGATTTATAGAGATTTTCTTTCACACGAATCGCAAAAGTTGCTAAAATTTGGCAAAACGAATTTAGAGATTTTATGAGATGGAGATTAAGCATTAGCGAAAAGTGGAGCTCATGTACAGGCAGGCGTCAAGCGATGTTAATGTCGATATGTTGCGTATCGGACAGCTGCGTTATGGCTTCGACAGAAAAGGTACGTCCCGCACTTGACGGAAAAGGAAGTAACTGACAAGCGAGTAGGATGTATGTAATTTGCATGCAAACGCTAGAAAGACAACATATCTGTTGCCGAATCCAGCATACATTGCCAATTTTCAACTTTAGCGTGACGTCAGCTCCGTCAATCGCCATTGTGAGTACAACAATGAATGTTTTTTCCGAGTTATTACATACATATATTGTAATAACTTATTGAACTGCAACTATTTTAAGCAACATATTGTGGCGAATGTTCTCAAGAATCGCTCATCTCCCAACTCTAGCGTATTTCCACCACTAGCATCACTACGACAACTACAGCTGTGCAGGTACATGACGCGAGAGAGTGCGAATGTGACACAAAGAGGAGATGACGATAGATAAACGTTTCGAGAACGCTGTTGCACGAATAACCCAGAAATGTGCTGTCTGCTAGGCTATATAAACCGCGCAAAGACAACGCACTTCAATCAGTTTATTTTGAAGTGTTGTACAGTGAAGTACTGAACATTGAATTAACCCGCGATATTGTACTACGGTTTTTAGTACTGAATAAAGCGTACTACTTATTAAGCAGACTCGGAGTGTTTTATTTAACGTACAGTGATCGAACTCAGGGAAAATAATCAAGGAATCATCGAATTCGTTACAATATCAACAATTTTATTGCTCAACAAAAGGTGAGTGTGTGCGTTTTATGTGCCATCAGTCGCGTCACGTACGTGGTGTCAGCCAATCGCGGTGAACGTCTTGACGGAGAAGTACTGATTCTGTTTGTACCATTATTACAGGGAAATACTATTGTGAATGTGTGCAATCAGCTAGCGATAAGAAGCACAATCTCGATCCCAAATTTCCATAGTTTTATTTTCGTGAAATAGGTAAAATCATTTTACAAAAATGATTTGCCGCTTGTGTTTGCGTAAATTAATAGAAGATTATGCTATTCCGCTCTTTGAATCTTCGCAGGCAGAAGAGAAACTTGTTAAACTCATAGCAAAGTATTTTCATTTGGAGGTATGTAAACAATACACATTAATGCCACCTCATATTGGACATGATCTGCATGCTTCTAACGAAATGTTTATGACTTATTTCAACTACAGATAACACAAGATGACCAAATATCAACATCGCTATGTGAAGATTGTAGTGAACATTTGGAGGAATTCCATAAATTTTGGTTATACGTAGACTTGAAGCAAAGCTCACTGGGTAGTGAATTTCTAGCAGTGAAATGTAGCGATATAAAAGAAGATAATAGCAGCACACCGATTGATGTCACAGAGGACAACCTTGATGATAATCAAGGCGAGATACTGCTAGATTTAAAAGATATACCACAAACACATGATACCAATGGCATTAGCAATGAATTAGCATTACCGCTGGAAAATATTGATGTAACACCTGATATTAAAGTTGATGTAGACGATGTGGCAGATTATGCTAATAACTTGGAAATGGATGATGATTGGAAAAATGATGACGAATCATTTGATGGTAATATTTATAATCTATCCGCCCCGACCATTTAAGACCACCAAAACCAAAAGAAAAAAACTATAATCTAACATTTGCATACATATGTCATACATATTAGCTCTCATCCAAGGCGAATTCAATCAGCAATTGAATTTCAGAAAACTAAAATTGGATTTCAGAATATTCAATTGTAATTCAGAATGTGTAAAATGGACTTCAGAAATAGAGAATTGGATTTCGGAAGACATCAATTGAATTTCAGATCCCATTAATTTCATTGCTCAAAGTAAGGAAATAATTTTAAAGAGCTCGAGTAAGTAAGATATATGTACCTACCTACAAATAGAAAAATATTTTCTGAAATCCAAATAACAAATTCTGAAATCCAATTGCTTTTTCTGAAATTCAATTGCCGTTTTATGAAATACATTTGGAGTTTTCTGAATTCAATCTGGAAAAGATGTACACTTGTCAATTTTTCTTGAAAGCAATTACATATGAAACAAAATATGGGCGTAGGTACAAGGAGGAGCGAAAGAGATAGCAAGAAAAACTTGAAACAAGTTGACGGTACGCTTTCAAGTGTACTCTACCCCTCTTTTCTCACCTCCTCCGCCTATGTCGCGGCAGCCTTGAATTCAAGAATTGCCTAATGTAAAATGGCACTAACACGACCAAGGGCTAGGTATTCTAGAAGTTAACTTCTTAGGCCGCAATGAAATGCTTTAAGGACGGAAATTGAAATATTCGATTGTCTAGCTATCAGTAGAGGTCGCACCAGCATTTGGAAATACATCTGACAAACAAAATTTTACAGGAGAAGCAAAAAACAAACAAAAAAAATTATATAGCTTTGTAAATTTGGAATATATCCGTTATTACTACTAGTAACTCCCTGAAATTTGTACACAGTAAAATATGAAATATTACTTTTAATTCCAGTCGCTATTGAAATTAAGCGTTTTTGGAATTAAATTTGAGTTTTGATACTAAATAGTATTAATAATTTAAGACTCTGAAAAATTTTTAATTCCAAATAGTTTTAAAATAATACCAAAAGAATACTAAAGCGCTCTCTCTCATTATAATATTTTAGGTACTATTTGTTTAAAAACAAAGCCGGAAAAGTATTAAATTAATTACTTCTTAGCATTAAATTAAGTCCGGTGGTTTGTTCTTCAGAGCACGCGGTGCGTCGCTATCATTTAGAACAAAGCTGCAATTTGACGCCGGCAAGCATAAGTACTCGATGGCTTGATAGTAGACATCTCCGGTCAGCATTCAATAAATAGTGAGTTCGACTCTCGGTGAAGGCAATATAATAAAACTGTGTACATTTTTTTTTTTTTTTGCCTGAGAGAATCTTCGACTGAATCCCTCTCTCCCTTGTCTCTCTTGTCATATATAAACACCAAAATTGTATTAAAGTTAGACTTTTCTTTTTACTGTGTAGTGAGTGTGTATTTGAATATATCATACTTATGGCCGTATTTTGAAAGGATTCACTTACCGTGACTGAATTTTCGAACGCTTATAAAAGGTCAATGGAAGGCAATATGTCGCTTTGGCTATTAAATATGTGAAAAACTCGAAAAATGTGATATATACTATCTCGGGAACGGCTGAAGCGATTTGGATGAAATATGCCATATATCGTCGGTGATTCTTCAAAACGACGCATGCGACATTTTGAAAACGGCGTATGTGATATTTTACTTTGGGGGTTTAACAGCTACAAATGATTGAATTAAAAGAAAACTTCAATCTAGATCGATTCTTCTAATTACATTCCAACGCAAAAGTAGTTGTCTTGAGAATAAAAAATAAGTCTTAATGCCATGGGCTATAAAAGGGCTTGTCACAAATATCACTTACGCTGTCTCTCAGATGTCGCTTACGTTGTTTTGCATAATCACCGACGATATGTACATATAGAGTTTGCTTTATTTTCTACTTGGGTGTTGCCAGTTAGGACGGTTTACAGGGTGGCCACTTATCTTTTTTAAATATTGAGCAAGATAAAAAAATGTGGGTATCAAAAGAATGTTGTTATGGTAGTATAGCAAACAAAGATATCTACAGGCAGAGTTCGGGAAAAATACCTGATCTTTGATCATTTTTTTTCTAGCTGTCCTCGACTGACTGTAGATACTTTGCTCATTTTCTTCATGGGTTTTGCCATTTTCGGCGGTTTACGATTTCTTTTTTTTTTAATATTGAGCAAGATATGCCAATTTGGGTATCAAATGGAAGGCATTTTCTGCCGTATATCAAAGAAGATATTTTCAGGCAGGGTTGTCCTTCGTATTTATTACGACTACTATCTCGGGGACCTTGTGGCACTTTTCAGGGTTTCTACCTATCTGCTATTTATAACCCAAAATAAGGATAGTAATGGCTTAAAACGGAAAATGTTGATCGTTATATCGAGCCCGAACCACGAAACAGGCTTGAGTCACTTGTTTCTCTGTTTTCTTCACCCCGTCCAATCCGTATCCATTTAGTGGACAGGTCAATCAAGTAAACCTACATACTAATTAAGATATTTTCTTTTTTAAAGATGACATGCCATTGCTTAACTTGAAAGGCAAAATTCACAAGAGTGATGATCCTACAAGACCTAACAGTGAAGCCGAATCTATGCAAGAAGATAGCAAAGCGAATATAAAAAAGTTGCCGCGTGCGAAAAAGAAGAAAACGAAAAAGAAGCCTAAAACAAATGTTGCTGAAACAAGCGATAAACCAGAATCAGTAAAACATATAAAAGCGAAACAAAATGAAGAAATAATAGGCGCATATATGTTGTTAAATTGCGATCTATGCGCTTTGTGCGTTAGCAGCTATACCGAACTGCGGCTACATTTTACGGAAGTACATCAAAGAAATGCGTATGTAAAATGTTGTGGTAAAACATTCCATAAACCAAGCTTATTGGTTGACCATGTACAATGGCATACAGATCCGGCAAAATTTAAGTAAGCAGAAAGAAAATGAGATTTGAACTGTGTACTAATTTTTTATCTTCCAATAGATGCGATATTTGTAGCAAACAATTGCGTTCCAGCAAATGCTTGGCAAGTCACATGAAGATGATCCATTGTAAAAAAGAAGTAGACAAGGAAGTAGTACGTTGTCATATATGTTCAAAGGGATTTCGTAGTCAGAAATGCTTGGAAAATCATATCATAAAACATAAAGATGATCGGGATTATCCCTGTGAAATATGCAGCAAAAGGTAATTGAAAATTTCATAATTGAAGCATCATCGCGTATAACGTTCTAAGTTACAAAATCAGAATTTGTCAGGAGAGCAAAAAACGCTAGTCATATTTTTTAAATTTATTTCTATCATCTGTGTCATCAATTTTTTCTTTTACATCTTTCATATTATCAGCTTAACACCATCCTTATGATCTTTCAGTGCCGTTACGAATCACTTTCGACGCTTCTATGCAAATGCATTTTTATAGTTTTGGTGTGTAAAATTTTAGAAAATTTGTTAACTGGACAATGCAAGAGAGCAATACAAAATGTTATATGCAATAAAACCGGTTTTGAAAAAGATGACACTTATCGTTATTCGGTATGATGCTTCAATTATTCTTCCGTCATGTTGTTGTTGTGGTTGTTTTTAACAGCAAAAGCACTCCCCGAAGGTTTAGGGAAAGATGCCGAAATTGACAGTCCTTGGCCGGATATGAAACCGGTACACTGCGGTACTTCCGACTGTCGTGGTAGCGATTTGGTATGACCAGGTGAACCTTCTAGGTCATGTCATGCCTCCATCCGTGAGGAACGAGAAGATGGGTAATGAGAGGTGAGAAGCATCATATCCGTAGATCAACCATCGAATTAGCACCAAAGATGACTTGATCCGAAACTCTTCCTCTCTTTTTCATTGTTTACTTAAAAGGGGTACTGATTATGTGCTGCTATTTGGCAGCACTGCGTAATCGAGGAACATCTGCCAGCAAAAGCAGCGAAAAACCTGGTTACCAGACA
The DNA here is from genome assembly GCA_964058755.1 of Campiglossa producta. Classification (NCBI taxonomy): domain Eukaryota; kingdom Metazoa; phylum Arthropoda; class Insecta; order Diptera; family Tephritidae; genus Campiglossa; species Campiglossa producta. The sequence goes on along the minus strand of CAXKVI010000005.1, from coordinate 13,147,646 downwards.
AAATATATTGACAGAAAACAGTGTTGTAACGAGGTGTAGCCCTGCCTAAATGTCAGACAGGGTCACCCCGAGTGTATTGCTCTTGGCCGGGTCGATATAAGAAAACGGCCCGGGTCGTTTCGGCACGATGGGTACAGCACAAGTACTGGTACCGTTCTCGTGGAACCGGCAATACAAGAAACTAGCCGTATAGGCCATGTAGGTCATTTAGCGTTACCCGGGGTGCGCCAACAGGGAGGCGACCTTCTCTTACACCCCCAGAATCAAGTATACTATATAAATGCCAAATTGCTTCAACCGTTCCCGATATAGTAGTTTATATACCAAAGATTATAATCGAATATTATAATTATAATTTCCAAAATGGCTGGTGCGACATCTGCTGAAAGGTGGAAACACAAAAAGTTTTCATTTCCGTCAACTTTTTTTCTTCCTTTTCAAATGTCGGTTCATAAAACTTAGCATCGCTGCTAAGAAGTTAACTTCAAAAATGTAGAATCTCAATTTGAGAAGCATTTGAAAACGAACTACATACCTTCAAAACACTTATCCTTATAATTCTAGATTTGCAAATCCACATCGTTTGCGTAAACATATCGAAGACATACATGAGAACCTCAAGCGTCATATATGTGATATATGCGGGAAAACATTCAAATTTAAACCCTCCTTTGAACGGCATGTGCTTGAACATCAAGGTATCATCGATCCACCAGTACAATGCGATATATGTGGCGAATGGTCCAAGAATAAGCATGTAAATCGTTTGCATCAGTTCAAGCATAATCAAGTTGCTACAGAATGTAAATATTGTGGACGTAAATGCGTTTCGCGTACTGCTTTAAGAGGACACATTAATTATATGCACAAGAAGAAATACGATTTGCAATGTCAATTTTGCGATAAAACATTTAAGGAAACTAGAAATCTAGAAGTAAGTTTGAGAATATAATTTCAACAATTGGTTTTGTTTAACATAATAACTTCTCAAATTTGTCGCTACAGGAGCATATGGCTACGCACACAGGTACACAGCTATATTCTTGTCCACATTGCGCCAAAGAATGTCGTTCGAAGTCGAACATGTACGTTCATATTAAACGTATGCATGTTAATGAATGGATACAATCGAAAGTGGCGCGTTCAAATGATCCAAATTTAAAAGCGAGCCTGACAAATCTAAGCTGAGCTTAGTTCATAAATAAATATATTAGTTAAGTTGGTTATGTTTAGATATAGCGATAGTGTATAAATGGGTATTTACTACTATTTTAAGAGTGCAATTTGTAATTAGGTTAATGTTTTACAAAATAAATAAAAATAAAAAGTTTTTAAGTTCGTCTTAAATGTGAAGTAAACATGTAATTACCATGCACAAAATTGTTTACTGTGCGTCAGTCGTAGGGAATACAATCAGACTAACAGTAAATATTATAACGGAATTTTTTTCCCTTGGATTTTATTTACTTCCTCCAAAAAATTCCTTCAATTCTTTTCTCTAGGGAAAATTTTAAATTTTCTTTAAGCTATTAAATTAATTTGTTTATTTATAATATTTAGAATTTCTCTGACTATTGTTCACATACAGGGCTTTTCTGGGACGTTAAAAGAAGTGGATCCAGAAAACTGTACCAATGTTTATTTAACTGCCTTCCCATAATCATAAAATCCTATAAATTTGAGTTCGCAAAATTCAGATTTTTATCTGGAAAAATTTGCACATTCATTCCTCTGGCAAGCGACCGAATATATTCTCTTCTTAGGCCTCCGAAATAGCATACTCGGTGAGTCGTTCTTGTATTTGTGCCATAGCTTTGGCTGCATTTACAGGCTTTAGATTCCTTAATTGTAGGCCAACACTTTTACCAAAAGCTAAGTACATATCATCAGCAACTAAATCAATATTAGAATTTCGACTACATTCATTATTCTTGGTACTTTGTATTGAATCATCCGAAGTATTTGATTTTAATTGTGTTGACAGTTTAATTCTTTTGAAATCTCCGCGCGTTAAGTCTTCTTCCTCCAGATAATCTTCTGCTGTGCCAGAATGCCAATCTACCGATTCATTGTCTTGTAACGGTTCACTTGCAGCATTGCTTTCCTAAAATACATACATTTTTTGTTTTAATTTTATTCAAGAATCTACATAAATTTTTTTTACAATTTTTTTTTTTATTAAAAAAAATATTTTTTTTTTGTTAAATTTTTTTCTTTATTCAATTTTTATGTAATATTAATTATTATTTACTATTTTTTTATAATTTATTTTATCATTTTTTATACTTTTTAATTTTCTTGGTTTTTTTTTTTAATTTCTGTTTCCTTTTTCAAAGTTTTTTAGTTTATTTTATTTATTTATTTTTTTTTTTTGTTAAAATCAAGAACTATTTTTATCCTTACTAATTTGATTAGTTTTTACAATTTATTTATTTTTTTACAATTATATTTATTTCCCTGCATGTTTCTCTAACCCGATCCTTATAACTATTTTAATCCATATCCCTATCTCCTTCGTATAGGAGGAACCACGCTCCCTTTTTCGTTATCTCCAGTTTTTCGAGGTGGCAGGGATCGATCTCGTACAACCCCTCACCAAATTTCAGTGGTCTAACCCGAATACTTCCAGAGATACGAACAATGAAAAACTCCATTTATATGGGAGGTGCCACGCCACCTATATATATCAAAATATTTTTTAGCCTGTGACCATCCCTGGAAGATATCCAGTGCGTGTGTAAAATTTGGTTACGATCGGTTTATTCGTTTAGAAGCCAAGTTTCGTATATAGGTACATAATTTGAATTTTATATATATAGATTAAATTTTTCCTAATTTTTTTAAGGTATTTTTTCAATTTTTTTTTTTTTCTAAATTCAAGATCCAATTTCCTACCCAATTTTGTATTGTTTACTTTTATTAAATTTTTTATTTAAAAAAATATTTTTTCGTTAACTTTATTTCATTATTAAATTTATAATTATTATTTATTTTTTTTTACCTTTTTATTATTTATTTTTTGTTGTATTTATTTTATCTTTTTAATTGTTTGCTTAGTCAAAAAACTTTATACTTTTATACTTTTTTAAATTTTTGTATAAAATTTTTTTTTATCCTTTTTTATTTTTATTTGCTCTCCTTACTTATGTATTTTATTGATTTTTTTATTTTTTAATTTTTTGATTTTTTTTTAATAATTTTTTCTTTTTAATAAATTTTTTTCAGTTTTTTATTTTTTTAGTCAGTTTTTCTTTTCATTAATGAACCATTTTCCTTATTTTTTCATAAATAATTTCATTTTATAAATTTTTTCATAATTGTTTTTAATTTTATTTTAATAATTTTTTTATAAATTTTTCTTTTCAATAATTTTTTTTTTAATTTTTTTGGATAACATTTTTTAAATTTATTTTAAATTTTTTATTTTATTTTTATTAAATTTTTTTTAATAATTTAATAATTTTTTTTATAAGTATTTTTGATTAAATTTCTTTGAAATTAATTTTTTATAACTTATTTTTAATTTTGATTTGTTTGAATCGCGAGTTATTTTATTTTTACTTTAATTAATCTGAAATTTACTTTTACTTTGATTTCTTAAGATGAAGAAAAGTTATTAATAGTTTGTTTTTTAATTTTTTTTTTACAGAAATATATACTAGCCTTTGATTTACCTCTTCACATGGCGTTTCTTTTATTTTTTGAGTGACCACATCACCGTCGCCATCCTCATAATCACCATCTGAGAATTGTCTTCTCAACACAATTGTACTATCCAAATAGCTAAAATCGTTAAAGTAAAATAACTTTGGCTGATAAGGTTTTGTTGTATTAACGGATTTTTTTTGCCATTCATTCAACTTCCGCCGTTCAGCCACATACGCGGTACGCAAATATTTTAGCTTCTTTTTAATCTCAGTCACACTTGTTCCAAAGTAATTGGCAATAGCATCCCATGCTTCCTTTTTTAAATCGTGCCTTTTGTAACTTTTCTTACGACAATTCCAAAGGCATTCGTACTCTCCATAGATGCGAATTAAGTTAATTGTATCAACGCGATTTAATTGCAAAGACATTTTTAAAATTGTGTCTTGCCAAAATTTTCATGTTTTGCAATAAATGGTAGGTAAAAATGATGGCGTCAAAAAATCAGCATGACATATGCTCTGTTTCTTTAGTTGCCTGAAGTTACCCGAATTCGCATACATTTTTTTCATGCACACCGTTTCAAGGTCGTTTGAAGGTGTTTGATAGCCAATTAGTTTTTAGAAGTTTTCGAAGTTTGAAATTGGACTCTTGGTAAATTTTGTTTTCTAATTCCTCTAATTGAAAAATTTTATGTCAAAATGTTAGCTTGGTCCACTTGCCTCTTTTCTTCGATTGGTGCACCTCTTTTATTTAAAAGTGGTTGTGGGTGTTACACTTGACACTGTGTCTGTCGGATCTTCGAAAAAATTTAAGGCCGCATATTTCTAATTATATAATGAACAAATAGGCCACGCTCACATTTTATAAAATCCGGTTAACACTAATCTGCGCCGAATTTGACAGCTTTCCAAGTTGAACATAATCGGATCTATGGTTTTGAATAAGACATGTACTTTCAAATAAGAAAGGGGACCTTCTTGGGAAATTTTGGATAACTTCACGATCAATTTGGGCCGAAATGACCATGAAAAATTCCCGATCTTCGATAACAATTCCGAAAATGGTCGCACAAAGTTTCGAAAAATTACCGAAATTATCTCGAAAAGTCAGAAGTTTACTGCACGGGGTTTTTTGACTTATATAGTGTTCATCGTCATCATTTATTGGCGCTTAACCGCCTAAGCGATTTTGGCCGTTGCATATCAAAGCACGCCAGTCATTCCTTTTTAGCTATAACTGACGCCAATTGGAAACCCAAGGGAGTTCAAGTCATCCTCCACCTGTTGTTTCCATCTCAGTCGAGGCCTCCCCCTTCCTCTGCTGCCGAATTCAGGCGACGATAGGAAAACCTTCTGTGCTGGAGCTTCTTTGTCCATTCGCATAACATGGCCCAGCCAGCGGAGTCTTTGGGCTTTAATTCGCTGGACTATGGTCAGATCTGCGTAGAGCTCGTACAGCTCATCGTTAAATTTCCTTCGATACTCGCCGTTGGCATCACGGGAAGGACCATAAATCTTCCGGAGAACTTTTCTCTCAAATACTCCAAGGGCCATCTCATCTTCTCTTGACATTGTCCATGAATCTGAGCCATACATCAGGACAGGTATGATGAGAGACTTATAGAGCGTGATCTTTGTTCTTCGAGAGAGGACTTTACTTCTCAATTGCCTACTCAGTCCAAAGTAGCACTTGTTGGCAAGAGTTTTAAATGCGTTTACCATTTTTGGACATACATTTCGAAGATACGTTCATGCTGCCGCATTTACTAAATGCCTTAAGCTTTCGGCAGAATCAGTCCGTCACGTACGTGCCGGAAAAGGAAGAAACTGACAGCCGAGTAGGATGTGTGTATTTTGCATGTAAAACGCTACATTGACAAAGTATCAGTCAACGGATCCGGTATCCTTCGCCAATTTTCTACTTTGACGGAACGTCAGCTGCGTGACAAATGTCAAAATCAATTTTACCGCCAATTTGACAACGGGATTGTGAAAATTGTGACTATAACAAGTATTACTTGAATATTTTCCATGTTTTTAACCGAAATTTTGCTTTTGTTATGTTTTTTTTAATAATTTTCGTTTTGCGCCAATTACTTTGTTGACATATCTGTGTACTTCAACATGACGTACGTCAATCGTCGTTTTGTCACGACGTACGTGACGTATTGACGGACTGATTCTGCCGAAAGCTTTAGCTCACGGTTGCAATTATTTTAGGTTATGAGCATGTTTACAAAAAGTCGAACTTTTTTTTTATACATTTGGTCTATTTATATTGTTTCTCAAGTATCACTTTAATTGTAGTTTCACTTTTTTTAATTTTATTTGAACACACGCGCGCGAATTTGCTAGTTTTTCAAACAAATAAATTTTTAAATTGTTTACGAATGACAGAGAATGGAAGAATGTCAAGAAAAAGCCACTAGTGATGGAACTTATTCAAGTTCGAAACGATTATTTCGTAGCAGAAGACAGGGTGTGCATGTGAACAATAATGCTAATGCAAAAATATTGTAGCATTTATTTGCTTTTGGTGTCAGAATTTGTATGGTAAATAACGAAGTAAATCCTGCGTTATGGGCTTAATGCTAAAATGCAAAATGCTGGCTCAGAATGGACATGCTGATTTACAATGGTCGATTTTTTGTCGTTCCAAAAATTATGACCAGTCCAATTTTCAAAAATGCCGCCCCTAAGATCGGGCGGTGCCACGCCCACTTCCAAAAATTTACCAAATTTATCATAATAGAATGACTAAGGAGTTCATACTGACAAATTATATCATTTTAGCCATTTCCCTTACCGAATTATGTCAATTTATGCGAAATTTTCGATATCGAAAGTGGGCGTGGTTGCAGAACGATTTTTTCTTATTTCTTCAGGTATAACTCCAACGATACTAGTATGCCTTGTGCCAAAACTCTGTAATCAGTTTAAAAGTTACGACCAGTCGAATATTCGAAAATGCCTCCCTCAAAAGTGGGCGGGCCCACGACCACTCTAAATAATTTATCAAAAATCATAATAGAATGACAAGGTGGACAATGTAGGTCATTTAGCGTTACCCAGGGTGCACCAACTGGGAGGCGACCTACTTTACACGCCTAGTCATCGCATTATCTACCATTTTCGTTCGCTACATAGATGTTTTTTTTAATATTTTCGACTTTTCTTTGACATAAAAAAACAAAAATTAAAGAGAATGCGATGTGTATGTGATATTGTGAGCAGACGAATCGTTCGTCTGACCTATCGTTCGTCATACATAATGAGGCCCTAATTCTGTCTAAATTGCGTAACCCAAAACTCATATAGAAACAAGATACGGAATTGGTTTTAATACAAACATTCCTTTATTCATTTTTTTAGGTTTAAGTAGCAATGACTTCTTGGCAAAGTTAAGTCGCTCTTATATGACTTTAATAACATTTAGTTTTAAAATATGGTTTGGACTTATACTGAAAATAGACATATGCATAAATGTTCTGTTTTTAGAAATTTTTCAAATAAATGGTTTTTATTTTAACGGCCACTTTGTGGGCGATGGTTGATTTTTGTACGCATTGCATTTTGAAATTTAAAGAGTTATGTAATTTGATTACTTTTCGCTTACACATACATATATTTGTAGGATTTAATTTTAAAACGTGACATTAAGCATGCAATGTTTTAAGTTTCTTTCAATAAGCCCTCACTTTCAAGCTTTTGTATAAGTTTAGTTAATGTTATGCCATGGAAATTGTCCTCCTTATAAATAGTCACATTATTGCAGTTAATTGTACTACCATTCGGTATGAGTTCCTCTAATTTTTGAACCAATTCTGGTGGGCAGTGCTCCGGTAAGCCTGTGGAAATTTGAGTAAAATAAGATAAATGTTGAATACATTGTAGATGAGGACATTGGGTCTCTTCTTCAAAAGACTGGAATTTGCTCAGTCTCGATTTTTTAAGTAAAATTATCAAAAGATGAAGTCTGAGCCAATAATACCTGCCTTTTATAGATGAAGCCCATTATATGGCTATGCTAAATACCTTTAATTTCGCAATCACATGTATAGATCGGAAAAGTGAATTGCGACGGATAACGTCGAATATCGTTCACATGCACCATTCCGATATTACCATAGTCAAAGAAAATAATGCTAGGGTAACCATCGCCAACAATTTCTAGACAACGACCACGATACCATTTTCCATCCACTTTATATTTAGCGATGCAAAGTTCGCCAACACTAAAATAAAAATCCAAGCATGGTACAAGTAAAAAAAGATATGTGTTTGCTCAATTATTCAATACACCTAGATATATAGGAACATAAGGTAACGACTATGGCGCACGATAGGGTCAAGTGTGATCAAAAATAAATATTAAAAAAATTTTTCAACAAATCAATATTTCACCAATCTAAAAAATTGGAATTTTTACAAAATTATTTTTGAAGAGCTTAGAACCAAAAGGATCTAAGTAACATCGACAATGAATTGAGATAATTAAGGTTAAAGTAAATTACTTATTGTAAATTCTGGGTAAATGCGTTTGAAATAACTCCTGTCTAAATGAATGCAGGTTAAGCTACATTTACACTGCACCAAATGCGTCAACATTCTCGAAATAACTTCGCCAAAAGCGTCGCATTTGGTGCAGTGTAAATGTATCATTAGTCAACTAATTCAAATTATGCTTACTGCAGATGGAAAATAACTGCAAAAATTTCCAAAAATTATTGCTATAAAATTTCGAACGTTGATTGCTCGGCCAAAAGAACATGTAGAATTTTTCCCAGTATGCACTTTTGTAGCCGGTTTAACAAGTAAAATAAAGTACTAAACTTAAGTTCGTAGGAAATCTCGCTAATTTTTGGCAATGAGATTTCCTACGAACAGAAGTTTAGCACTTTGTCAGACTATAATCAACGTTCGAAATTTTATTAGAAGAATTTTTGGTACCAGAAGGGTCTAAGTGCGCTTGAATGCAGAGAAAATATTGCCAAAAATCAGCGAGACTTCCTACGAACTTAAGTTTAGCACTTTGTTAGAATAAAATTAAACGAGTTACAAAACTGCATACTTGAAAAAATTCTGCATGTTCTTTAGGCCGAGCAATTGAATTTTAATGCTTGGAGGAGCGCACTTAGATCCCTTTGGCTCCACGATTAATGCAATAAAATTTAGTACGTTTTTGGCCTGACAAATATATGGCACTAAAATGTCCAAAATGGCTTGGTTCGCTTTGTCAACAAATAGACACTATATTTAACTATACAAGTATGGGTATAACTCAATCAAAGAAAAAAAAATTTCACTTAGATGCTCTTGGTTCTGAGCTCTTCATTTGTTTTCTAAATTGAAAGAAATAATACATACATGGATTAGTTTTAGTTAAAAACTAGCGATTCTGTTGAAAATAAATTTGATTTCGGAACATGAAAAAAGTTCACTAATGAATTAATGGGTTAAGACTACACTCCTATAATTTTAAAATGCAGGTGTGGCGATTTTAATGAAAAAAATTTGGTTTCAGAACAAAGAGAAAAAATGGGTCACAAATAGGTTAATACAAGGCCCTTAATGGGTTGAGACACCGCTTTTTAGTGCAGATATGCCGATTTTAATGAAAACAAGTAAGGAAGTCTGAGTTCGGGTAAACCGAACATTAAATACCCAGCGATTTCTACCAGTTTCATTAGGAATATTTCCTATACCACCATGTAACATGCCAAATTTTATCATTCTACTATATCGACAGCCACACTGCAAAACCCTGTTAGTTCAAAACCAAAAAGTTTTCAGGAGAGAGAAAAAACTATGATAATTTCATTTCATTTCATTTCATTATTTATTTTTTTGTACCAAATTTCATGTTTCCTCCGTAATCAGTTTAAAAGTGATGACCAGTCCAATTTTCGAAAATTCCTCCCTGAAGGGTGGGCGGTGCCACGCCCACTTTCAAAAATGTATAAAAAAAATCATGATAGAATGAGTAGGGGGTTCATCCTGCCAAATTTGATCATTTTAGCCACTTCCCTTACCGAATTATGTCAATTTATGTGATTTTCGAAATTTTCGATATCGAAAAAGGTTTCATATATGTAACTCTATATCTTTCTCGATTAATTTGTGCCGTTACGTAGTGCCGTTATGTGGACAAAATTATAACACCCTTCCTCCACTTGTACCGGCTGCCGTGGTGTAGCTTTTAAGTGTTCGGCCCGCCAAGTCGGGGCGGATCAATGCCCAGCAAAAGTAACGTCAAAAATTATTTATAAAAGAGTTTTTCTAAACGGAGTCGCCCCTCGGCAGTAGTTTGGCAAACTCTCCGGGTGTATTTCTGCCATGAGAAAACTAATGGCGGCGAAATACCAACAGGTTATCATAACCTCTAACGAGATTTTTAGCCGAGCTTCTCTTTCCAACTTGTGGTGTGTTGCTTTTGAGTTTTCCTACAAGTTGGCGGGACTCCGAACGGCACTTGCAAAGCAAATGAATTTTTTGCTGAGAAGCTTCTCATGGCAGAAATACACCCGGAGAGTTTGCCAAACTACTGCCGAGGGGTGTAAAAGTAGGTCGCCTCCCAGTTGGTGCACCCTGGGTAACGCTAAATGACCTACATGGCCTGCACGGCTAGTTTAGTTTCTTGTATTGCCGGATCTACGAGAACGGTACCAGTACTTGTGCTGTACCCATCGTGCCGAAACGACCCGGGTCGTTTTCTTATATCGACCCGGCCAAGAGCAATACACTCGAGGTGACCCTGTCTGACATTTAGGCAGGGCTACACCTCGTTACAACAACAACAACAACAACAACAACAACAACCCGTTTAGAAAAATTCTTTTTCTAAATAATTTTTGATGTTACCTTTGTTGGGCATCGAACCGCCACGACTTGGTGTAGAAGGCCGAACACTTAACCGCTACACCACGGCGGCTGCCATGAGAAGCTTCTCAGTAAAAACTTATTTGCTTTGCAAGTGCCGTTCGGAGTCGGCAAAAAACTGTAGGTCCCGCCAACTTGTAGGAAAAACTCAAAAGCAACACACCACAAGTTGGAAAGAGAAGCTCGGCAAAAATCTCGTTAGAGGTTATGATAACCTGTTGGCATATCGCCGCCATTAGTAGTAGTATAAAAAATTGCTTTGAGAATAAAGAGAAAAGATAATGGGTCCCTAATGGGTTAAGATGCTATCCTTTGGCATTTTTGAGTAGTTGTATCGGTTATCATTTAATAAATTTGATTTCGAACTTAAAACACAAATGGGTTAATCCATGACATTTAATGGGCTAAAGATTAATTGCTTTAGTATAGAATAATTACTTACCGTGGCGTATAACATTGCTGCTTCAACGACTGCCCATAACTTTGAAGATCACTTTGGAATTTCTCAATTTCGATAGCCCATTCTTTTGTACTGCATGATATACAACCAGTGCAAAGCAGAGAGTTATCCATAACAACCAATTCAATATTTTCACCCACTGGCAATTGTTGTTGGGTAAGATACTGTAAGAAATTTTAGATTTTAATTATATTAAAAGAAAATAGTAGCTTAGTTGTATTGATACATATGTATGTATGCTACACTATACGCTAAAATCAACTTTATTTCTGGGTATTGGAAGAGATTGAGGCATATGTAAGTAAAAAAAAATTGTTTCCCCGTTTTTCGAAATTAGCTTTTGAAGTGCGAACCCCTTTGTAATAATTTTTTATTTAATTGTTGCATTCGAAAATTGAAAAGTAGAATGTGGGCGTCACCTGCATGCCTCCCTTGTTAGATAGGTGAAAACAAATATTACGAATGGTCCAGTTTTGATATGCCTTTACTAAGTAACTTCGAAAAAAGGGGAAAGTTGTTTACATACTATATTTGGCTAAATCTCTCAAAAAAGTTGGGTTGGTACAATACCCACCTGGGTGCAGTACAGTACTACATACCTATATAATTTTACTTACATCAACAAAATATGCATCATCAGGATTTTTTGGTTCAGTTGGTCTACATAATTTGGCAATCATTTTATTAAAATTTTGATTGCTAGCTGCATCGATAAGTTCCACTTTGTGTACACCTTTCTCCGCCAAATAATCATTTTCGCTATCATATTTAATAATCAAATCGATGCCATCCAAATATGAATACATAAATTTTCGTATTTCTTCGGTCATATACATTTCTGGTACATCTTTTAGTATGACTGGTACAGCAAAACGTTGAGTATCAACAAATTGGTCAGGTGCCTCATATAAATCCTCCAATTTTCGCGCATCCAAATTACCATAGTCAATGTAAACTAACTTGATACGTTGTTCATCGTCACTATTCAAAACCATAGCACGATTAAATTTACCCTCAAAATCGACAATGACAATTTGTCCACAATTGGGTGATTTCTTTAACTTGTTGAGATTTTTTGCAGCCGTTTGTACATCATTAACAAGTTTAAAAAAATTATAATTATCCTCGGTAGCTTTTGAACGTATGAATACAATATTCGTTTTACTAACAGAAGTTAGTGCCACTGTACTACCTGTACGTGGAATTTCTTTGGGCTGGGAATTTGACGGTTTCTCTTCAGATTTAGTTAACGGTGCAGCTTCTGAAGAAGTTGAAATTTTTGGGGAGACTGGAGCTTGAATTGTGCTTTCGCCATTGGTCATATGGTTTGTAATATTGTTTAACCTATAGAAAATAATATAAGTTTTTAACTATATGGGGCTCAGTTCGTCAAGTATATATGAAAAAAATAACCCCAAAGGTCGCGTATAAATATTGGATGGTTACCGAGATATACGAGTTTGAATTCGCAATTTGTAAGCCTTTTTTCTTTATATTAGAAGTCTCATAAGTGGCGTGCTAAGAAGGAATATGGAAACCGGTTTCTTAAGTATTTTTACTGTTCTTTAAAAATTTTATAAAAAAAATTTATCATTTTTTTTTTTTAATTTGCACATTTTTAATATTATTTTTAATTTTAATTTAAAAAAAAAATTTCTTTAATGAATTATCTTAATTTCGAAAAAAAAACAAAAAAAAATCGTAAATTACTTGAATTTTATGTTTTTTTTTTTTTGTTTAATAAATACTAATAAAACCCAACAAACTTCACGAGTACTTGCTACTCACGCCTCTTTTTTGTTTTCTTTTGTCACAGACTATATCAAAACTACTTACTTTTCTCTACCACAAAATTGCCGATGCTTTGGCCACCCCTTACGCTGACACTCTAATCCACAAAAATATGTTTGACAGCGCCTGCATACTATATCGCATAAACGTTGACAATTGTCACATTTTCCTATATCAATCGGTCGACCGATTTTTCGATCTTTATGATTATTCTCGTACACGCGACGTGCTGCATCATACGTTCCCAAAGATTGTTTTGACTTTTCTTCAATAAATTTTTTAGACTCCTCTGGCATTCTATAACAGCAGATTAACAATACAATTTTTTTATAAAAAAACACAAGTATAGTACTTACTCAATAAATGCTCGACCCGTACGATATTTATACTTTGTAGGATCTATATCTTTTGGATTGCCCTCCTTCAAACCAGCACGTTCAAGCTCATGTGCATCTTCGTCAATTAGATAATGTCTTTGTGGATCACTTTTTTGCAGTAGCGAATTGTTTGCTTCATAATTCTGACGCTTTACAATTGGATCGCGCTCAAAATGTGGTCGTGGCAAATTTTTATCCGATGACCGATAGTTTCTGTAATAAATTTAATTATTACATACCAATATATCTGTATTTTGTGTGCCATGCTATTACCTATTTTCCAAATCAACAGCATCCTTATCAACTTTAAATGGGGCTACATTTTCTTCAGCATCGGAAGGCATTGGTTCCATTTGTTGCTTATTTTTTTGCTTACCAACAAGCACATGGAAACCGTAACTATTTTTTACCAAAGCGCGGTGCACTGCCTCCATTTCACTTGAAATTTAAAAGCACATTTTAATCTTTATCTAGGTGTATATGAAAATGGTGTGTTAATTTGTAACAGACTTCAATGATACCAGGACCAATGATAGAAAAAAATTAGCAAACAAAATTTAGAGTTGCCACATGTTAACCTACAAACGGATTTCCAAAACATCGCCACTAACCACAAAAGAACAGAACGGAGAAAGGAGTGCCTGTTATGGTGCGATATATCGACCAATATTTTTTATTTATTTAAATTTTTTCAAAAATCAGATAAAAGGCAACCCTGAAAACTTTCCCAGATGGTTAAAATATTCCAGAAAGTGGATGGTATACAAAGGAATAAATAAAATGGGAGGAAGCCCAGCCTAAAAATGTATTCGTTGCAGCAGAAATACCTTTCATTCGATACCCATAGTTGAATATATTGTTGTAGTAGCGAGGTGTAGTCCTGCCTAAATGTCAGACAGGGTCACCCCGAGTGCCGGGTCGATATAGGAAAACGGCCTGGGTCGTTTCGGCACGATGGGTACAGCAAAAGTACTGGTACCGTTCTCGTAGAACCGGCAATACAAGAAACTAGGCATGTAGGACATGTGGGTCATTTAGCGTTACCCAGGGTGCACCAACGGGGAGGCGACCTACTATTACACTCATCTTCGATGGTATGCGGCCGAAAATACCTTTCTTTTACTACCCATATTGGAATGTATCGTGCTCAATATTAAAAGAGTTAGGTAACAACCCTGTAAACCGCCTGGAGTGACAACACCAAAGTAGAGAGTCTTAGAATGAGCCATACTATCTATATGCTAAACTTGATCCAAATCATTTTAACCGTCCCCCGAGATATTGGGCACTACTATTAGTCGTATCACTTTATTTCCCTTTACTAAAAAACGAAGTGTCTCTCTCGCTTTTCCTTATCCACACCCTTCCCATTTATATTTCTATTACCCATTTTTCATTCACATCAACATTTCCATAATAAACCTTTCCTGGGAATGCAAAGTTTACAATATCTTCGTTTTTGTTGCTGTTGTTAACACTCCCCGAAGGTTTTGGGGGTTGGTGCCCTTGCGGTTCTGCCCGAATGTCGTGGTAGCGATTTGGTATGACCAGTGGAACCTTCCTTATTCCATTCCTCTAACCCGCAGGGAGTTTACCCCTCTTTTCCATTGCTTCAACTTTCTTTGACTCTCCATCTCACAGTTTTTTCTTCTCCCCAATGTTGTTATAGTAATGTTGTATCCTAAGCATAAATCGTCATCAATGTCTTCTAACGGTAGTCCTAGGAAACTAGCAGTTTCTACAGGGTTGGACCAGAGGGAAATCGGTGTTAGAAGAGGGGTTCCGCAGAGCAGGTGAATAGATGGTTGGTGTTATGAGGAGACGAACCGGATAAGTAGGAGTAGGAGTTTAACCTGCTAAAATATCCAGAAGGCAATTAAGACAGTGACCCTTCTCTCTCGAGAAGGATGACGTTCCTGGTCAGCAACGCGAGGTGTTGAGGTATGCAAAACGGTGTTCACCAGGCAGACCTCGAGCTCTTCTTCCCAATATCTCCTTCGCCTGACTCTGTCTTTTGATCATCCAGTTTTTCTTTTCGTACTCCAATTTAGGTTCCTTATTCCAGTGTGAGGATTGCTCACTCCTCCAAATAAACCTCTAACTCAAAAATCTACTAGCTTTACTTTAACTTCCACTTTTATCTCTAACTCTAGTATAACCTCGACCTTGAACTCGGCCAAAACCTATACCTCTACCTACCGCTACCTTTGCTTCTACTTTAACCTCGAGTTCCACATCTACCTCTACAAATAGTTTCCGCTTCTAGCTGCGTCTAATTCTAACTCATTCTCCTCTCAATGGCATTTTCAGCTATAATAGGACATTTTTAAGGGTATCCCGAATGAAGACAGAACTAAAATCTTCTGTGACTAGCTCTATTACCACCGACCTTGTTTGACCTTTCGAACCTTGTTTTTCTGGATTTTAGTCACTTCTTCCGCGCCAAATCCCGAAAATCATTCTCATTCCTCTCCAATAACGTCTTCTTTCCCTCATTCTTTTAAACAAGTTACCGCTGTCTGCT
This sequence comes from Campiglossa producta, assembly GCA_964058755.1. Taxonomy (NCBI): domain Eukaryota; kingdom Metazoa; phylum Arthropoda; class Insecta; order Diptera; family Tephritidae; genus Campiglossa; species Campiglossa producta. The sequence continues at coordinate 13,131,968 of CAXKVI010000005.1, read as the reverse complement.
CCTTGTGAAATTTAACATATTAATCGCTACTTTTTCACTATCGTAAGCAACTTTTTTTACATTATAAAAAGTAAACAATTGAATCATCGGTTCAAATTACTAGCGCGCCTCATTCTCATATGTACATATATAGATATCTTGATAGTTCTGTTTATTGCACTTACGCCACAGTAGGAAAATCAATGAAGAAAAAATCATTTTTACGGCTATCGCGCACTTCAGTGACGCGTCCATATCGCGTACAAATATTGTAAATGGCATTCTTTGTTATGCCTTGCGGCAAATGCTTCAACACCAAGTATGGAATAAACTTTTGGTTCGAATTATCATCACTTTTTTTAGATTGTGCCGCTTGCTTTTGTCTGCTGCCGGCTTTGGCTAGTTGAGCTGGCTGTACAGCAGAATCTAAATAGGCACCAGGACCGCTGATATACTTATTGAATTGGGAGTTGGTGTAATCATCGCGCATTGGATTCCATTCATCGAGTTGCTTCTGCACTTCGTTAACTGCTTCCTCGGTCGACATTGTTATCTATATAAAATATATTTAGTTGTATAGGTTAGTTTTAAGCATAATTATAATTTTTATAGCCCAATTGTACCTCAAATAATCTCGATGCTGCGATATTTTTCTTTTTGCGGTAAATTGCACGGCAAGACTTTTAAATTGGAGATAACAAATTGATGTGTGTTCTATTTATCGATAAAATTCTATATTAACCCTACGGGACATGTGTGCTGGTTACAAACAAACTCACAATCTATTTGTTGCAAGGGAAGATACGAGCTTCTGTTGCCAGAAAGTGAAAGGTGATTTTATCACCAACACATATAAACATGCGGCTCGTCCCCCCACAATACCAATCACTTATTTTCTTGCTCTTCTGAGCCCACTCTTCTAACACCCATCTCTCTTTGGTCCAACCCTATTGAAATGCTAGTTTCCTTGGACTTCCGTTAGAAGATATTGATGACAATTTAGGCTAAGGAAAAACCGCATTGAATGATGCTTATTTTACGCCATTTTTAATGGGTAATTGGATCTTGAAACTTGTATTTTATTATAGATCAGCTATTGTAAATATATTTGGAGAGAAAAAGGTATAAATATTCAACAAAAAAGGTAGTCAACATGTACATTGTATTAAAAATATATTTTATTGTTTTTTTAGACCAGATCTACAGGAACAAGTTTTGGGTGTGCAGTTCCATTTTGTTTTCAAGAAACATCTATCCTGTTCAATATTTTTTTATAGTGTACGTTAACACAAAAATTTAAATATAAAAATGTAAATGTTTATCTATTAAAATTGTGTATAAAATAAATCAAATGCATTGCCACGTGACAGTTTTTGAGGTTAGGGAATCTATCGTCAGTGCTATATGGGTCAACCGTCAGCGCTAATATCACTGCTGAGGTTTATTATTGTCAGTGATGATGGTCATTCATGACATAGAAATTAATCAGTGCTGTCATCGTTGAACCAATATATTGTCAGCGAAGATGTCACTCTTGATTGAATTTCTATGCTGCGCTGACGTCACTACTGAGGCTAAACATTGTGAAGGATGATAACATTGGTGATAGTATTTTGAACAACCGCTGATGTAAACAACTTTTGAATATGAGTCATTGCTGATGAAGTACGTTATCATCGGTGTTGTCACTGGTGCTAATGTTTTTGTTCATTTGTGACTGGAGTAAAAGAGAAGAACCTATTTTAAATAGATAGCCAAAGTCCGTAAGAGAGAAGGTGATGCAAGATCACACGTACGCAAAACAAAACCATCACTTTTGTCACGAGCCCCATGAGCTGCGTCAGCTGACGCTCAGTGTCCCGTAAGGAACCCCCGATTAATCGTCATTAACGCTCCCTTCTTAACACTACAATCTGTATGGTCAGTGACTGCTCATCGTATACATACAAAAATGTTTGCATACGATTTTTCACCATCGCCTTCGAAGTCCTATCACAATTCTGATGCTTCATTACCACAGGCCGGAGCATCTAATGAGTGGTCACTGACCATACAGCTGTCCGGTAGGGTATGCCATAACCAAATACAAGTGATAATTGGATTTAAAAGAAGAAAAGAGAAAAATTTGGCATCAAATTACACCAATACTAACTTGCCAAGCTATATTTACCTTTTTTATAATTTTAGCGAAAACGAAAAAATAAAATCCTCTACTTAAGTAAAAATTGAGCAAAATAAACATTAGGGGGATTCATCAAAGCTTAAAAACACCTTACTAAGCGTGTAAACGTATAAATTTATCGTGTGTAAATTAACTGTCAAAATTTGAATGTAACGAAGTTGTTTACAAAATTCCGAAATTGACAAATGTATAAATTTACGCATTTTCTTAACTTCTAATTTTTCATAAATCCCCCTTTTAAGGGTTATGGATATGGCGGGAAGCCAAAAGCCATTCATCTCTTGTTATTTTTCCTTGTCCATAATCCCAATTATATTAACAGGTCCGATCCCGAGTCCTTGATATTAATGTGCAGAACAGCTTTCTGAGTTCAAGAAGCTCTTGACAAAAAAATATCGAATCTTCGCTAAGTCAAAACTCAACTAAGTCAAAACTCAAGTTTTGAAACCTCTCGACATTTTTCTGAACGATATCTCAGATAATCCCGAAAAATCCCAGGAACCCGAATTCCTACGACGTCGACGAAATATCTATCGGCTTTCCCTAATTATTTTCATTGGGAAACTCGGTCGGAATAGCTGATAGATGTGTGTTTTCATTTTCGGCAAAAGAGTGAATATCACTATAATACTATTCCTACTGGGTTTCAGTGGGATTCGTAACAGGCATTTCGATAATTATTACTCCTTCTATATTTATCGAGCAACTGCTCAACCATTGTGAATGAAAAAAAAAATAAACGCAACAGCAGCCAACTTTATCTAGGCGCATTTTCGATTTTCTTTGTCAACGGCTACATAATAGAAAACTTTTTTGTTCCATATAATTTTATTATAAATATTAACTGTTAATCATTATGGATTTCGAAGACGCAAAAGAGAATATACAGCCGCTTGCAGCTGGACGTAACGCCAGCATTTTGCATGCATCCTTACATGTAGAGTCGCCGCAGGAACTATTAGCGCAACGTCGTGAACTGGAACAAGCTATACACAATTACAAAGGCGACGATCCACTCGAACCCTGGTACGCATATATCAGTTGGATTGAGCAAAGTTTTCCATCAGGCGGTAAAGAATCTGGCTTGGAAGAGGTACTCACAAAATGTTTGTCACGTTTCGAAAATGAGGAACGTTATTTCCAAGATAGGCGTATGGTTAAATTGTATATGAAATTCGTGAGTGCATACATTATTTTTAATTTGCCAACAAGAGCTGTATTATTCTGTTATTTATTATTTTTTTTTTTTTATAGATCGATAGTCACCCACAGCCAATGCAATGTTATCAACAACTTTTCAATTCTGGTATTGGAACAATGGTTGCTGATTTTTATATATGCTGGGCATACCATTATGATTTATGTGGTAATACACGTAAGGCGGATGAGATCTTTCGTCGTGGCATTGCATGTCGTGCACAACCTTTAGAAGAGCTACAAGAGGCGCATCAGCATTTTGGTTTCACTGTAGCGCAACGTGTAATGTATGAAGATGATGATAGTGTTAAAGAGAGCACACAACGTCAGTTTGCAGAAAGGCGCCAAGCATTGACTTCACTACGTGGACATAGACGGAAAGCAACAGTTGGTAGCATAAGAACTGGTGCGGTCGTAAAAAGTTATACACCAGGAACTGTTCAAGTAAGTTGTTTTTCGTAGTAACATTTTTGTAAACATGCTATGCATTTACAAAGAAGCTAGTCCGCAAACGAACCAAACTTATTTAACTTATCACTGGTTTAGTAGCTTGCTCCATTATGATAAATTTTAATGATATTGTCTTTCTAACAATTTTCACACACGTGAAATATTGGTTAGGCGGGTTGGTTTACTAAGTCCCTCAGAATGCCGGTTATATCATACTCTGTTTAAATTGTTTATGATTGCTCATTTTCTCTCTCTCATTTTCTCGGCTTGATCTCATTGTGGGCCAGCCTTTGCATGCATTTTTAAGCTCTTCCTACAAAAGAGCCATTGGCCAAAAGTAGGATCGCCGCCCCAAATATGCAGATGGATCTACACTGCAATTATCCGACCTATCATGCTATATGGAGTCGTGGGGTCCCGTACGATATGTCGAAAAAAAAATGTCGAATTTCCAAGACAGAATTTAAAAAAATTTTAAAATACCGAAGAGATTTTTGACCGAAAAAAAATTGTCGAAAAAATGCAAATGACCGAAAAAGGTCGAAATTTGGATGCTTAATGTAAAACTTCGGAAATTTGAGTTTAACAACGTGTTTTATGACAGTATATAATTATTTATCACTTCCTTACCTCTTACCAAGAACTTTTCAACCATTTTGCAATACAAAGCCTATTCAAATTTTCCCCTTGTTAGAGGTAACAACAGAAATATTCGGGTCCCGTACGATATGTCGAAAAAAAAATGTCGAATTTCCAAGACCGAATTTAAAAAAATTTTAAAAAACCGAAGAGATTTTTGACCGAAAAAAAAAATGTCGAAAAAATGCAAATGACCGAAAAAGGTCGAAATTTGGATGCTTAATGTAAAACTTCGGAAATTTGAGTTTAACAACGTGTTTTATGACAGTATATAATTATTTATCACTTCCTTACCTCTTACCAAGAACTTTTCAACCATTTTCCAATACAAAGTCTATTCAAATTTTCCCCTTGTTAAAGGCAACAACAGAAATATTCTCAGACATTTTCGGGCTACAAGCTGCACATGTAAAAATTAAGATTGAGAATGACTTATGATTTGTACTTATTAAAAGCATAACACTAATCATTTGGTAATGATCATTTCGAGAAAGTTACCGTTATCTTATTGAGCTAAACTATGCTGGAGTCACCAATGGAAAATAAATCGATGTGTCTTTGATGCAAAGTCTATGTACATTTGTTTCGCTATATATGTACATCGATGCTTCGACTTGGTAACTTTTCTAATATGTGTATATTTTTCTTATTACGTGCATATTTTTGAACAAGGAAAAGATGTTGGTCCAATTTACTTTTGTTTTTGGACAAGTGAGAAACCAAAATAACGTTTAAACGTTCAAAACTTCACAATTTTTATAGAAACATCGATACATCAAATATTTACGTGACTATAAAAGTCGCCAAAAATTAAAATTTTTCTGACATCTTTAAACCGGAGATTCGTTTCTGAGAGGTTGTTGTTAATTATATTGAGAAGAGCTTAAGAGTTTGTGCTTGTAACTTTACCGTCAGGTTTTATATTTGCTTGCAAGAGCTATTGCAAAACACTAGAAAAATAATACTCAACATTAATATATAAGATGTAGAAACAATGTAATGAATGATGTGTTAAATTCGCGCGAATTTTACACATCATTCATTACATTGTTTCTACATCTTATATATTTTTTTTTCGACATTTTTTCATTCGACATTTTTTTTCGAGACATTTTTTTTTCGACCTTTTGTGTTTTCGCCAAATTTTTTTTCGACATTTTTTTTCCCACATTTTTAGTTTCGACTTCTTTTTTTTCGACAAATCGTACCAGACCCACATTTTTTCATTCGACATTTTTTTTCGAGACATTTTTTTTTCGACCTTTTGTGTTTTCGGCATTTTTTTTTCGACATTTTTAGTTTCGACTTCTTTTTTTTCGACATATCGTACCAGACCCGGAGTCGTGGTATGGTGGCCTGTGCTGACCAAGGCCATAAACCTGAATCTGTTAGATAAAGTCCACAGATTTGGCAAAATCTGTATTATCGGCGCGCTGAGAACAACACCCAACGAAGATATTCAGGCCATTCTAGACCGCTTTCTCCGTGCGGCCACAAAAGTCGGAGATTGCTGCTTCAAAACAAATTCTCGCAGCCGGGTGGAATGGGAGAGGACGGATCGGTGTCCGCTACTAATGGCGGCATTTCTGTTTACACTGACGGCTCGAATTTAGACGGCAGTCTCAGCAATCTTGGATGCCGCGGCCTGGATAAGTAAACGCGCTATCGGCAAAGATATCGTTATTTTCAGCGACAGCGAAGCGGCCATCAAAGCTCTTGGCTTTTATTCGTTCAACTCTGAACTGACGCCCAGCTGTCGTAGATATCTTCATGAAACTGTAGGGCAGACGAACTTGCCAGGCAGGGTACGCCCAAGCAGGCTTAGGTATGCCGTTTGCCATATGCAAGTTAATGCTGAAGGAGTACACACTCCGTCAAATAACGAAAGATGGCAACAATCCCTAGCGTGCCCGATATCTCTGGCTAAAATGGGATCATAAAAGACTTATAAACATTCACGCCCTAAGGAGAGAAATTTCCATATTAATAGGTGTTTTAACCGGGCACTACCTGATTGGTAGGGCTAGGTGTGCCCTACCGACGATGCTGTAGGAGTTGCAAAGATGAGGAGCAGGAAACGGAGGAGCACCTCGTCTGCAACTGCCCGGCTTTAAGCAACGCTAGAACACGTTTTTGCGAGTTCACTGGAAAGCCTACGCCATATCGCGGAGCTGGGCATAAAGGACTTGATGGCCTTCAAAAAGTCATCTAAGTGGTTCGAGGATGAGTAACAGTGTCGGTTTAGGAGTGTCAGTCCCGCTATTCTTCCATTTGCCAACAACTCAGGGATTTTCCATATGGCCGGGTCCCGGGACTAACTAAGTGTTGGTGGTATCACAACGGGCCTTTCGAAACTGACCTAAATATGTTCGGTATTTTTTGTACTGGGTTCAGTTTTGGGAATGGATTTCACTTAACTTTTCAGCATTCTTCAATCCTCACAGCTTCCTCTAATCTTTTATTACTTTTCACAGACTGCTGGAAATCCCGTCCAACAACTTGGCGGCAACATACGCGTGCCAGTATTTAATGATGAGAATGCTACGCGAAAAGTAACAACGCCCACTGACACAAAGCAAGAAATTGTTGTACATGATGATAACAAATCGGTCGTTCGTTCAATTATAGATGCCGCACGAGATCAGGAAAATCTTAAAGAACCTGGACCATGGAATAAAGCGCACGATAAGAAAAAGGCCGGAAAACTTTTCAATAAAACGCCTAGAAATACTGATTTGGCTTTTAATATACATGAGGACATTGACATGGATTGTGATGATGATGATACCGATACTAAGGATTTTAAAAAAACACTAGAACAGCAAAGAAACATTGAAGGCGTTAAAGCATTTAAATACCCACCAAATTTTAAACATAGAAATTTACCACAAAAAGAATGGATTACACCAGTCACAATTGAGAACGAGCCGGAACCACGCACTTTCCCACAATATAATAAATGCTTTATGTATCCACGAGCAAATTTGGAATTTCAACCAGAGGAATATCGTGCTTACTGTTGGTTGCGTAAGCGTGGCATTTGTAATGAGTTTACTGCTAAACGCGATTGTTATTGGCGAAGTAACGACATGAATGTCAATGTACGTCAATATCCCAACTTTGCTAAACAATCAAGGCCACAAAAGTTGACTGAAGTGGATGCATATTACGAGCCAGAAAGAAAGGCAGGACTTAAAGTATGCTTGAGTAAATTATATGATACTAAAGCTAAAGTAGAATATCAATGGGAAGAGTTGATGGCACAATATTTACGGCGTCATGATACGATTCTCATGGATGCGGATATGGATGAGACAACATGCGGTATGATCAGCGAACGTGTGCAGCGGCGCAAAAGCTTCTTTCCCTCAAGAAGGTCAATGATGCCCAGAAGAACTATGACAAGTGCTATTAAAGAAAGCAACTTTGTTGACGTAGCTAAAGGAGGATCGCCAAATAATAATCAAGTATGCGATGATTCGGTTGTTTTTGTAAAAGAAATACCTAAAGAATGTGCTGTACCATGTATTAACCCCACAAGTTTGCCTGTAAAGTTCGAAATTTTCGAAGATACAACTCAAAATCTCCCATTAATAACTGCTGCTACTACTGCTGTGCCCAAGCCAACTGTCGCTTATCAGCAGCAAGTTGGCGCTTCCAGAGCTGATTTGGATTATAAAATGAAAGCTAGTGATACAGACGCCAAACCAACAAAACCGGCGCTACCGTTTGAAATTTTCGAAGATACAACTCACAATATACCAGCTATCCGAGTAACCCCCGCTGTTGGCAACATAAAACTAACTTGTCAGGATGGTGAGACTGACGCTTTGGCTACTGATGTAGATTTCAAATTCAAAACACCTGCATTACCTAACACAGCGCCTCTCTCACAATTAGGTGCTAAGAGTACAACAACCAATACTTTCGGTTTTGAAATATATACTGAGGAAACAGCAGTTGAGGAGCCGCCACAAATAATGGGCGCTGCTGCTGCCTGTGAAGGAGCTGTAGGAGGTGGCGCACTATTTGACCCTGATGAAACATGTTCAACACAAACATTTAATATATTCATAAAATCACAATCGGTGAGCACACCAAAAATGGCACAAAAAAGTGCGCCACCACGACAGTTCGGCTCCATTTTAAAAAGTATTCCACAACCAGCAGAAGTTATCAGAAGTCCCAGTCCTCAACCCTCCCCAAATGCTGCTCAATCTAACAACGAAGAACAGGAAAATTGTATGAAAACACCCTCAGAATATTCACCAGTGATGCCGAAACAACTTTCAACTATTTTGGAAACTTCCGAACATGCTACCACGCAAGGCACACATACAACAGGTAATACCAAGTCTTCGAATAGCACATCTGATGGTGAGGGTGAACGTGAGCTGGTAACACGCCTGGTATTTCCGCATACAGCTTTAGAGCCACTTGAAGAGCAGTCGCGTGAGTCGTCTACGATGCCGGCAGAAGTGATTGTATCGTTAGAAAGTATTAGTATACAAGGTAACACGTCGACGACAACACAATCAACGACCATGACTGCAGCAAATAAAAATGAAACAGTTGAAAATCAACCAATATCGAAAACTAACACTGCTCCTGCGACTGAATTGCCACCTATTATTACTCCGTTACAAACACGTTTACAGTTTGGCCTATATGCTCCAACCACGACTATTACTATGCCACTAACAACACCAACCACAGCATCAAACTTCTCTATATTGACAGATGAAAATACTGGAGCGCTCTCTAAACAAATTGGCAACTTCACACGTCTTGATGAACGTGAAGATACTGCCGCTGGTTTAGCCATACGCAGCGTACGTTTTCAAGAAGACAAGACTGAGACAATTTCAAAAGTGCTTTTGCACTCACGCTCATTAGCCAAATTTCAGGAAGACAAGACTGAGACACTACCAACAATTCCAATCGCAGCTGTGGCACAGTACGAAATGGATCAAACTAATACAATGCCAAAATTACCAAAGGAGCCATCAATTTTATTTACCGCACCAAATGCTACCAATTTGGATGATTCGTTTGAGTTTTTCGGTCAAACTCCGCCGGGTAAAAGTTTATTGCATCCTAGATATGAAGTTTCGGCTTTTAAAGAGTGCATGGAATCGCGTACACCACTGTCAAGCGCTAAACGCCATTGTAATGTTAATACACCCGATATGATGCTGTTGAAGGCGCCACGATCCACACACAAGCAGGTAGGAATGTCTAAATAGTAATAATTCGATTTAATTAGTGTGTATCGTTATCGAACAAACAAAAAAAATATATTTTTACAAACACTATAGGTAGGTAAAGCTTATTAAAAGTGTCGTAGATCCTATGAATTCAAACAAACTTTTCAAAATATGTGGTGCGGGTTTATTTATAGCATATGCTACCAAAATCAGTTAAGAAAGAAATCTCTTTTCGAAGTTCGACTTTCATCCGAAAACTTGTTTGTATAGTTAAAAAAACTACGGTAGAACGAAATTAAATACTTATAAAATCAGAATAACCAATCCACACAAGAAATTATTTTAAGCCACTTTTTTCGAAATTCGAATTATTTTGTAAGTTATTAAAAATATGCCGAACGAAAGATAGCAGTTTGGAAGAGGGTATCATCTTGTATACATATTAGGGTGATTCAAATAAAAAAAATCTGTTTTTTTCGGTCTTACCCCCTTAAACTCTGATGAGAAAATAAGCCCTGCAAAAAAATTAGCGCTCTAACCTGTTTTCCTTACATTCTGGGACTTTTACGAACTTCTTTGGAACTATTTCGGAATCTTTTTTTTTTTCGATATATTTGGATTATTTTCGGAATCATTTCGGGTCTTTTTGATCTAATATCGCATCGCTTGCGCACTTTTCTAGGATAAATTTGTATGGGGAAAAATGGCATTTTTTTCAAAGTGAATTTTGTTTGAATTTTTGAAACTTTTTCCTAAATATTTTTACATACTCTTAAAATTTAAACTTTGAAGCTTCCAAAATGGTAAGCCATGTGCGATTATCTTAATTATTAAAATAATTACAGCCATTTAAAAATGACTGAGTTTTGTACTATTGCACACACATACACAGTAACACGTATAAAATCTAGTAAATTTTGAATGGCGGTAATTATTTTAATAGTTAAGAAAATTCACTTTGAAAAAAATGCCATTTTTTCCCATACACAATGTAAGGGAAAGGGGGAAAAAATTGCCACCTCTAAGGGTTAAGCTGATATTTTGCAAGGCTTATTTTCTCATCAATACCTAACTTTTTAGGGGGTAAGACCAAGTCGACATTTTTTTTAATCACCCTAATACAAATGTATTCCAAAAATTAACAAAATCGAACTGTCCGATCGCGAGAAAAACCAAAACTTTGGAACTTCGAAAAGATGTTTAAAGCTATACGTTTAAGAATAATTCAAATTTCGAAAAATTATGAAATCGTATCTTTATTTGAACTAGTAATAACCAAAGTATATTAAACAAAGTAATAGTGAACTTGACAGTTCTCTCTTTTGTGTAGGAGTTTTCCCGTCAAATGAAAAAAATATTAACCCGTTCTGTTTAAGATTTTTAAATTTTTTTAATAGTGTGAAGAAATAGCATATTGTTTCATATAAATATAGTACCGCTTGCCTCTGCTCCTTGCACGTTTAAATAGATTCTAGAGTTCAGCTTAGCTAGACTCTAGCTCTTTAGCTAAGATGAATGGTCTAATCTTTATTCAACTGTATCTTATACGGCTGATACATTAGCGCAAATTCCGAATTAACTGCGCTTTTGGGAGTTAACTCGAGCATAATCTCCATTATAAACTCCCAAAAATTAAGAAGATTTGAACAGTTTTAAAAAATTTGCACTGGCAACACTCTGTACATAAATAGACAACAACAGCAAGAAACACTAGGAAATTAAGGGTAGCTGACAGATAGGCGTCGCGCTGGTTTGTAAAATCCGACTTTCGACAGCTAGATGTCGCCGAGGTAGGTAAGAATATTGTGCAATAACAACCCAAGTAGTAATTCTCAATGCTGTTAATCTTCAATTCTGTGTGTATCAGGGCAAAATTTGGATCTGATTAAAGAAGATTTATTGGAGATAATCTCCGTGTGTGTATCCATAGCATTAGACAGAAAACGAAACTGTAAGCGATTAAGCGATATGCCTGTGGTGGAATGCCTGTCGCAAGAGACGACTAAAATCCATTTCGACCATGGTCACGGGGTTGATGAAATCGGCAATGGGAATAGTACAACAAGGTGGTTCGGCAGCTGTGAAAGCATAGACTCAATACCGTACAACTCTGTTTGGTCAATCACGTCCCTCTTACAACAGCAACAGCGAAGCCGATTAATATCTCGAAACCGAAATTAAACCCTAACCGATATTGTAATAAAAAAAAAACGAAAACGTTTCAAAATCCAGAGCCGGTCCAAACAAGTTTGTACTTTTTTTATATTTATTTCGCCGCCACATAGTTTCTTTGTTTAGACTGTACCCTGGTTTTGACTTCAGTATAAAAAAACTCTAATGGAAACCAGTCCACCAGTTTCCGCGACACTCTGGCGACAACCTTTTTGTGGTGCCATCGGCGGAAATCGACAAATATTCAATACTCGCTATTTTTATAACGCAAAGGTCCGAGAAGGGGTAGATTCCAAAGTTACTCCGTTACTATTTGGTATAGCATATTTCCCTGTACTGATAATTATTTGGCCTGAGCAAATGCTATCTATTTTTCAGTAAAACAATTGTATGGGACACAAAAAATGTGCTTGGGTGGAAAAGGGTTAATACGATTGTTTACATTTTTTTAAAGGAAAAACTCCTACAAAAACAAAATATTTCAGTTGTCAATTCTACCTTGTTGAATTTGCTTTGGTAATAACAATGCCATAATGACAAACAACCAAACTTAAGATAGGACGAAATAAGATGCCCAACGCGTATTTTTCCTTAGCCGCCGTGGTGTAGCGGTTAAGTGTTCGGCCGTCGTAGCGGTTCGATGCCCGGCAAAAGTAACTTCAAAAATTATTTTAAAAAAATAATTTTTCTAAACGGGATCGCCCCTCGGCAGTAGTTTGGCAAACTCTCCGGGTGTATTTCTGCCATGAGAAGCTTCTCAGCAAAAAATTCATTTGCTTTGCAAGTGCCGTTCGGAGTCGAAAAAAAACTGTAGGTCCCGCCAACTTGTAGGAAAAACTCAAAAGCAACACACCACAAGTTGGAAAGAGAAGCTCGGCAAAAAATCTCGTTAGAGGTTATGATAACCTGTTGATATATCGCCGCCATTCGTTTTTTTTTTTTTTTTTAATTGTCATCAATATCTTCTAACGGGAGTCCAAGGAAAGTAGCAATTTCAATAGGGTTGGACCAAAGGGAGATGGGTGTTAGAAGAGTGGGCTCCGTAGAGCAAGTGAATAGGTGGTTGGTTCGGCACATCAGGGTTCAGACTGGATATGTAGGAGTTTAATCTGCTACAATATCCCGAGCGTAATTGAGCCAGAGTGACTCTTGTCTCTCGAGGAAGATGTCGCTCCTCTGCAGAAATGCGTGGTATTGAGACATGCAAAACAGCATTCACCCGCTTATGCAGCTCTGGGTCAAACGGCGATGTTTTAAAGTGCCGGATCTCATCAAAATGTTTACGTAGAAGCGTCCTTACGGTCCTAGGAGGAGTGTTTTTGCTGTTAACCGCACCCCGTAGCGGTTCTGAGTGCGGTGTTTTGCTACGGCCCTTGGTTTGACTTCAGAATTTACCGAACACAAATTAATGTAAGATCTTAAAAATTCTTTTAAATGCTTCTCGTGGCGTTCTGACCGTCGAAGCTCTCCTGAACAAGTTGTTGTTGTTGTTGTAGCGAGGTGTAGCCCTGCCTAAATGTCAGACAGGGTCACCCCGAGTGTATTGCTCTTGGCCGGGTCGATATAAGAAAACGGCCCGGCTCGTTTCGGCACGATGGGTACAGCACAAGTACTGGTACCGTTCTCGTAGAACCGGCAATACAAGAAACTAGCCGTGTAGGCCATGTAGGTCATTTAGCGTTACCCAGGGTGCACCAACTGGGAGGCGACCTACTTTTACACCCCTGAACAGGTATACGTTTTCGGTAAATAGCTTTGCTTATTACCCGTTTTTTAGATTTGTTGCTGAAGTCAGTAATATCTCCTTTTTTGTTTATTCTCCAGGATACAATTGCAACTACCAAAAGCGCTTCAATGAATTTAAAGGGACCTGCACTTTTCGAGGATGAAGTTGATAAAATAACTTCAAAAACCCAGAATCTGCTATTTTCCCAACCTAGACCTAATGATATACAAAGATCCATTGCACATTCCGTGCCGATTGTACATAAAGTGATTTCGCGCGATTCATATGTGCCTGATTTTTCTCTGATTGAGGAAACCCAACCAAAACCGCAACAAATAAGCAAGGCCAATGATTCGAAAACTGAGAAAGCTATCACTCCAATTCAAACCCAAGCGCAGCACGACTTAATTAAACGTAACGAAGTTGAACGAAATGATGAAATACAAGAACAGCGCGCTAAATCGAATTTAGGTGATTCCTATTTTAAAGATTTCTCAGAGATTATGGAGTCACAACCGACAAACGCTGATAGCAAATGGCATAGATCGGCAACCAAAATGCAATTAATGGGCGAGATGCCAAATACGCCTAAAGGAAACAACGTGTGTAACTCATTTTTAAAAGATTTTTCAGCTATTATGGAATCACAGCCAACCGAAAAGGATAAGGCATGGTTGCAAAATAAAGGTGCGATTAACAAAAGCGCTAGTGCTGCAAGAAAACAAGAAGGAGAAGATTTTGAACAAAAAAACGCTGTCGAAAAGCCCAAAGTTGATCTTGGCAGCTCATATCTTAAAGATTTTTCTATGGTAATGGATTCACAACCGTTACAAGCAGAACGAGACTGGCGTCAAAGTAAGCAGAACAAGCCACAGGAAGTTGAACAGCAACAACAAACAGCGCATGCGCAAATTGCTGAGGAAACTAAGAAAGCGGACAATTCAAAATTTTTATTTAAAGATGCATCATTAGTTACGCCAACACAGGCGGCTGTTATTGAGAGCAAGTTTGATTTAATTAAATCTCAGTCTACAACAACGACACCAAAAATATCCACTTTCTCAACTTCAAATAAGTCAGACATGTCACAACCAAAATTGCATCTAAACAACAAATCAGATTTGGGCAGCTCATATTTGAAAGATTTCTCATTTGTACCAGAATCTCAACCAATTGAAAACGCTAATAGTTGGCTTACAAATAAGTCGTCAACAAACAAAATAAATCCTTTAATGCCAATTAACGAACCCCATTTGAAAGAATTCTCATTGGATGTGGAAGCGCAGCTAGCACCACCACCAGCAAAACCATCGGAAAATACCACCAAGCAACCAATAGAGCAACAGTTAATGCTCGATCCAGCAACAACAACACCAGCAAAACCTTTACTCTTTCTTAATTCCTTTATGAATGACTTTGCTGGTTTTGATCCAACGAGTACTACGAAAAAAACGACATCCCGCTTAACTTTTTTGAATGATTCAAAAAAGAGTAGTGACTCGATGCACTCGGTAGCCCCATTGAATATAAGCGAATTCAAAGAATTGAAATCAATTGTCAACACTAGCCAAAATACGTCAAAATTACTTTTCCTTGATAACTCTAAGAGAAGCAAGCCTACCGCGCAACTGCCACCAGCCACAGCTCCTTTCTCCAACAACGAAAAGTCATTTGAATTGAATGCAGAAACAGCGCAGTTTGCTACAAATATAAGCATGATTAAAAATTCGACTTTATTGCCAATGAATGATATGCAGAATATTTTACAACCGCCTACACCCATTAAAGAACAATCGCTACACATAAAATCAGAATATGATACCCAAACAAATGCTGAAAATAATAGCATGCTACAACAAAATCAATTCAAAACTCCACCATTACCAGTAAGTAAGTTGCCGCCAGTGGTCCCAGGTGCACCCTGTTTCTTAATGCAGTCGCATGCGTTACAAGGAAATATTTCCAAAGGCGCTGTGCCAAAGACACAGACACCTACAAACCGAGCATCTTCCACACATGAAAGCAAAATACCTCAACTCTTGGGTAGCAATATTAAGCAACAACAACAAACAAATAAACCACTCGCAAAAATGGAGTTAGAACAACCTGCTATTACAGTTGATGAAGTTGTGCTTGCTGATAATGATGATGATGATGATCCGGAAATGAGCATTTATTTCAAGCATACTCCCAAAACGCCAAAAATACAACAACATGTATGGCATGAAAGTTCACCATCACCTAAAACGCCTTCACGTAATGTTTACGTACATCGTGAAGTGGACTTGAATGTTACAAATCAAATTATCGACAATGTTAATGTCGATACACAAGTTAATCCATTTAATGGCTACCTACAGACTGCATTTTTAGAACAAATTGTATTTAGTAATTATATTGAAGAATTACCAAATTGTATGATGGTTGGTCATGTGTCGCGTTTACATGCGGCAACTAAAGTGAAAGTTAACGATATTGAATTCGATGTTAGGAAATTGGTGGGCGAAGGAGCATATGGTGCAGTTTTTTGGTAAGTACTTACATAAGACTTTTGTTGACCATGGGTATCAGGCAAAAACGGCGAGCACTTGCTTGGAATCGATTTTTTGGGTGTAGACCAGGTATTTTGTTTTTTAATAAAAACAAAGAATCCACTTCTTACTTATAAATCGAGTCTCAGCAAATCTCGTCTTTTGTACACGCGGCGCAACGAATTAAAGAGTTCGTATTATGAAAAAGAAAATATGTTTCATAATCTATATAGTGTAATATTACACTGTACAGTAACCAACATTTTTTTGAAGCGATTAACTAGTTATGAGTACTCGAAGTTCGAAGTTAGACCCCCCCGCAAGTTTTGTTTTCTAGTTTTTGTATACAAAAATGGAAAAGGCAAAATGTGGACGTGGCCCTCTTTCCTCTTGTTTGATTGATATGCATTTTTTACTTGAATTTTTATGTAAAAAGTGTTATAAAGTGCCAAACATCGCATATTTTTAATTAACTTCAAACTTTTTTTATGCCTCAATCTCTTTAGAAAAAGACGAAGCCACGTCCAATACCGAGCCGTTTTTTGTGCAGTGTAATTTAGCGTTAGTTTAATTCACAAAGGCCCTAACTAATAAAGGATACAATTCACAGAAGAAGCAAAAAACATTGTCACTTAATCATAGTCGTTGCTTAACACGCGTATTAGATAATATCTTGACTAAACTTAAATAGACATTTAAAATTTTGGTCAATCATAGCCATGCTAAACAAACATATTAGCTAAACTGAAATCTAACAGGGACAGGGGAAAAAGTTCTATAAAACTAGATTTTCTTAACAATTTTTCATATCATTGCAGTGGTATCAATTCTAAGACCGGAAAGAAATGTGCGCTGAAACAAGAGCGTCCACCTAATTTTTGGGAATACTATATATGCTTGGAAGTGCATAGTCGTTTGAATTCAGATGATTTGGTAAGTGCATCTGTTCTTAACAAATTGTCCAATGTTTTGAATTTTGAGTCTGCATTTTTTTAAGTTATCGTAGCTATGGTTATCACCTAATTTTTCTATATATATTTTTTGCATACCCGCTATTATTTACTTATTGGTATATTTGTTCAAATGAACATCAAATTCGTATTGTCTATGGGAAATTTATGATAAATCGAACGAAAGTATGTATATAAAAAAGGTAACGATCGTACCTCTCCATTAGGTGAGGACAGGTCGACTATTTAACTCAGCAAGGGTCTACATAAGTTTATTTATCCGAATGAAGCCTAACATAGCATACGACTTTGAAATAATGTAATGAACCAAGTCCGTGAAATCAGTAGCCAAGCTGAGAATGGCGCCGGAGACGTAGTAGCCTTGTAGCGTATATAGAATGGGACCACTTTTAAATGCTTACAGAAAGAAAATGTTAGATAAAATATGAAAATAATCTGTCAAGGTCAGCTTGAAGAGCAAGAGAAGAATGTTTTGAAGATTGAAGGCAGGAACCAATATCACTAATAAAAAAATAATGAACAGGGACCGTAAAATGGGCTGAGGAGATATTATCAATAGTGGCATTAGTCTCTTAAGTAAATATTACTAAGCTATCAAGGAAAGTGTAGTGAAAACCAAAGTGCTCCAAATTCGAAATTCGAATCTTTTGTAAGATTTAACTCTTAACTCTGTGGCAAAAAGGGCAAACGAACAAAGTTGGGTTTGGTCAAAATTGAGTTATTACCACCATCGAATTTTTTACCGCATTTTCTCAAAAGATGTGGATTTTATAACCAAAAAACCATTTCGAAATTCCATACATTTCACTACAGTTTTGAAATTCGAAATTCCATACATTTCACTAGAGTTTTGAATTTCGAAACGCTCTACTGAAAAATTAAAAAAAAATAAGTTTGGTCGTTTGCCCTTATTTCCACAGAACTATGCTCTCTAACCTAGGGTTGCCATCAAAGCTTATCTTCTTTATCTTGTATATACAGCTACGGTCAAAATAATAGCAGTGAAATTAGATTTGAAATCATTCGATGAAATAAGAAGATGCTGTGTTTTTAATAATTTTTATTTTTAGTATAGCGAATTCTATATCGGAAACCACTAAAAAAAGAAATTTAAAAGTTTACACAAAGTTCATAGTAGTTAATTTAACTTTAAATAAAATGCATCAAAATTTGAAACTTTTTTGTCAGAATTTTTAGAAAATTTTTGAGTATGCAGTTTTGTAGCCCATTCAATTTTACTCTGACAATGTGCAAGTTAAAAATCGCTAAAAATTTTCCCTGAGTTTACAGATTTTTTTTTCTCAAAGGTGTTGGGTATTTTCTTCCATACAACGCATGAACTAAATTTACTTCTGTATGGAAGAAAATACCCAACACCCTTGACAAAAAAAATTCTGAAAATTCAGGGAAAATTTTTAGCGATTTTTTACTTGCACATCTAGTACATTTTCTTCAGACACAATTGAAAGACACAAACTGAAAGTGTTACTTTTCGTCAGACACAAAATTTTGGAGTTAGTTTTCGTATGGCACGTCGAAATGCACAAAGGAATTTTTTGTGCAGAACATCGGTGCAATCGTTAGAACGATTCTAGATCTTTCAAAAACTCTTTGTGTGGATTCTCTTGCCAATGATAGCGGCGTTTTGATCCCAACAAGCTTTACTAGTTTTGTATTTTAATATTTTTGGTCCACTCTAATAGTCCAATCTTCGTCATCTTCACAACATCTTTTCTTTGCACAGGTTTGCGCTTTTATGAGCATCGATTACGCACTTATTGGCAATAATGCCAGTATACTGATATCACCATTCTCTGTACACGGTTCACTTATAACAGTTTGTAATAAAATAAAAAAGCATACACTAAAAAATGTTGACGAGTATGTTGTTATGCTATTAACCTTAGAGCTACTCAGCATTATTGATCATCTACACGCAATCAACATCATACATGCTGACATCAAAGCAGATAATTTTCTTTTAATGAACAAGTAAGGCAACTTATAATTGTTGAAAAAAAAAAAATACAAAAACATCATTTTTAACAATTTTTTATTTTTTAGACTGGAATATCCTAGTACACAATATGCACTACAGTTGATCGATTTTGGCGTTTCAATTGATATGAAACTATTTAAAGAAGGTCAAACATTTAATTATGTACATAATGAGAATGCATTCAAATGTGTTGAAATGCGTGAGGGACGTCCGTGGACATATCAATTGGATTTATATGGTTTAGCTGGTGTTATACATGTATTGTTATTTGGCAAGTTTATGGATATAGCACAACGTCTAAATGGCATATGGATGCATAAAACGCATACACCACGCTATATAAATCGTACATTATGGGATACAATATTTCAGACATTGTTAAATGTACGCGATTGTGAAACGATGCCGAATTTACAAAATCTACGTGCGCTTATTAAAGAAGAAATAGCTGATAAAGAAAAATTTGTTATAAGAAAAGTAGCAGAGTTTAATTCAGCGTTAATAAGCGACTAAAAAGAATTTTTAAATTTTCAATTTAAACTAAGATTATATTTACGTATGTTTAGTTGAGCTACTTAGCTTTTATTTTGTGGCTCAGGCTCGAGTTTTTAAGTGTGTTTCATTATCCTTAATGCATAGATCGAATACACAAATAAAAGGCAGATTTAGAAAGATAACCGCAATTTATTTGGTTCTGTAATTTGTGTTGTGATCAAGTACCTTTTAAAAAATTTTGCCTGTTTATTTCAAGCAAGGTCTCAAACCGATTAAAATAACGTTCCGGTTTCGGGTTTGCAATTTCGGTTTCGGTTCCGGTCTCGTTTTTAAACTTTTATTTTTGGTTTCGGTTTCGTCCCGGTTTCGCCTGAAGATTTCTTCTTCGGATCTTGTAAATTTTTTTCGATCGCTTCATAGTCACACTTCCTCTTTCAGAATTTGTATACTGAGGTGAAAACGTGTCTTTTGTAACCTTGCTCGTCAATCCTCCATGAAAGTTTCAAGGGGACCTGTTTGTAAAAGAAAATACCTATGAGTCCACTAAAAGACGTGAAAAAAGTTTAAAACCGTTATGACCGGTTCCGGCTTTTGAAAAGGTTTCCGTTTCGTTCTTTCTCAGATTAAAATAACGGTTACGGTTTCGGGTTTGAAAAATGATAAAAAAAAAAAGTATTTTGTATATTGATTCATTCTTTTAATGTTACACTTTGTCTTCGAAACCTACAAAAATAGATCATAAATATTTATTTTCTGAATGTCTCGACTCCAGTGCCCCTGCGGGTTAGGGGTTTAGAATATGCCCAAGGTAGGCATACCGGTTGTAAGAGGCGACGTGCTAACTCGATGGTTGATCTACCGACACGATGCCTCCAACCTCATTACCTTAAGGATGGAGGGATAATATGACCTAGAAGGTTCCACTGGTCATACCGTATCGCTCCCGAGACAGTCGGGCAGTACCACAAGGGAGTACCGGAGCGTACCGGGTTCATATCCGGCCAATGACTGTCAATTTTCGTCATCACTCCCCAAAACCTTCGAGAGTATTTTGGTTGTTGTACTTGTTAACAGGAAACACACTCCCCGAAGGTTTTGGGGAGTGATGCCGAAATAGTATTTTGGTCGTTAACAACAACAGCGACAGCGCTACCTATCGGGTATTTTTTGTAACAGTGTTTTTGAGTACGTATGACGACTCCAGCACCATCTAGCGGGGAAAATATATCCTTTGTAGAGAGGACTTTTCCAAAGAAGAGCTTTTCAATATTTGAAGAAAATCCGTTCAGTACTTTTTGACCCATTTCTCAACACAAAAATCTTCAATTGCATCGTCCTCCTTTTTAAGCGACAACTGAAGCCAATTGGAAACACCAATAAGTTCAAGTCATTCTCGACTTGGGGCTGAAGCTTCTTTGTCCATTCGCATAACATGACCCAGCCAGCGGAGCCTTTGGGCTTTACATAATTATCTGCACTACGGTCGGATCTACGTAAAATTCGTACAGCTCATCGTTAAATTTCCTTCGATACCCCACGTTGTGATCACGTGAAGGATCATAAATCTTCCGGAGAACTTTTTTTTTTCAAATACTCTAAAAGTCATCTCATGTTCTCTGGGCACTGTCCATGATTCCGATCTGAACATCAAGACAGGCATGATGAGAGAGTTCTAAACTAATCTTGGTTTGCGTTATTTATTGGAGCTAAAACGCCTATGCAATGCATGGTAAGGGTCGATGCTCTTATCATGCGGCTTCTTAGCTTATCGATCTCTAAAATATGTAAGAAAAAACAGTAGATTGGCAATGGAAGGTGGCAGGCCCGGAATCTTCTTCTTTTCTTCATAACCTCACGAAATGACATCACGTCTTAATGTTTTTATCAAATCTGTCGTTTTTTTCGAATCAACGAAATTACATGAAACAGGTTCCCGTCTTAAGTCTTTCGTTAGAGTATCAACTTGAGCGCCATTTAAAAAAATAAAAGAATCGAGTTCTCGTCTTAAGTCTTTCGTTAGCGTTTGAAGTTATCGGAAGGCATAGCACGGTGATGTGCGATTTAACGATTAAACAATCCCACACAGCATTTGAATGAATGAATTTTGAAAATATCTCAATTTTAATACTTTAAGTGACGAAATACTGAGTTATCATCAAAATGAACAGGAAGAATAATCAAATATGATTCCATTAGTTAGTTAGTCAAACTTTCGAACTCTAAACGAAAATTAAAACTCGAATTAGGAAGTATCCGAATTCGAACAAATTTACTATCGAATCGAGGTACAGAATAAGCCCCCCAGAATATGAGTCGAATTTCGTACTTTCGATGTTTTATTGTAAGCTTGCTATTGGCGGATGCATTATAATAGTAATTGGGCTATTCCCTGTGAAATCGTCAAATGTGATTAATCCGGCTTGCCATACATAATGTTTCTAATCGCTATTTATTATCTCAGTATTTTCAATATTCACTCAATAAATTTAAGATTGTTTTATTTTACGGACAATTTTTCACGCTAAAATTTTCACATTTCTTCAACATGGCAGCCAAAGAAGTTGAATGATTCAATTTGGTTTGATTTGCGTGATTACGTGTGCTCAAAATCTTCTTTTCAGCAGCACACATCAACCGATCTTTAATATAGCGATCCATTTCAAAATCTGCTTCTTGTGGCACAATTTCATCAGGATTTTTCGTAGATGCTGAATCGAGTGCTTTTATAATGAGACTGAGCAATGCATGCGCCAATTTATGACAAACTTCGTATTCCTGCGCTTCGGGTGTCGTATAATAAATTGCATTCTGATTGGTTGGTTGTACACCAATTGCCAATAGAATATTACAAAATATACCACGTTGCATGCGTGAATATGGTTCAACAAGTTGTGGTGGAATTTGCATTGTAGTTGCTAGTTTTGCTATAAAATTTGCAAACTTCTTAATTAATACGTTGAGATATTGTGTGCGACATTGACGTTCCAGTTTAGTGAGCATTTCATAGTAAAGCTCCTGCTTACGTTTGTAAAGGTCTTCACGCTTACGCTCCTTGCCCTTTTGATTCTTGATAATTTGCTCCAATTGTCTAAAAAAAAAAAACAAAAAAAAGGTTGAAATAGTTTATTGTAGAAATTTGTTTACCATAGTCGGTGGAATTCGACCATGATTTCGAAACAGTTTCATCATTATTTTATCAAAGAGATTGTGATGATTTCAATGCTATGTCGGCCTTTTTTGGGATGCTCGAGATTTTTTTTCGTAATTGCTTCGAATTTATTTTCGGGACCATTACGTAAGTTTATCAGGATTTAAAGAGGCTCTTGGTGATTTCGAAACTACTTTTCGATCACTTAAAGTTATGTCTTGTTCGGTATTATCTCGAAACTGTTTTCGAATTTTTTTCGAATCATTTATGATTCATTCCAATTTTTTTTGTTACAATCTATATAAATGTAGCGGATTTCGGATATGTTTTTTTTGGAAGCAGCTTGTGATTGTTTCAAAATTATTTTTGTTATTTTCTTAGAACTATTTATGGATTACTTGAACAAATTTTCGGGGATTTCATAAAAAATAATTTTTGGAACTGTTTCGGATTTTTTTTCGGGACTTAAAAAACTTTTTCAAAATCAAGTCTTTTAGTTTTATGTTGAAATATTTCTCGCTGTAATTTCGGAACTACTTTGCGATCATTTCAAACTTTTTGAGGGAACTGTTTTCCGGTTTTTTTTAGTAGTATTTTTGTTTTGGGGGAATTTCGTAAATACTTCGTTGTTGATGTTGTAACGGAGTGTGGCCCGTTGTAACGGGACGTTAACGTTATTATATTTCGTCAGGATTTGAAAAAGATTACGATGCTATTTAGAAACTACTTTGTAATTATTCCAGGTATGCCGAAAATGTTTCGGTACAACCCCGTTTCGGGGTTTTTAGCGGATTGATCATTTTAAACTTGTTTCGATACCTTTTCTGGAGTTTGTCGAAATCATTTTCGGAATTATTTTTAGGATTCTTTGATGATGCTTTAAACATTTTGGGGGTAATTTCGTAACTATTTGTAATGACAGAAATTTTTTTGTATTATCTCGAAACTATTTTATTTAAAAAATGTTTTAAGGTAATTTCGAAACTGTTTTGTGATTAATTCAAAATTATGACGGACTTTTTTTCGGTATTATCCAAACATAATTTTTGAAACCAATTTGACATTTTAACAAAATAAAAAAAAAATTCGAGGTGATTTCGAAACTAATTAGTTTTTTAGAATTACCTTTTTTAAATATGAACTTTGAACATTTTTTGTGGACTTTGACCAGTCGAATAATTTTTTTATTATATATTGTTTTCGCCAAAAACTCAAAAGAATATTTTGATAAAAAGTCCACAAAAAATTTTCAACACTTAACTAAATTTTTTAAAATCTATTTCGAGTAATTTCGAAATCAAATTCAGTTTTTTTAGTATTGTTTTTGTGTTGAATAAACTGTTTTTGGGCTAGCTTCGAAATCAGTTATGTAAGCATTTTCGCTTTTCTCCAGAATTTAAAAAAATGTTTTCATGTATTTTCGAAACAACCCTGTGGTTATTTAAAAATTATGACGAAATTTTCTTTTTTTTTGAGATTATCTAATATGTGGACCAGGTGTGACCCTGGAAAGTGTTTGGACAATGTGGGTACCGAATGAAAGGTGATAAGGGCTTTAACAGGGCGTGGTTCTTAGTTCCATATGCGAACCCTTTTCCAAGATATTGACCTAAATGTGGAGAACATGTGAACATGGACTTTCTGCAAATTGGGTATCAAAAGAAAAGCGTTAACAGGGTGGGACTCACAGTTCCATACGCCTACGCGGTTCCGACATATTGACCTAAATGTGGATCAGGTGTGACTCAGAGGATGTTTGTACGATATTAATCGACCTAAATGTCGACCAAGTTTGGGTCTAGAAAGTGTATGTACGATGTTGGTATCAAAAGAAAGGTATTGGTGAGTGTTTTAAAATGGAGAGATACGATCTCACTACTATACTCACGAAAAAATTTTAGTTATGGAATGCACAGGTGGAGGCAGAATGTTTATAGTCTCCAACCTAACTATCGGCACTAATTCGAAATTAATTTTGAAAACATTACAGAGTTGTTTCGGATTGTTTTAATACGAATTTTTTATGTTCAAAATACCCCGCGACGGAGTACAAAACCTTAGTACCGAAGGATCGATGTACCGGTTGAACTATGTTAAAAAAATACGATTAGTAGTTTTCACTTACTCCGTCGATATGGCATTATATTTGCGAGCTAATCTTTTGACACGCTGTCTACGCTCCTTGGGTGTTAATACTCTGCCATACTCCTTATAATTATCAACCAGAATGCGCTTCTGTGCAGCAGCAATTTGGTCGATACGTGGTCGAACACATGGTGGTGGTGCTGGTTTATATGCCATGCGCGCTACATAATTTTTCAATCTCTCCATATTAGCTAGTTCTTTCTTTTTATCCTCCAAAACTGATTCCTCCTCTTCAGGTTCAATTGTGGATGAGGATGGTAAAGGCTCATCCCAATCATCAACACCTTCGCTAGCCATATTGTTTGTTTGTTATATTTTCTTAATAAATTTATTAACTTTGAATTTAGGTTTAACTTAAAATGAGAACTAAGAGAAAAGCCTCAAATAACTTGAAATTTTTTAATTAATAAAACTTGATTTTTTTGCAAACTTTTGATGTACACGAAATTTATCAACAGTCAAAATAACGTATGAACAAAAATAATTTTGAATGACTTTATACACTTTTATTAAATTTAATGCACAGCCAACTTTCAGGCACTTCAAATGTGTCAGCAGGATTTGGAGAGTAGGTCTGCTTATAAGGCACATGCCATGTATCCTGCACTTTGTGTGCGCAAATCAAATGTCCAATGGGTTTCTGCAATTATAAAAGTTAAATTTTATTTATTTAGTGTATTTTAATTGTTTACATATCGAGGTTTAGTTCTAAAATAAAAATAGCTTATTAAATGTGTTCAGGATTATCCTGAGAGTTATACCTGGAATTTCCTTTATAACATTTAAGAATTGCATCGGGTTAAGTGAGCGGTAATTTCGAAAATATTTTTTGATAATTTAGTTTTCGACATTATTTTTTTAAGGCTGATACACGGTTCGATTTTTGTCGTTTCAATGCTTTCCACCTTCAAATACAAGGTGTAGATCGATAAGGAAACTGACCCGTGAGCCTTTAAGGATAACTTCTTTTTTATATTTTTACAGTCATTTCAAAATATCTTTGTGATCGTTTAGCCTTTCGGTATTGTCTTGAGACTATTTTCGGATTTTTCGGTATTATATCGAAATTATTTTTGAAAGTATTTCGGGATTTTTACTGGATTCAAAAAAAATTTCGATGTAATTTCGAAACTTTCGAACTTTTCGGTATTATATCGAAATTATTTTTGAAAGTATTTCGGGATTTTTCCTGGATTCAAAAAAATTTTCGCTGTAATTTCGAAACTTTTTGATTATTTGTCGGTATTATCTGAATACCATTTTTGTAATTGCCAGGGTTAGAAACAAATTTTCGAGGTATTTGCAAACTACTCTTGTTTAAATATTTCAGGGGTAATTTCAAAACTTAGCGGTACTGTTAAATTCATCAGGATTTTTTCGAGTTTCTTGGGATATTTTCGAATTTTTTTTTCAAGATTACTTTTGAGTTGCTTTAACAATTTTCGGGGTAATTTCGAAAGTTTCGAACATTTCAGTATTACATCAAAATTATTTTTGAAAATATTTCAAAGCTTTTCCAGGATTAAAAGAACTTCAATTAAATTTCGACACTAGGTACTTTGTGATAATCTAATTTTCAAAATTATCTCAGTATGCAAATTATGTGAAGGATATTTTTTTTTTAATTTTAGGTACGTTTTCGCAACTACTTTGTGATTGGTTCACCTTGAAACTATTTTCGAATTTTTCCATCATTTTTTGGTTATTTAAAAATTTTGTTTGGGGTAATTTCTCGAAGTTTCTTTTGGACCATTTCGAAAATTTTAGAGATTAAAAAAAAAAACTTTTCAAAGCAATTTCGCAACTACTTTGTAGTTTTCGATATTATTTTAACATTCAAAGATTCTTAATTCATACCTTGATTATAATTCTTCCATCGTCGGTTTTCGCAACGAGTGTATATTGATGTTGTTGCTGCCACCGTCGAAAGATGATCTTTAATTCATTACCCAGCAAAAACGCATGTGAACGCATCATGTCGCGCGAACAAAAGTCGGTCGATGGTCCACTTTTTAAAGTTGCGTATAATAGAAAGGGGTCATCGTGGGAGCTAAAAGTATTAAAATAACATGCATAAATATATATGAATATATGTATGTAATTATTAAGCCTCTTTCTCAGCCTGAGAGCGCTATTCCCTTGGCTATTGCTGGAATTCTAGATTTCACCTCGTGGTAAGAACATACATAGGGAAGGTCACGACATTTTTGAATAGAAATTTTGTTGACACACTCAAAAAAGATTTTCTTTATTTCAAGGAAAAAGTTCTCTTCAGGAAAACAGTCTTTAAATTGAGGAAAAAAGTCTTTAAATTGAGGAAAAAGGTCCTTAAATTAAGGAATATTTTACTTAGTTTAAGGAAGCCATGTCTTTGGAGCTAAAATATGGAAACTTTTTTCTGAGTGCACCTTATTTCAGAATCTGGTTGAAGAACGTCCTACGTTGTATATTCAGGCTATTTTGAAATAAAATCGACCGATTTGATGGAATGTAATCTGTGATATATTTTTTTTGCAGCGAGATGAGATATGCCAATAAGAGTATCAAACGACTGATATTTTACTTCGTATTTAAACAAAAATGTTTCTAGGCAGGGTTGCCACCTTATCCCATTATATTTCGCTTATTATCTCGAAAACGAACGTTTCAAATGCTTTCACCTAAGCCTTGCGACTAGGTCCACCAGGTACTATATTTTCTTTCATATAAAAACCTTAATAAATTTGCTGGGGTCCACGGAATTATGATGCTGTTTTTAAAGTTTCGCAGACAAAGTAGGGCGTAATAAAAATATAAGATATTATATTTTTCAAAAATATGTACTTCGAAATAGGACGAACCACCAATCAGCCATCAATATGTTGTTTTCAAAAATACTCACAGGTTATTCGTTAAAAAGAGTTTAGCATTTTTACGAATATATAGCATTTGATCCTTTGGCCATTTATTCATATGCATACGACCTAATACAAGTAGATGCTTGCCTTGATTTTTAAAGTGTTTGACAACATTAGCCAGCTAAGAAGAAACAGGAGAAGTAAATACACATGCTTGTAGTGGTATTTCAATTAAATAGCTTACCAACGAAGCCAACATTTTGGAACCCTTTTTACCACCAGCAGAATAAGCAACATTTAGACCATCAATAACGCAATCATATGGTGCTGTTTGAGTGACAAAACTTTTGAAACGCTCTATTTCTTCGGGCGAAGATTTCTGGAAGATGTCGCTGCGTATGAGTACCTTATTTAAAAAGGAATTGCTTAGTTTGGCATACTCGCCAGCGCTAATAGCTATGTCTTTCATATGCATACTACAATTTGCACACTTTCCATGTTTATCTATTTGAGTTAATTTGGCATGAGGCAGTGTGTTTGCGAAATTTTCTTTGATATACTGTGCTACCTTTTCTGTTATCACAAGCTCATTACGCTCCAGAAATTTTAGTAGTTTTTCAAAATGTGTTTCAAAGTTAGCCGCCTGTTCGCTTGCTGCATATTTCAAATATGCAATATAAACATCGCATTTGGGCTCTTTGCGTTGCGCCACAGTTTGTTCAAGCAATTGCCAGCCGATTTGTGAATCACCACCTTTGCTGAAAGCTTTTATCGTTAATTCGCTAAATGCTGTGAGAGAGGGTACACTCGTTAGCCTTATCATATCGAGTAACTCCAGTCCCAGCCGCCATTCTTTTGTGCACACCAATCCACATATTAAATTCTCACAAGTTGTAGCATCCAAAATTTCATGACGCTCTCTTAGTTTGGCATACATATTCAAAATATCTTGTTGTTCCTCTGCGCTAAGTGCCGCTTCGTCTGCTCCTTTGGCATGGTAAGCAATATTATAAATGCGTATCAGACGTCCCACTGTCGCTAAGTTTGCTTCCATGCCAGCGCTTTGTAAATAGTGCATATAGCTTTTGGCTAGGGCGACTATATCTGGGCCTCCACATAGACCAAGTATGAGCGCATCTACATTACTGCTGTTAATATTTTTGTATTTACCAATTAAGCTGTCACGGAAAACTTTCCATTCAGTTATGCTTAGTTTACTTTGCTCGAATAGCTCAGCCTTTAGTTCTTGTAAATGGTCACTATGTAGTACGCTCAATTGCGTTGGCTTGTAATTGCTTGATTTCTTTGTTAAAGTATTTGTTGCACTTTCTAGTGCCGCTGTTAGCCATACCGGTCGATATAATATTCGATTTTGTTGAAGTATTTTTATTGAAAACATTTTGTTTAATAAATGTTAGAAATCACAGCTTATTAATTAAGGTATTACATATATGCTTAAAATCGAGCGTGGTAAACAAATTTGTTATCAAAATCAGCTGATTTATGCCGACAAACCCAGCAGCAAAAGCAGTAGTCCGATTTTAATACATAGAGACTCGATAGTTCTTTAGGGTTGACTTTCGCACAGTGCAGCATGCACAACTTTTGATAGAATTGAGATATTTCCGTTGACTCAAAATTGAATAAACTATCCGTTTACGTTAATCAAATTTTTTGAAAACTATTTGACGCTTGTCATTTAAAATGTAATTACTTGTCCAGATTGAGCCCAAAGTTGCCAAATGTTTGCTCGGCATGCGGAACTTCTCCTCATGGCACTAACCACTTATTCACCTGCTCTTCGGAGTTTACTCTCAAGCTAGTTTGACTTTGGTCCATCCCTACTGAAACTGCTCGTTTCCTTGGATGACAATTTAGGACAAAATCGTTACTTCTTCCAAAAGAAGCGAAAAGCTCTTTCGCAGGAGTAATAATGGGAGTCAGTACGGAATCTTTCCGGAATCCAATAAGGGAGTGTGTATTAAGGGAACACCCTGGCTGGGTGAGCGCACCGCGATGTGAGTCCTAAATAATAATTTTCACGGGTCGATTTTTGTCGTTCCACTTCTATTGCTATTTACACGGTGGAACGACGAAAATCGACTCGCCTGGTTAGATCGTATGAACGCATAGGTTTTGCTCTGGGTGTTGGTGTTGAACGCGTAAAAAATCTGACAAAAATTTACGAATGTCAATTCGTAAACAAATGCGAATTCATACAGGTAGGTTCGAGTGAATTCAGATCTACACGTACGCACACACTCCGTATAACTAGAAATGTCAGACAAAGCAACAACAACATAAGCAATTCGACAGCTACGATTCGATTTTCAAGGAAGAAGAAGAAACCATATGGTGGGAGGATTCCACCTATAATGAAGTCGCCTTGACTCCGAATCACACCCCTAGTTATGAAGTTCAAAACAGGCTATCAATTATGTTATCGATTATTTCACTTTGCACCTCTAATTTATGGGAGAGTGCCATCTTTGGTAAAACCTGAAAAATATTTACGTTTTGTGTACTGAAATTATTTTTAATTGCTTGGTTGTGCATGAATATAGCGGAAAATCATGTTGGAAGTTGATTTAATAAATGCCGTACGCGGTTACCCCTGCCTTTACGACCTTAACATAGATAAAACACGGCTCATCGTTGACATGGCGTGGAAAGCTGTAGCGCGTTCAGTGGGCGTAGAAGGTAAGCGACTCCTTGAAAAAATATTTGTATGCTTACTTTTTTTTTATAATTGTTGTAATATTTTAGAGCAGGCATGCCGTAGCCGGTGGAGATCAATTCGCGATAGATACGTAAAATGTTTAAGAAAATCGGAGCAAAATCATGTAATCGTTTGGCCTCTTCTAGAACATCTGGAATTTTTGAAAGAACATGCAATAATTTATAATAGGCCCAGTGATGCTCTTGTTTACCGTGAAAAAAAGTATGTATGCAATAATTGCGAAGTTAAAAAGTTGCTACTACCGTTAAATGGGACCATTTCGGGACTTTGGGGAAACTTACCGAGTGCAGCACGTTTGCGAAAATCTGCTTTGGGGGAATGGTAAAGGAGGTCGCATACATCATAACTGCGAATGTAGAAGCTAAAGAAAATTTGTATTAAACTGTACAGTATAGGGTATCCTACCAAAAATCGGATCGAATTTATCAAATGGTTCGAAGAGTAACCGTGTCGGTATAGGAACGTCAGTCTCGGGATTCTGCTATGTGGAGAATTCCGATAATACCGGGATTTTCCATATGGCAGGGTCCCGGAACTGACTTTCCTAGTGTTGGTGGTATCACAACGGGCCTTTTAATACTGGCCTAGGTGTGCCTCTGCGGCAACCACTTGAACCTAACCTAACCTATCAAATTGGGTATCCAAAGACGCGTATTTTCGTCTACGTAGATTAAGAAAACACCTTCTACGCACCTTCAGAATTTGTATTTAAAAATGCAAATTTTTCCTGTTGTTGTTGGTATTGTTGTTGTTAACAATGCTTTTCCCTGCCTAGAGTGTATGATCATTCCGGAGATCTCCATCAAGCTCTTCTAACGGGAGTCCAAGGAAACGCGCAGTTTCAACAGGGTTGGACCAGAGGGGTTAGAAGAGTAGGTTCAATTGGACAATTGAAGAGATGTAGAGTATCATGGGGGGTCCTACCATTGTATCATTCAGTCTGGATAAGTAACAGTTTAACCTCACACTGTATCCAGGCCGAAGCTGTGCCATGGTTACTCTTGTCTCCCTTGTTAAGGTGGGTTCTTCTTAAGCATTATCGGGTGGAAGACTGTTTAGAAAGGGGTTCACAGGTCGAGATCCGACTAAAGTATCAACCGACTCGGTGTTGCCCGCTTATGGTTCCGCAGATCAAACAGCAAAGTAATATGATGCCGGATCTCGTCATAATGCTTACGGAAATTAGCCTGCTATTTTTTCCTAAAATAGGAGTTTCCTTCGACTCGGGTTTTTTTTTCGGTGATCTGTGTAACCCCATCTGTCCAACACAAAAGAAAAGAAATTCCTAGGCATGCTGCATTCTCGGAAAGCTAACTTTTTTTTGGGAACATTTTGTGTCTTTCGATACCACTGTGAAATTTGCAGGACTTTGTTTAAGATCATTTCGGAATGGTTTTCGGGACTATTTTGGGATTATTTCGTGACTTATTTGAGATCCTTTTGGCACAATTTCAGTATTTTTGGGCATATATTTCGGACTTTTTTTGGGATCGTTTCGGTACTTATCCGGGGTATTTTCCGGACTCTGCACTTTTTCC
The DNA here is from genome assembly GCA_964058755.1 of Campiglossa producta. Taxonomy (NCBI): domain Eukaryota; kingdom Metazoa; phylum Arthropoda; class Insecta; order Diptera; family Tephritidae; genus Campiglossa; species Campiglossa producta. Next base: position 13,100,012 of record CAXKVI010000005.1, on the reverse strand, counting down.
AGATCTTTTCTGGACCCCTTTGGGATAGTTTCAGATACTTTTTCGGGATATGATTTGATCTTTTTTCCCGGGGTATGTTTCTTTCAAGACTTTTTTGGGAGTATTTCCAACCGTTTTCGGCATCATTTCTGGACTTTTTGGCAAAATGATTCCATGGTTCCAAAAAAGTCCACAAATGATCCAATAAAAGTCCCGAAGTGTTCCCATAGAAATAGGACCTGGCTAGTATGCTTTGTTCTTTGGGCATCCATTTAACGGTAGTGCAACTTTGTAACTTCGCATGTATTTCATAATTGCTATAATGAATATAATTTTCCATTATTTAAGGACTACTACAAAAAGGAAAAACAGCAATGTTTCAGAAAACGAAATCTCCTACACTGAAGACACACAAGAATCAGCAGAAGATGAAATGTTTGGTGCAGAAGATAAAAGTAGCAATCAGGAATTGAATTTTATGTTTGAGGTGACAGATGTTGTAACCACACCCGATATAACAAAACAAGAATATACAATTCAAACTCCAGAAGATAACTTTGATAATTCTGGAAATATCGATGAGGATTCTGCCAATAATTTGGGACACGCATCAACTACACAAAAGAGATATTCTAACGAAGCCACAGAAACACACAAAAAGAAAAGAAAACTTTTTCTTAATGATTTAATTGGCTCACAAAATACATCTAAATTGAAAAAGACCAAACGAAATAACCAGGATCCACTTACCAAATATGACACACTTATTGATACGTTGAATGCGTATATAAGACAACGTACCAAAGAAGAGGAAGAGCAAAGTAAGAACGAAGACTTTTTCAAAGTTTTAGATACGTATTTGATGAAATTACCAGATAACGAACAGGATGAGTTGATGGCAAAAATATTAATAAGAGTATTAAATAAAAATGATGCGAACTAAAATTGCGAGTAAGTTTAAGACTTGAGCGGGCGCGTCGCTTTTTGTAACGACGCCCCTTTTAACGTGGCTATTTAAGTACTGAAGCTCATGTATTTTTAATAATTTTAGTTATTATGTAATTAGAAAACAATATTTAACAACAACGAAAGTTTGTTTTTGTTTTGCTAATTTTAAATCAGGGAAAAACATTGAAAGATAATAACATACATTGAAACCTATATTTCAGTATAGCAAGTAATACAGGCAGACACGTTTGGCCCTTTAGATTTCACATCAGATAAGTGGTCAGAGATATCTGACCGCATAAAGTTTTACATTTTCATCATTCTCCTCTAATAGGCTTTGCGTTAGTATACTTACTATTCATTTCTTAGCCATGTTGAGCAAAAACGACTTCAGGCGCGCGTAGTCTTTTCGACGAGAGGCAACTAAAGAAAATGCTTGGGCGGTCGAAAAGACTACGCGCTACCTCTTGACGGTTAATGGCCAATGGACATCGGCTTTAAACCATCAATGTTGGAAGGCCGTTTGACAGCAGTCAAAAATATTTAGTATTCTGCTTCAGGATATTTTTGATACAAAACCAAAGCATTGCCGCTTAATTTTAAGCACTACCGCCATAGAGTAGGTGCACCCTGGGTAATGCTAAATGACCTACACGGCTACTTTCTACGTATTCCCGGTTCTACCTAAATGTCAGACAGGGTACCCCGAGTGTATTGCTCTTGGCCGGGTCGATATAAGAAAACGGCCTGGGTCGTTTCGGCACGATGGGTACAGCACAAGTATTGGTACTGTTCTCGTAGAACCGGCAATACAAGAAACTAGCCGTGTAGGCCATGTAGGTCATTTAGCGTTACCCAGGGTGCACCAACTGGGAGGCGACCTACTTTTACACGAGATAGAAATTTACGTTGATGGCATTAAGCTACCAACTGTCAGCCACCCAAAATTATTGTGGGCGAGGTTCGATAACACTTATCTCAATTGCGAGTCATTTGTCTGAAATGGTCTCAAAGGTACGAGGCCGCAACAAGATGCTAAAGTCATTTGCCGGGAGTACTTGGGGAAAAGACAAAATGGCGCTCCCCGTGCTCCAATTAACAGTGATCCAGATATGGATAAAATTGTTAGTATGAAAATGCAACAATGCGATCCGAAAACAAAACTAACACTTTTTAAATTTTTTACGATAACTAACACTTTTAAAATTCTGTTAGAAAACTAACACTTTCAATTTTTGTCTGACGAAAACTAACACTTTTATTTTCTACTTTTTCTTCAGACACAAAATGAAAGTGCTAGTTTTCTCAGACAAAAAATTTCTGGGGCCTTATCATGTAATCCGATCCGAAAGGAACTGCGATTCGAAAGTAGTCAAATCACATACACTTTTTTTTCCAATTCGAAGGAAATTTCTTTCGGATCGGATTACATGATAAACCCCCTGGTGTTATTTTTCGTATGGCGCGTATAAGGCCATTGGTATGCAGCATCCATTTGATCGCCTGAGGTATGTAACACCAACTGGACGAGGTTACAAGTCTGTCTGGGGTGTAAGAATAGGTCGCCGTTGGTGCACCCTGGGTAACGCTAAATGACTTGCATGGCCTACACGGCTAGTTTCTTGTATTGTCGGTTCTACGAGAACGGTACCAGTACTTGTGCTGTACCCATCGTGCCAAAACGACCCGGCCAAGGGCAATACACTCGGGGTGACCCTGTCTAACATTTAGGCAGGGCTACACCTCGTTACAACAACAACAACCGCTATCAGAACTGCTACGGGATGTCTCATGTGTCCTGAGTCTCATGTTCATCCAGAGGTCAAAATGCTCAATGTAAGAGCAATCGGAAGTGCTGAGAAGGCAGTTCCTTTAGAACTGTCACAAGCCAATGCTTATTTTTTTCATGGGCCTGGTAAGCACTATGACAAGATCCGGCATCATATCACTTCACGTTGGATCTGCGGGCTGTAACCGATATCCACATTGAATTGGTTGATACCTGTGTCAGGTCTCGTCCTGTGAACCCCGTTCTGAACAGTCGTCCACCGGAAGTAGCTGAAGAAGAAAGCGGCTTACCAAAGGCAGACTAGAGTCACTGTGGCTCAACTTCCAACAAATTAAAATTATAATTTACCAAATGATATTTCGTTCCAACAAAACTGCCAAATTTAGGATTTATTAAGGTTTTTTAGTTTATATATAGTTTTATTATTACTTTTTATTTATAAATACATACACAATTATGTACTAAACTAAAATGTTAAGCAAAAGAAACAAAGCAACACAGCATCCCAGCAACGAAAATTAGAGAGAGACTCTTACACATTTTCGTGCTTATAATGTGGCCATTTCTCCGCTTTGAAAGAGATTCTGCAAACTTGTGTTATATCCTCAAGCTGTAACGTGTGTGTACAACACTTTTGAAAAAAATTTCTGCATATGCATTTTTTGTAGATATCTCATTTAAGTAGTTAGTTTAAAACGGCAACGGTCAATTTGCGGCATCTGTGAGTGTTTTTCAATTCGAGAAAAGGGCTTAGCATAGAAATATTAGGGAAATTATCTTACTTGTTAACCTGTGTTGTGTGTTTAATATATATGTACTACAACTATGGACACGGCACAAACTGAATATACTAAATACATATTCCTATGTATTTATTGTTAATGTGCCCAAAATGCTTTGTTGCATGCTCGTAAATGAGTTACAACTTTTATATACATACATGTATGTATGCACAATAGGGCAGTTGCATCTCTTTCGATCTCGTTCCCAGTATATTCTGATTGTAAGTTGAATTCTAAGTGTATTTGAAAATAACTTTAAGCGTATATTAATATTCATAAGTATTTATTTTCTTTTATAGGATTCTTTTTGGAAGCTGAGGTATTCCCTGGACGCTGAAAAACTACATTGAAGTTGGACTTTGAAGTTGTTATTTGTGTTTCGCGTAAATCAGAAGTGGCATAATGGTGAAAACTACCAAGAAGCAGTGAAAAAACAAGTCTAAAATATTAAAAATGGCTTGGCAAAAGTAGGTAAAAAAAAAACAAAGCAAGTTAACTGACACGCAACTCAGAAGTGACATAGCGGTAAAACCTGTATGCTTAACAGGCATTGATAATCTAAGAGAAGACAACAAATGTCTAACACTGTTGATATGTAGCGCTTCTACCATGAATTGGGCTAAGTTAGCTATTAGCTATACATATACAGAGATTTCAAATCGGAGAAATATTTTTAGACAATAGCAATCACTAAAATCTTGAATACTGAAATTGAGCTATAACTACAATTTTCCCATATTTGAGACTGTGGTGAAATTTTTTTTACTGCTACTAGGTGTTTTTAAATTTGGTCCGGACGTCGAAAGTAGCTCTAGAGCTGTGCTTTAGAAGACTTATCTTTATTTTCTTTGTGGAACTCAAATATGCTGAGAACAGTGTTAAGAAAATCGATTAATAGACATGCCCTTATGTACATACGTACATGTATATATAATTGTACAAATTTATGAGTACTTATTTACGACATTACTTTTGTTTTTTGTTGCTGTTACTTTTTTTTAACTTTGTTCTTGCTTTTTTTTAAATATTATGCGCTGCATGTATTGTTAGTACGTGCTTAAAGCATGATGCGCTTGTATGGCATAGGCGACGACCAAACTTCCAGTTTAAGTCATCGTGAAATCATTCAACTTTATTTTTTCTGCATTTTTACTTCTTTAGTTGACAGAAGAAGTAAAAATATTAGAGTTATCCCATTCCAGCTGGCTGACATTTGCAAAACGTCCTTTGATAACTTCTTCATCTTCAGATTCAGAATTATCTGAATCATCACTATCTTCGGAAGCAACATCAGTTTGTAACATTGGATTGATGGTTATCGTTAAGGCCGAATCATCCCATACCAAACTATCATCAGCGGCTAACTTTGGACATGACTGTTGTCGATCAGCAAATTTAAGTTTATTATTGTTATTGTTGTTTTTCATGCGTGCCACAAATAAGCCACACAGCAATACAACCAAAAAGATGCAAATCAACATAATTAATGTAGTCGGATGTGAACTTTCAACTTTACGCATAATCGAATGCATACGCACATCAGGCTCTTGTACATTATGCGTATGTTGCAGGGCATGCGCGTAGTGTATATTGTTATTATCTTTATTATTAAACGGCGATGATGTGCCGTAACCAACATCAGCAGCAGCGCCCACACCTATAGCTGCAACGCCGTATGGTGGATTCTCCATGTTAGGTAACATAGCTGCTGCTGCACCACCAGCACCTGCTGTCTGTGCTGTCTTGCTTGTTATCTTGGGATGCAGCACTGTCAATGTCAATGTAAATTCTTGACTCTTAAATTCAGTATTCAATTGTGTGCAAGCAAGCTTAAAGACGCGATTTAAATAATATGCAGGTTTCTTATTACTATAGACAAGCGCTTTTAGCACATCCAAATAATTAGCGATAGCGTCATTACCAATCATATCGACACCTTCTTTATTGATGTCGGTTTTTATATTGAGTGTTGATGAGAGTGTTTCATCGCCATCCACTTGTATCTCTTCGTGATCGGGATTTAACGATGGAAATACGATAACGCTGCACGAGTCTAAATTCTGCATTTGTGGCATTATTTTATTATGAGCATTAACAATTGTTATATTTATATTGCCAAGTATGTGTACGCCATGTTTTATTTCTGGATATGAAACCAAATTATTTGTATTGCCATTTATTATAATCTTTGCGGCCTTGTCATCTTGCACACTTGCACTTACTCCTGCTGCTGCTGCTTCATAACTCATATGCTTGCGCGGCTGTTCAGCGTGCACGTCGTCTTGTTCATATGGACTGCTTGTTCGCATTTGAGCTGGTTGCAAAAATGTTGGCGCTTCTGTAGTTAATGCAGCAGCGAACTTATAAATGTCATCATTGTTTACGCCTGCGCGTTGTTGCTGCTGTTGTGATTGTGCTGTTAGCATGGGCATTTGTTGTGGCTCATTCACCATAATATATGTCTCAATTGTGGGTAAGCGTGTAGCACTTTGATTAACACACATCATTGTTGTGCGCACCTCAATGTTGCGGCGACCAATCGTGGGATTAGATTTGCTATTAATATATTGTATTTTTTGCAATAGTTTTTCAACATTACTTTTGCTCTGGCCCTCAATGTAAATTTCATTCATTTGTGCATTAGTTTGCACCTGCGAATTTACTTCAACCAAATTTTCTGCTGGTGCTATTAACTGCTCAGCACAATTGGTGAAGCAGCGTACATCCTCTGGCGTAAGTACTGTACTTAATGTTAGTTTAATTTCCGAAATATCACCATTGAAACCATGTTTTAAACGATTTTCTGAGCTTTGATAGCATGCGCCCACAGCCAAGGTAGTATTAACACCATGCGCGGCATGTAGAGGCCAATCATCTATTACCTCCGGATTGCTATGTTTATCCTCTATGGAATTTTCGAAACGTATGCCATCAATATATAACTCAACATTGTATAATTGATCCACATTGAGCACATAATGATGCCAATCATTGTCACAAATTTGTGGTATTTTCCAACGCCATTCCGCTGGGCTAAATATATTCAAATCGCCTTCATGGAAATTCTTACGTAATAGCAATATCAAACGACAATTTCGTACAAATAACGCCATATGATGACGATTCATTTTATGATCATCAGCGCTGCAAATGATGTGTTCTTTAATATGCTTGTTGTTATTATTATTATTGCTGTTACTATAATGCCTAAACATTGTTACAATACTAAATGCGCCAGTTGAGAAATCATGTTGTGCTATTAATGCATCTGGCACCACAACACCGGTTGTACCATCAAAATGATATACCGTCTCAAAACCTTCATCATAATTCAAATCCTTGGTCCATTCAGCATTACGTGGTAGCAGATCAATTAAAGCGTGTCCTGTGGTACAATTGCTCGTATCACGATCGCAACCAAATGATATATGTTTAGTTTTTAGAGCCACTGATGTTTGTATATTCAACTGTTCATTGGCGCATGACATGTCACATAGTTCCAGGCGTGCATTCGGAAAGAGTGAGAGTCGCTCAGCTGATGCCGCCGTATATTCGATACGTTCGGGTATGCCTAGAAAACGTGCATCGCATACACGACGCACTTTAATGCTTACCATAATTGGTGCTGACTCTTTCATAGCACAATCGTATGCTACCACCGATAAGATATGATTATGTGATGCTTTATGTGATAGCGGTACAGCATTCTTGATTGAACCTTCATTATCTATGATGAATGGTTGATCATTATTGAGTATTTCATATTTGCATACATCACCAAATAATGGTGTACAATCTTTATCTGTAGCCTCGACGCGTATGATCTCTTTATATAGACGTCCCTCATCAACTTCAGTCACATATGATGGTTGCAGGAATGTTGGCGCATATTCATTTATATCGATTACCGTTATATGGACATTTGCTGTAGCTGAGTGAGTGCCATCGCAAAATATTGCCATAATTTCAAAATGATAACTTTTACGCTTTTCACAATTTAAAGTACGGCGTGCCTTTAAAATGCCCAAATTATTTACTAATGCAATTTGAAATGGTATTTCATGATATGGTTTCTTCAATATACGAAAATTACAAATTTTCTCTTCGTCAACTTTAATGATGGGTGTTATTTCCACTAAAGTCTCATTTTCACGTATTAATCCATGATAGGATTTCTCCAAGACATTCTCTTTTTGTGATAATAGATAATCATCGTTTTCACTTGATGTAGCTATTTGTTGTTGTTTGAGTGTTGCTGGGAATGAACCGGCCACTCTCGCTAAATCGCCGCAACACAACAACAATATACAAATCGTAAGCAATTTTTGCATATTATACATTTTAAAGAGCATTTTTTCCAAACTTTTGTTGGAATACTTTCTCGTATGTATGTTTGTATACGTATTTACATTAATTGTACTCTTTTATAACGGCAAGATTTGAATTTCCTCCAAACTGGTGCACAGATTTATTCCATCTTATTCGATATGCGCTCAGTAGCTATGCGAAGTTTAGCTGAAAAAAAATAAATTTATTTTAGTATTGTGTTATATTAAGGATTATGCAGACGATTAAATAAATAAAAGCAAAGATTGTTGATTTCGCCAACTGCCTGCTATTAATGGGACGAGATAGTGGTAATTAGATGCAACTTCTGTAATACGGCTGATACATGAGCGCAAATACATTTACCGCAAACTCCGCTTTTGTGAGTTAACTTAAGCATAATCTTCATTATAAACTAAAAAAAAATGAAGATTTGAGCAGATTTCAGAAAACGAGCTAATGATTTGACCACTACTGTCACCGGTAAATAAACAAAAATAGCAAGGACAACTACCAAAATTACGATTTTACCGCTACTGGACACTAGAGTCACCAAAAAATAAACAATCCTTAGCGACATCTAGTTTTAAACCGCAAGTAATACAACCAAAGCACTAGATGGCGCCGATTATTAATCTTCAATTTTGTGTGTGTCAGGGTAAAATTAGGATCTTATTAGAGAAGATTTATTGGAGATAATCTCCTTGTGTGTATCCATAGCATAAGATGAAAAGGGAAGGGATCCTACAATCCGATTAGGGATATTGAAGTATAGTTGGCCAAGGAGATCTTCGGCCCCAGAGCTGAGATTTCAACGCCATTGGGTGAATACGCGAGCATTTTTCAAGCGGAAGCATACGCTATATATACCATTATTATTATTATTATTATTAAGCGACAGTTCATGGGTTCCAGGTCACACAGGAAATGCAGCAAGCGCAAGGCCAGTTGGGCCCGAACCGATACTGCCAGTAGGTCCTCAGACAATCAGGGAGTACCTGAGGAAAGAGGAGAAAAAGAAAAGGGAGGAGTATTGGCGTAATGTGCCAGTTCTACGGCAATCAAAACTACTTCTGGGGGGTTACAGTACCTCTCGCTATGTGGATATGATAGGCCTTGCTAGAAACTGGTATTCTTACAGGTCTTTGCAGACTCAACAGCCACATGCACAAACTGGACATACGGGCAGATGACACAAGCCGTTACTTTCATGCAATAGCAGAGACTGCAGAGCACATCTTTTTGGCATGCGATGCAATTACCAGACAAATGGCAAAATTTCTGGGATCACCATGGCCAGAGCACAACCACATACAAACCATCAAGCCACGTGAGATAGTCCGCTTTCTGAAGGATGTCGGCTTGGATGAGGTGTTGTAATATAGGGGATTTTTCGAAAATTAGGCATGATGCGCATGCCGCGATCGGATCACATTACAGTGATCATGGCGTATTTTCGAAAACCATAAGACGAGGGCACAACAGACATTCGGTCGCAGTGCTATCTTCAATAATATATCTACCATTTCCGTTTGTCCGTCCGTCCGTCTGTTTGTACGCAAACTAGTCCCTCACTTTTAGAGATATCTCGATGAAATTAGGTATGGAGGCGTTGTTTTAAATGACAATAATCATTTGTCGGAACCAGCAAGATCGGACCAAAACTAACCATAGTTCCCATACAATCGATTCTTCCGATAAACGGATTTTGGTCTATAACTTCTGTAATTAAATAGGTTGGAACGTGAAATTTTACAGATACGTCTCTTTTCACATGAGCTATATCGATTGTGAAAATCATCAAGATTCGATTAATATTTCACATAGCCCCCATACAATCGATAGTTCCGGCAACCGATTTTGGGCTATAACTCCTGCTATTAAACAGGTAGAAACGTGAAATTTTGTAACCATCGCCCTTTTTGCGTGAACAATATTGATGTTGAAAATCATTGAAACTCGGTTAATCTTTCACATAGCCCCCATACAATCGATAGTTCCGATAAACGGATTTTGGGGTATAACTCCTTTTATTAAACAGGTAGAAACGTAACTACGAGTAGTAGTGTGCGTATGTGTTTCAAGTAATGCTGGAATTATTGGTGATGTTTGTCGTAACGCTGTAGTCGTATCCCTAACGTAACCCTATGCGATACATTTTTATAGATTATTGGTGCGGTAACCGTAAACAGCTGATTGACTGCAAAAACTTGTAAGCAATAAGCAAAAAGGTAATCAGCTGTTTATCGTTACCGCGGAAAACCAAAAACCAATTGGTTTGCTACGATCCGGTTACGACCTTAGCGTTACGATATGGCACCAATAATCGATTGCATTAAGTCCCATAAGGTTGGTCGAATCAGCTGATTGGATACGACTACAGCGTTACGACAAACATCACCAATAATTCCAGCTTAACGGGACTTATACTCATGATAGGTATAAAGCCTTCGACACAGCCGAAGACAGCCTTTTCCTTACTTGTTTTTATTTGAATTTACTTATTTTTATTTTATTTAGTTTACATGATTTTAATTTTATTGAATTTGCATTCAACTTTTTAATTTAATTTAATTTATTTAATTTTGTTTAATTTTTTATTTATTTTATTAAATTAATACTTTTTCTTCTAATTCTCTGACTTTCACCTTAACCTACATACTGATAGGAGCTCCTTGAGTCAAATTCAAAGCCTACTTTCTGAGTGACAGCAGAAATACATAAATCAAAACAAGAAATTATCCACGCAACTGTTATTGTTCTACAGATACTACCTTATTCAATGTGCCTTGAGTGAAGGTATGCTGCACATACATACATACATACATACATACATTTATACATGCATACATTTTACTTGGAACACAGGTAAATGCATAAATATGTACAAAGTCATAAGTATACAAATATAGATATATGGATCATATAAATATATATGTAGATACATATGTATATATATATATATATATCTGATATGTTTGTCCTTTGATGCAACGCAATGTTTAGGTATGACTGTTTGTCGTTCTAATTATAGAAATAGAGTATCTGTAAAGCCCTTCCGCTAATATAAAAAGTAAGGTTACACCAATTCAAAGTAAGAAAAAATACTCTGCAGATCTTTTACCAGTCCCATGTCCACTTAAGTGTTCCCATGAATTTCAAAGCAAAACAAAAACAAATTGGAAAAATTTTGTTTTTGTTTTGCCTTATGAATTCTTTGAGTATTCATTCACATGGAATTCGTGATTAATGCGCTGAATAGATACATACATATGAGTATTGATTTCTTGGTTGGTTCGGCTTTTCATTATAAAAGCAACCAATATCTGTTTTTTTTTTTCTAGTCAATAAAAAGTACTTTTTCTTTTAAAAACTTGGTGCATATATTAAATATTGCAAATGGTGCATATTTAAATGTGAAATCTTATACTCTTGGATTTATTCCAATTATTAAAAATTTACGCAATATTTGTGCAATTTTTTTTTTCATAGAATCACTGCTTCCCACATCAAATCAAACATTTTTCAATAGAATTTTATTTTATATACACACTTTAATATTCACATAACTCCATGCAATCGCTTTTTTTTTTAAATCCAATTTTTTTAGTAAAATATGCTTTTAAACTGTTTACTTATGTATCGAGAAAATGTATCTACAAACCTGATTTTCTCATTCTTCTGTCATTCTTTTTCACTCGTTGACAGCTAAAATGAAAGCAAATTGTGGAAGGTGGTGGCAAATGAATGATACGTCGTCTTGACTCGCGTTGCCAATAATTACGTCCGCTCATTTTTGTGAAAAGCATATTCGTCAATACGATGAAGAAACGACTGCTAGATTATGTGAGCGAAACAACATTTAAGCGGTTGTTGTTGTTGTAGCGAGGTGTAGCCCTGCCTAAATGTCAGACAGGGTCACCCCGAGTGTATTGCTCTTGGCCGGGTCGATATAAGAAAACGACCCGGGTCGTTTCGGCACGATGGGTACATCACAAGTACTGGTACCGTTCTCGTAGAACCGGCAATACAAGAAACTAGCCGTGTAGGCCATGTAGGTCATTTAGCGTTACCCAGGGTGCACCAACTGGGAGGCGACCTACTTTTACACCCCTACAATTTAAGCGGTCTACTCACCTGCCAAGAAATGTCAAACTCCATATAAAAAACACTCAAGAAATGGTCAAGAAACGTTTTTACACGTCAAATTTTCTTGAGGCAATACTCAGTTCAGTGCGATAGTTGGCAACGCCGGTTTACCCCAAGAAATATATAAGCTCGTATATATTTCTTGAGGTAAACGTGCAGATTCGCGGCAAAGGTGATTACATGTCACGCTAAACATATTTTGTACATTTTTATAAGAGTAATTTGCAAAAAAATTTAAAATTTGGTAAACGTCAAAATTTCTTGACCAGGCAACATAAATATATGCTCGTTTTTTTCTTGAGGCATTTCTTGGCAGCTCTACGCTGGATACGGAAAAAGTTCTTGTGTCCGAACTTTTGACGTGTGACGCACACATTGAAATAAAATATCGAGTCAGCAGATACAGGGGTCTATCAGTTATTCCGGCGAGCTTCTGACGGAATAAAATTCAATCGATTTCTAATCTCCATAGAATGGTATTTGCTTCCTTTAGGGGTCGATTGCTAATAAATTAGCCAAAAATTATGGGAGAGGGCACAAATGACGGGTTTTGTGCTCAGGATCACCAATCCTGATCCTGATGCATCAAAGATGCAAGTTTTCATGTGGTCGTTGTAATTACATTATCTACTCTTCGCTTGCGTCATTTATTGACGCTTAACCGCCTAGGCGATTTTGGCCGTTTCGTATCAAAGCACGCCAGTCATTCCTTTCTAGCGATAACTGGCGCCAATTGGAAATCCCAAGGGAGTTCAAGTCATCGTCTACTTGGTGTTTCCATCTCAGTCGAGGCCTCCCACTTCCTCTGCTGCCGAATTCGGGTGTCGATAAGAAAAACTTCTGTGCTGGAGCTTCTTTGTCCATTCGCATAACATAACCCAGCCAGCGGAGCCTTTGGGCTTTAATTCGCCGAACTATGGTATAGTCTGCGTAAAGCTCGTATAGCTCATTGTTAAATTTCCTTCGATACGAATAGACGAAGTCCCTCACAATTTCAAATTCGTAACTATCAACGGTGACGTGGAGCACCTCATCTGCAATTGCCCGACTTTAAGCGGCGCGAGAACGCGCTTTTTGGTAGTTCCCTTCCTGGATAGCCTTAAGCGGGCTACCCACCTGCCAAGAAATGCCTCAAGAAAAAAACGAGCATATATTTCTTGTGCCTGGTCAAGAAATTTTGACGTTTACCAAATTTTCCATTTTTTTGCAAATTACTTTTTTAAAAATGTGCAAAAAATGTTTAGCGTGACATGTAATCACCTTTGCCGCGAATCTGCACGTTTACCTCAAGAAATATATACGAGCTTATTTATTTCTTGAGGTAAACCGGCGTTGCCAACCATCGAAAATTGTAGTATTTTTTCTTATGAGCTGAGTATTGGCTCAAGAAAACTTGACGTGTGAAAACAGTTCTTGACCATTTCTTGAGCGTTTTTTCATATGGAGTTTGACATTTCTTGGCAGGTGAGTAGCCCGCTTATGAGCTGAGTATTGGCTCAAGAAAATTTGACGTGTGAAAACATTTCTTGACCAATTCTTGAACGTTTTTTTATATGGAGTTTGACATTTCTTGGCAGGTAAGTAGCCCGCTTAAGCCAGATCGCGGAACTGGACATAAAGGACTTGATGGCCTTCATAAAGAAATCTAAGTGGTTCGAGGAGGAGTAACGGTGTCGCTTTAGGAGCGTCAGTCCCGGGATTCTGCTATATGGAAAATCCCAACAACTCAGGGATTTTCCATATGGCTGGGTCCCGAGACTGACTTTCCTTGTGTTGGTGATATCACAACGGACCTTTCAAAACTGGCCTAAGTGTGCCTCTGCGGCAGCCACTTGTACCTAATCTAACGGTGACGTGGCTGCCAGGGCGCAGATGCGCTGATTCTTTCTTTGATAACAGCAAGTACGTCGCCTTGCCCTCGTTCACCGCAAGACCCACTTTTTCGCTTTTTTGTCCAGCCCAGAGAAGGCAGCGCTTACTGCGTGGTCGTTAAGGCCAATGATATCAATATCATCGGCATACGCCAGCAATTGCACGCTTTTGTGAAAGATTGTACCATTGCGGTTTACCTCTGCTGCTCGAATTATCTTCTCCAGCATCAGGTTAAGGAATCGCACGAAGGGGAGTCGCCTTGTCTGACGCCTCGTTTGGTTTCAAATGGCTCAGATAGGTCCTTCCCGATTCTGCCGAAGCTCAACATCATTTGGCAAAGCCGTATATATATTATATGCAATATTAAGAAGACTGTTTCCGCGGTAGTTGGTGCGGTTACCGGGATCGCTTTTCTTGCGAATTGGGCAGAGCACGCTTAAATTCCAATCCGGAGGCATGAACTCGTGTGACCATATTCCGCATAAGAGCTGATGCATGCTTTTTACCAGCTCTTCGCCTCCGTGTTTGAATAGCTGTTCTGCAACTCTGAAATGCTAATCAACTCTTCCCATCAGATTTGGAGGCCAAGAACTGCCACCTCTTCAGCTAAACATTAGCCATTACCTTTGCCATTTAGGTCACATGGAGAGAAAGTTATCATAAAACCAAGTTTCTGCTTGTAATAGCTCTTCCTAGCTCTTGGGTAATTTAAGTTAGTGTGTTGCGTGAAGTTATTGCCCCGATGACCGCCTGTCTATGCAGTTTTCATCCTGTATTTATTTTGCCGTGGTCACGGCACCACTTCCGCCTGAAAGACTCTGCTTGTTCCCGGATTAAGAACAGTCCAAACCACTCTATTTGTTTGGAAAAGTGGGTACGTATTGTCAGCAATTTCGACACCCATTTACTAATGAAGGGAATACAAATTCGCTTAAGCTGGGCATACGCGGCTAACATGCGCGCGGCTCAACTTAAACTTAAAATTTCTCGATGTTCGACAAGACGTTTGCGCGCCGCTCACACGTGTGTGGCCGACGTTGTGATACATTTACACTGCACCAAATGCGTCACATTCGGCGAAGTTATTTCGAGAATGTTTGTCCGCAGAATGAATTTGTTTGCCAAATTAGATGAATTTAATTTAATTTGACCTAATTTTGTGATCAAATTCAATCTGCGGATGAACGGTCTCGAAAAAACTTGGCCAAAAGTGACGCATTTGGTGCAGTGTAAACGTAGCTTTAGACAACGTTTTGGACAACATGCACGCGCATGTTGGTCGTGTATGCCCTATCGAAGCTATACCAAGCATGAGTTTATTTGGCACTGTACATTAAGAAACTGTGAAACCTGAAAGCAAAGCGCTAACAAAACATTCAAACTGATATTAATTCCAGTATTCTGTAATTCTGTCTCATATCAAGTCACAAAGTTTGAGATATTTCATTAGATACAATTTTTGTGACTTGAGATGATTCCGGTATTCTATAAGAGAAAGTCACAAGAAATCTACCACAGTCTCTCTCTCGTTCATTTTAAGGTGTGCTGAATACAAAAATTGCATAAATTTTAAGTAACGCATTTGACACCCGCCCTATAGATGTCGATGTAGCCCAGGCGTTAAGCGTCCGGATTATGACGCGGGAGGTCGCAGGTTGAAGTGTCCGCGAACAGTAAATTTTTATTTTTTTATTTAATTTTTTCAAATTTATTAAATTTTTTTTAAACATTTAAGAACTTCTAATTCGTAAATTCACTTTTTTTTTAATTTTTTAAATTTTTTAACAAATTTTCTTTAATTAATTGTGTTTGTTACCTGCCAACAAACAGATGACAAATTAGTGACTCTTTATTGAGACTAGAGATGTGAGGCAGCTTACTGAATATCAAATATGAAATAGACCACGAAATGTCTCTATTAGTGACTAGATACAGCTTACAGAATTGAGGTATAAAGCAAAAAATAAAAACATTGCTCGAAAAAGCTCGATGTGCTCGAGTCCAAGCTCGACAATTTTCGAGTATTGAGCATTGAACAGGTATTCGAGTACTCGTTGAACATTTGCTCGGGTTACTCGAAAAAGTGCGAACAAAATCGAGACCTCTATTATTAACGAAGTTCTCTACATAAAAATCGTTAATTTCGACACAATTTTCTATATAAAATTTGTCAAAATCGTAACAAGTTACAGAAACCAGCAGCCGATCAAAGAAAAGAAAATAAACTAGACAAAGATAATAAAAACTCCATAAATATGTGTTTGTGGAACTTGTGCACAATCTTGCTGTACTTTCTTTAATACAGGGCTTGCAAAATATATGTACATACAATCTAAATATAGAAAAAAATTAATGTTTTTTTTTAATTTTTAACAAAGAAAAAAAAATGCGGTCAAGGCGAATATTGGCTTGATTTTTTCCGAAGATTTTCATCGTGAGCCGGTCTTAGGCCTCAATTACATAAAACTTAATTTTGACTTTACCTCGGACTTTCACTTTGACAGATGAGTTCAATATACGTGTTTCAACGAAACATGGTAAATAGAAAACCTCAAAATTTGGCAAACTCTCGAAACTTTGCTTGCTTTGACAATCAGATGTTGTTACAAAATGTATGACTATGACAAGGGATTTGTAGCTATGGAAGTTTAATGGCGGTAAATATTGTATAGACAGCGCATCCATTCATAGAATAGGACGTGAAGGACCCAACAAGATTATAGTATTATTAACAGGGAGAGTCAGGAACGGAATTGCATTTGACCAATGACGATTGGCGCAATTAATAAGAAAAACCACTCTACAAACCCTGCCTACTATAACAGTATAGAGACTATATCAAGCATATTGTGATTCTTTTTCTATCTAGAAAAGATAAAATTGGTATATTTTTGGGAGACAACTACACATGTATGTATTTGGCTACATGTCTGAATTCATTTACAAACATGGCTAGAAAATTTCAAACACACGTACCGTTACGTATTGAAAATTCCATTATACATATATCCGGCTTGATTTGTGCGTCACACCGCATTGTGAAAATCAAAAAAACCATACGTACCATCAACATTGCAAGTTGTGCAATGAGATAAAAGCACGCGCTGCTTAAACAATGTCAGTCGGGCATTACTTTAGTGTCATGCACAGTTTATCATACTTCCATATAAGTATATATTAGGGCAGGAAATTTTTGGGATTTAAAAAAAAAAGATTTTCGGGATATGATTTGACGATCCCGAAATCCCGGGAATACTGCATTTGCTCTTTTCCAATAGTTAAGGTTGAATGAAGGGAATACAAATTCTTTGAGAAACTATCTGACTCTTAAATATATAACAACCATGTAGTTCCGCAGGTATGCCCAAGGCTTGACAATGAAGAAGAAGTCCTTCAAAGTTTTAATTATTTTCCCTTTTTATGAAAGCAAATTGATCGCCTTGGCCTCGTTCACCACAAAGCCCACTTTTCTGCTTTTTTTAGCAAGGCGAGATTATTATTATACTAAAAAAGTTATAAATTTCCCCTCCCGAGAATCCCGGATTATGTTTATTCAAATTCGGGATATAGCCCCAACGTACTTCTGAAACACGTCCAAAATGTCAAGAGATATATCAAAAGATGCGTGTTGACGTTGATTTCAATAATCCGAACGCAGAAATTGAAATTTTTATTTCATTAAAATAATTTTAGCGAGTCCTATCCCAAAATTCGGGTATTTATATGCATGTCTCTTGAAAGAAATAAAATACCGAGTCTCCCGATCACTCTGGACGGTATCTGATAAAATCATTTTAAAAACCCGAAATATCGGGATTGGTATAAACTTTCGGGATTCGATGCCTTAATAGTTGTACCTTCGATATTATAAATAAACTTTTGAATTTTCTACATATGATTGATGTTGAACTCCACTGCTGATCTTTGATGGGTTCAAGTTGTTATTTGACTCATACATACATACCAATAAGAATATATAATTCGCATTGTCGTTGACCGTTTCTTAGCTCTTGAGCGCTGAACCGCAGTACAGTAACCTTGTGTGATTTTTGTTTACATTTCCTCTTTTTCACATCTTGTATAAATAATAGCAGGTAAACACTTTCAATATGTCTAAAAAAATCAAACATTATCCAAAAATGAACTCAATGAATGTACCAATGCTTACATAAGAAACCAAGTCACACATCGGTCATACCCTATTAGCATGTACGTTATGGTAAATATAGATTTGGGTATGGCTTTAAAGCTCTTACTTAAAGCACGTATGTATGTACGTAAGCAGACTTGTTTGCTATATACTTAAAGGTTTGTTAACAGAAATCAATGCAAGCATGTTGATCAATACTAAGGCATCGAGCCCGGGAAATCCCGATCCCGAATCCCAGGCCTCTCGCGCCATTTTTTCGTCCCGAATTCCCATAATTATTTTTATTCAAACCACGGGCTTCGGGATCCCGGGATTTTAATAAATATAACCCCACGAAACTGCTGCTGCACGTCCAAAAATGTCGGAAGAGGTAACAGCGCTTCGACTTCGATTTCTATAATAGCGGAAATTTAAACCTTTGTTTCAGTGAAAAATTAATGGCAAAAACCAATAATTTTACCAGGTCCGACCTCAAAATTGGTGCGTGACCCATGGCATGTATGTATGTGCATATTAGAGGCCTGCACGGGTAAATATAGTAAAGGCTAATTTACACGGGTCGATTTTCTGGTCGATTTTATCGAACCACTTGTGTTCAACCCTTAAATAAAAGGTGAAGATCCATCGAATTGCTGTTTACACGGTCGATTGAAAAAAAAAAGGTTGGAAAAATCGACCCCTGTAAATCATCCTTTACCAACAGATATGTAACTAAGTAACTATTTCCAATGTTATCCTAATAAGAAAGATGCTTTTGTATCGAGTAACTTTTGTTTTCAAGATACTAAAGATACTTTTGTATCTCGTTACTTTACGGTTAATAACTGCAGTTACTTTAGATACTAACTCGATATGTATCTAATAGTTACATGACACTACGTATTTTGACTAGTATTTTCTTCTATTTTTTCTATTTATTGTGCGAAAGAAAGGGTCTTATACAATTATCATATAGGTACAAGCGGGCAAGCTATGTAAAAAAAAAAATAACGAAAAATAATGGAAATAGAAACCAGACTGTAAAAAAACAAATCAAAAATTTTATATTTTTTGTCAATTGGACGTTTCTCCTCTATTTTATGTGAAAATTTATTTATTGTGCGAAAGAAAGGGTCTTATACAATTATCATATAGGTACAAGCGGGCAAGCTATGTTAAAAAAATAACGAAAAATAATGGAAATAGAAACCAGACTGTAAAAAAAAAACAAATCAAAAATTTTATATTTTTTGTCACTTGGACGTTTCTCCTCTATTTTATGTGAAAATTTTTTGTTTACATTTTTATATTGAAAGTTTTGTGCGCGAATTTAAATGAAGATCATTTTGTTTGTGAAATAAATAAATTCAATGGACATTCAAACAATTTTTTGGTTCATTGTCGTGTGTGTCTTGTGAAAAAAACAGTGCAGAAAAATAAAGCATTTTCAGGTAAACAAAAACATGTCAAACGGCGCTCCTTGTGCGCATGCGTGTAGTCTTTGTCTCACTCCTTCGTAGACAAAAAATACTGGCCAAAAATATAAAAAAATTTAAGTAAAAATACGTAGTGTCATATAGCTATAACTGGATAAATAACTGGCATCTTGAAGTTATTTCGCTCTAGGGATGGGAGTTATCAGAAAAATAGTAAGGTGGTAATTTGTAACTGTAATCAACTCGGGATCATTTCTGAAACATATAAAGTTTATTTCGGGGCTAACTGCGCCTGCTTTGGGACAACTTTAAGCAGTATTTCGAGTCCTGGTCGAAAAATTTTGGGAACATGTCATTGCTGTTGCTGTTTCGGGACCAATGAAGAGAAAATTTCGTTAGCTTTACGGGAATATTTTCGAAATCAACTGTTTTGGACTATTTTAGGATCACTGAAATTGAATTCGCCACTCTACTTTTTCCAAAACGTGCATTTTTTTTAAATAGCACAACACGAAACGCAATAATAATGTCAATTAGCTCAAACACACTTATAGCCCGGCCCACAAAGAAAATCATCATCAAAAAAGTTTGAGTGATTAGTGACCGATTATTTTTATTCAAAAAATCAAAAAAAAAAAAAAAAAAAAAACACTAGTGGCAGCGATATACCAACAGGTTATCATAACCTCTAACGAGATTTTTAGCCGAGCTTCTCTTTCCAACTTGTGGTGTGTTGCTTTTGAGTTTTTCCTACAAGTTGGCGGGACCTACAGTTTTTTGCCGACTCCGAACGGCACTTGCAAAGCAAATGAATTTTTTGCTGAGAAGCTTCTCATGGCAGAAATACACCCGGAGAGTTTGCCAAACTACTGCCGAGGGGCGACCCCGTTTAGAAAAATCGTTTTTCTAAATCATTTTTGATGTTACTTTTGCCGGGCATCGAACCGCCACGACTTGGTGTAGAAGGCCGAACACTTAACCGCTACACCACGGCGGCGTCAAAAAATCAAAGTGATGAATAAAAATTCATTTTTTTCAAGCAATTCTTAAATAAAATGACTTGTTATTCATCACTTAAATTTTTTTTAATAAAAATAGCCGGTCGCTCATCACTCAAAATTTTTAAAATAATTAATAGTTTTTTTATTTTTTCGTCACTTGTCACTCAAAAATAAAATATTGCCCATCCCTGCTGCACACAAAATTAAAAGACTTCAGGATTCGAGATTCTGAGGTCAAAACACGTTTTTTCAGCCCTCTCCCATAATTTTAGCTAATTTATTAGCATTTGAAAGCTACAGTAGACAACCCTGCAAAAGTCCAGAGTACTCTATTTCCTATTCAAACAGTACTCCAATTGGAGCATCAAAGTATAAAAAGTACAAAGTAAGTAAATATAATCCTTTTTCATATAAAAATTGTGATCCATTAACATTGCGATGTCCTAGGACTGGACCACCTACTCCAACCTTCGCTTTGTTTCTGCTACTCCATGGAGTATCTATAGTTTTTTGTTTCAGTGAAAATTTATGGTCAAAAAACCGAAAAATGACCCGGGTCCGATACCAAAATTGGGGCGGAATCCATGCGTCGGCTTAAGTCGCAAAAAACAATATAAAAACATAAATGTAAGTTAGGAGTTTCGGTTTTTTACGTCATGTTACTTAATTTTAGAGTATAATAAGTGAAAGCCCATAAAAAAATAAAAATTTATAATTTAGGCCGACTTATATGCACTTTTGGGGCTTAGCACCTTTTCGGCAACTACTTTTTATATTTTTCATTGGACTTAGCTCCTTTTCCAAAATCAAAAAACCTGTGAGTGACCTAAAGCAATTTTCTGAGTATGAGGGTTCTTAGAGGTTCTTCCGCAGAATTTTTACCTAGTCTTAGAATTTTTATATTAAGCTTAGTTATACCACAGTCTGCGCTTAAAGCTCAAATTACCTATTTTTTGGAGCTCTGTTACTCTGCAATTAGAAGCAATATTTGGATCAAAGTACATTATTCTGAAAGCCTAGATGCAGACAAGCACGAGCTAATTTTATTGCACAACTTTTGACGAAAATGGCTTTTGCGAAAGTCGACAAGTAAATGTGATTTAGGTCTTTGGAAGGCTGAATATGATAGCCCAAACATTTGTCTTTACTATCCAAGGTCAAAATGTATGTGTCAGTTACTAAGGAGAAGGGAGGTCAGCACATGTAGATAATCCCATTTAACATTTTTTTCATTTCCACTAAAACCACAATGTCCAGTATATGAAATTTTTGATTCCATACATATTCATAGTCGAAATAAAGTAGGTACTTATGCCGATTTTTATGACAGACAGTCTAATAAAATTACAGCAACCACATGAAAACTTGAAACTTTGATTGCAAATATCTCTGCAGAGAAGCAAAATATTAAAAAAGCGCTTCCGGATTCGTGATCCTGAGGCCGAACCCCGTCTTTTGAGCTATATCACATAATTTTAGCTAATTTATTAGCAGTTGACCCCTAAAGGAAACTAATACCGATTACTATTGTAGTTCTCAAATATCAGGCTAGATTTGATGATTGAACGCCGTCGAGCGGCAAAAATCTATAGAAAAAATCGACCTGTGTAAATCAACCTTAAGTACCTGATACTCGTTTTTTACATCACTAGCATACCAAAAAATCCGTGTGACGAAACAACTCAAAAGGAAACACAATAAATGTCGAAACGCAACGATGAAGAAGAAAACCAGCAGCGACGCGCTGTCAAACATCTGCTAGCGTCGCTGCCGACTTCTTCTATTTCTCCAATTCACAAGCGAACTTGGCACTTTGTGATGCAATTGAAAAATCGCTGGCAGAGAAGTGGGTTCGTTTTGTAGTACGGTCGTTTTGTTTTACTCACAAACGTTGGATTTTTATTAAATTTTTATGCATTTATAATTTATTTTGACAAATTGCCAATGCAAATAAAGTGTATTGAGTGATGAAATAGTGAAATAAATAATTTATTGCAAGCAACTAAGGCAAAGTAGATAAAAAATTGATGGTGTGAGCAAAGAAGCAATTGCAATAGCAAAAGGAAAAGCCAAAGTGAAAACCAACCAAGAAAATGTAAGAAAAATGCTGTCATGCAGCAATGAAGATTCTGTTTTAATAATTTCAAACCAGTATTTAATTTGCTTTAATTGTGTATAACAAAACCGCAAGTGCTTCAATTGTTTAAAAAAAAAAGTTTGTGTACTGCAGTTAAACAATAGCAAAAATGCATGGAATGCGGCTACGAGAAGTTGTTAGTGGTTTCTACGTTTTTCTTATTGTACATTTATGGCTGCGCTGTGGAGGAATATTGGTGAATGGTGTTGTAAATGATACAGTGCACTTGGAAGGTGATCCAGCGCACAATGCCATATCTAACGGAGCAACTTTAGCGGACACGGACGTGCTTGTGGGCATGACAACAACGACAACTACACCACCGCGCATGCCGCCACCGCGCGTGAAATTGAATAAATGTTGTCGCTTTAATGAGCACATGGATTCCAATAAAACTTGCGTTATGGGCAATACAGATGCATGGGTGCCCTTAATATTTCTCATCAATCGTAAACAATATCATGTGCCACAAGGTAGCAAGCCCAAGTTTATGACGTTTCAAGAAAATGTACGTCCCATTACCGATGCCGCAGTAGAATCGATATTCGATAGTGGAAACAACAAGGATGTGGATACAGCAGCGGTTGCATCAGCAAAACGTAATTGCACATGGGACGAGCTGGAGCTCTTTTCAGCAGGAGGCAGTTGGCTCATATTCTCCAATGGTTCGCTATTTCTAGGCGAACGCAAACAATTCATTGAACCACAACTTTATTGTGTCGATCGTAATACAGCGCTTGTCTGTTTTCCACATCAATCAAATGGGCAGCCAAAACGCATAAAAATTAGAAAATGTTGCGGTTGGAATGGTCTCTACGATGCTGCCAAACAACAATGCATCTTCCCTGGCTCACATGCCGCTACACACGAAGCGCTAGCTACATCCGACTTACCATTGAATGCAACTTTATATGAGACAATATACGGCTTTCCAACATGTCCACACAAAAATGTACCATACGCCATTGCAGGCGATTGGCAGCCTAATCAAATGCTTAGTGAAAATGGTAATTTGCAATTGGCGCATAAGCAATTAGCAACCAACGATTATTGTCTGGAGCATTTACATGAAGCGCATCAGGTTGTAGCAATCAAAATATTCACATGTCTACATCATTTCTCCACAGAAGCGCCCGCCAATGCTATAACAGTTATTGGTAGCACAGCAAGCGATAGATTTCAAGTAGCCGCACTCAATATTGGTATTGTCATCTCAGTGGTCTTTCTCGCCGCCACATTGGTTGCCGGTTATATGTTGCCTTCGGTGCATCATATGCTCCACTGGCGTTGTCAAATCTACTATGTTTTTTGTTTATTTATTGGCGATCTCATACTCGCCTACACACAACTCTCACGCACGCTACAACATGGCTCATTCACCTGCCTATTGCTCGCCAGTACAATGCACTTTTTCTTTTTATCTGCCTTCTTTTGGTTGAATACCATGTGCTTTAATATTTGGTGGACTTTTCGTGATTTTCGCCCTAGCTCGTTGGAACGTAATCAGGAGTTGTTACGTTTACGTTTATATTCGGCATATGCTTGGGGTGTGCCGCTATTGATAAGCGGTATCGCTTTCACTGTTGATCACTTACCAGAAACACAGCTATTACGTCCGGGATTTGGTGTACGCAGTTGTTGGTTTAGCGGTGAACATCTATCAATATTTGCTTACTTCTTTGGTCCACTTGGTCTACTGTTGTGTGCCAATATAATACTTTTTATTTCGACAACACATCAATTGACATGTGGTTTATGGAAGCGTGATGATGTGAAATCTTCTACGGAGAAGACAGCATTGGGTAAAGTTTGTGTCAAATTGGTCGTTGTGATGGGTGTTACTTGGATTGCAGATGTTATATCGTGGTTGGTTGGTGGTCCACATTCTGCTTGGTTTTTCACCGATATGATAAATGCATTGCAGGGTGTTTTTATATTTATTGTGGTTGGTTGTCAACCGCAGGTGTGGGCAGCTTGTAAACGCTTTTGTTGTCCGCGTTCACGTCAAGAGATTACAAATACAACGAATGGTGTACAGCATTCCAGTTCATCTCAAGGTCTTCCATCGGTGGGAGGTGGTTATACTGGTGGCGAACCCACACAAAATTCTACTCTGAATACGACGGTGAGCAATGGTCAGTTGCAGGCGCAAACAAAAATACCAATGGAAACAGTATGTTGAGGTAAGTTGCTATGTTGTTGTTGTTGTTGTTGTTGTTGTTGTTGTTGTTGTTGTTGTTGTTGTTGTTGTAGTAGCGAGGTGTAGCCCTGCCTAAATGTCAGACAGGGTCACCCCGAGTGTATTGCTCTTGGCCGGGTCGATATAAGAAAACGGCCCGGGTCGTTTCGGCACGATGGGTACAGCACAAGTACTGGTACCGTCTCGTAGAACCGGCAATACAAGAAACTAGCCGTGTAGGCTATGTAGGTCATTTAGCGTTACCCAGGGTGCACCAACTGGGAGGCGACCTACTTTTACACCCCTAAGTAAGTTGCTATAAATGTAGCCAGTATTATGTAGAAGTTTCAATAAAATACTCATCTGACCTTTTCCCATTTAATCTCTATCCTAATCCATATCCCTACTCCGTCCCTACTCCCCATGTATGGCTACATGAGTGTCTTCCTATAGTATACAAACATATATGCTAAAAAAATTAAATGTGATTAACTAATCATATCATATCAATAAATCACATATAGTTTTTAGCATCTATGTATCTATGTATATGATATAGTATGGTTACATGTGATTTAGGGATATGACATGATTTCATATGAAACGATAGGATTTGATATTGCAATGATATAATATGACATGGTATGATATGCCATGATATTTTTCGACATGCAAAATTATACTTATGCCGGAATTCTGTAATTTTGTCTCATCTCAAGTCACAAAATTGAGATCTGTCATTTGAGGTTTGTAATTGGACAAAATGGAATTGGAACACTAATTGTCTCTATTAGTGACTAGAGACAGCTTACAGAATTCGGGGGTTAATATGACATTTCATATCATGTTGTTGTTGTTGTTGTTGTTGTTGTTGTTGTTGTTAAGGCAAACACATTTCATACCACTGGCTTCCCTGACACCGTAGTATCTCGCTGCAAGAAAGTAACGAAATATTTCTCAAAAGTATGTTTGTCTTAAACCGGCGCTAGCTAACTAATGAAAACAATTAACCTCCCTGTAACGCGCAGTTACTTTTCCACATTTCTAATACATCCAACCCACTTCAGAACGATTAGAGACGCTGATTTAAAAGCCACTTAAAAATATGTATGACAACTTCTTTGAATTCAGTTTATTTTCTCTCTCATTTTTTTAATTGTTGTACAAGTATTTACCTTCACCAAATAATGGAATAATGTCTGTATTTCGCTGCATATTGTCCGCCGCGTTTGCATTTACACAATTGACCTCAGGCCAGGGTCTAAGGCCGCGCGCTGATTGCGAAAAGTGAAAGAAAGTTAACAACAACAGAAACAGCAGCAATAAAGCCATAAACGCGATGAAGCGGCCAGGTACACATACACAGATACACACTTACTAAGGAAGATTGTACAATTGAAAACATGTGTAAATGAAATTACTTACCTACTTTTGTTTAGACTGGTTCAAATGATTTTTTAAAGTTCTCCTACCAAAACTACAATATCAACGATAGACCACTTATGATTAACATTTAACTAGTTCTAAAACATTTACAGTTTATTTTCGCCATTCCGCAAAACAATAACAACATATTTTGAAAAAATGAAAAATTTGTGCACAGTCTAATATTCATATTTGAAAATGTGTATAACTACTAGACTGAACCAAATGCAAAAATGTTTTTTTTTTTATTTTATTTATTCAATTTTTAGAATGGCAAAAAAAGTTACTGTTAAAGTTACAGATCTTAATATCAATTTGCTTTTTTCTTCGAAACTGTTGTTTGCATTTTTGAAGACTTTCCAAACCAAAAACAGGAAATCGAAAACATACCAAATTTAATGCTATATTATTAAAATGAAGAGAAATTTCGGTCTGTATAGTTTTTGCAGGGAATTCCATTTCCTGCAAGAATACCTATCCTTATTTTTATCGTTATTCCTATTCTTATCCCTATCCAATCCATATCCTATCCACATTCCTATCCCTATCCCTGTCACTATCCCTATCCTTATCACTATCCCCAAAAATTTATCTCTTTATTTTCATTCCGAAAAACCCCATTTGGGTATGGGAAGTGCCGCACACTCTTCTCTTGCAGGGTATATATTTCCTACAAAAATTCCTATTCTTATCTTTATCGTTGTATCCATCCCTATCCTTATCTCTATTACTATTCCTACCCCTATTCCTATCGTTATCCCTATCCATATCCCTATCTCAACCCCTTTCCCTATCCTACTATCAATACTTGAATACTTTCTCTCTTTTTCACGAGGTGTTAGAGAATAATCTTATTTATCTCTTTATGCAGTACGAAAGGTCCCATTGCCACGCCCTCTTAGGTTTTAGGGATTAAACTCATTTATCTCTTTATCCATTTGCTATATTTACGAATAATATTAGAGATATTTCAGAGATATCGTCGCTCTCTTGCCAGAGGCATGAATCTGAAAATTTTCCAGAGGCTCAAGTGACTAATCTCTCGTTTCTCTACGATTCACGAAAATCCTGGGTTTCCAAAGAACAAGGAACCCCCGGAAATTTGCAATGCCATTTTCATGACTGTGTAGTTCAATCTCTGGAACTTTTACCAGAAAAACGAATGTGCTACACATTCATGTTTCTGGCGGAACGAAAATGTTTAAAATGTTAAATTTTCGTTGAGCCAGAAACAAAAATGTATTGCACTGAACCACAGACACCATTGCGTATACGTAACAACTTTGCTTCGGAAATATTTAAAGAGGAATTGAAGGAATATTAAACGCAAACCTATATCAGTGAAAACCCAACAAACCATGAAGCTAGATTTCGATTCGAGAACTAGCCCCATTCTCCAATCTCTAACGTTAGAGGACGACTCGAGAAACACTCGAGAATCACAGCGTTCTCTAACAAAATGCGACATAATTCTCAAATCGAGAAAACTATAGTTTTCGAGTCGATTTCTCATGTCATTCTCTAATGGGAACCTAATATGAATTTGCAAATGCTCGCCTTTGGCTAGTTCTCTAACCTATCTCAAATCGATCTAGAGTAGTTCTCTACGGCTGCCTTCGAATAGAGAATAGTTAGAAAATTACCCTACACAGTAAAAAATGAAATATTACTTTTAATACCAGTCGCTATTGAAATTAAGCCTTTTTGGAATTAAATTTTAGTTTTTATACTAAATAGTATTAATTTAAGACTCTGAAAAATTTTTAACTCCAAATAGTTTTAAAATAATACCAAAATAATACTAAAGCGCTCTCTCTCATTATAATGTTTTAGGTACTATTTGTTTAATTCAGCAATCTATAAATTGTGAGTTCGACTCTCGGTGAAGGCAATATAATAAAACTGTGTACATTTTTTTCTTTTGCCTGAGAGAACCTTCGACTGACTGAATTCCTCTCTCTCTCTCTTAATTAGACCGAATATGGTATTAATTAAATACTTTTCGGCGTTGTTATATATAAACACCAAAATGGTATTAAAGGTTATCTAACGTAAAGGCATTTCTCTAACGTTAGAGACTGCGTTTCTTGGGAAGAGTATAATGAGAATACATACATATAACTTGCAAAAATATATTTATGTCGAAAACTAAAATTTCAAATTTTGCGAGAGCCATAAACTTTCAAATACAATTTCCCAAAATTTAAATTTTAGCACATTCATGCTTCTGGCAAGCGAGCGACGATATGCTGTACGGAAATTCTCATTTGTATGGGAAGTGCCACGCCCACTTAAATTCATTGGTAGGGATTATGAACTCAAACCATTTTCGAGCCTGCCTGAGTAGGTGGAGTTTAGTGACAAAGTACGCACAGACGATTTTTATAAATAAAGATATGAGATAAGGTCCACAAAGTCTAAACTAGTAATGAAAGACTTCTAGAAATTTATATTAGCATCCGAAACTTTTAAATAAAATCAATATATCTTGTCTCACTTGGTCCAGTCTAATGTGTGTATGAATTTTAATTTGCAAAGGTCTTCAACGGACTTAATAAATATTGAAGATCTACACAATTTAACTAATTTATATTTATAAATTCGATGTCCGTTCAGCATCGTTAATTTCTATGTATGAACACACAACATACGCTTGTACGATAAACACTTCACTTTCTACAATAATAAAATGTTTTAAAGAATTGTACAAAACACTTGAAACGGAAAAGCATTTCCAAAGGCTGATGAATGTTCTTTACATATGAATTTTGCTTATTTGTTTATTTTGTTTTCCAGAAATTAATTAAAACATTGGCTAATTGTCTATATATGTACAAATATGTTTGCACAAATGTATTTGTGTATCTATGAAAGTATATTTCTTCGAAGCTATTGTACAGGCATGTAGTCTACTCGTTGAGGTTAATGCTATACGATTAACAACATGCATATTTATGTATGGATATATCTATGGGTTGCAGAAATCTCAAGCGTGCTAATTTATTTAAAAACATTACGGATGTACATTAGACCGTGGCAGGAAAAAGATCTTTTGCAAACAGTCTCAAATTTATATATTTTTCTATGAACTACAATATTTTTATTAACTATTGTAATGAATCTATTATAACAGCACCTAGTTAAAAAATAGCTAGGATCTTTTATTTGTACGTAAATTTGCCAAAAAAAATTTTCCTGAGCACCAAGCACCCATAAAAAAACAGTACGTCACCTGCTAATCAGTATATGACATCACCTGATGACCAGGATGTCACATAATTTCCCTAAAAATCCGGCATACCGTTTGATGCGATATAAAAAATTACAGGTGTCAACTCACAATGTCACATTACCTAATGACCAGGATGTCAAACAATTTCCTTACAAATCTGGCGAACCTGGTGATACGATATCAAACATTTTTAACTTGCAATTGTCCCAAAAATCAATCCTGAACACCAGCAGCACATAAAAATTAGCAGGCACCACATCACCTGGTGACCAAAATGTCACATCGCCTAATATGCAAATACGGGTGATGCGATATCTTGTATGTTGACATCACCTTGTGACCAGGATGTCACATAAATTCCTTAAAATCCGGCGTACCGGTTGATGCGATATGTAGCATTTTTACGAAAAAATTTACCTTAAAATCAATTCTGAGCACCAGAAGCCCATAAAAAATTACTGGTGCCAAATCACGTGGTGAACAGAATGTCACATCACCTAATGACCAGGATGTCAAACAATTTCCTTACATATCTGGTGTACCTGGTGATGCGATATCTAACATTTTTAACTTGGAATTGGCCTAAAAATCAATCCTGAACACCACGACACATAAAAATTAGCAGGCATCACATCACCTGGTGACCAAAATGTCACATCGCCTAATATGCAGGATGTCATGTCATTTGCCTACAAATACGGGTGATGCGATATCTTGTATGTTGACATCACCTTGTGACCAGGATGTCACATAAATTCTTTAAAATCCGGCGTACCGGTTGATGCGATATGTAGCATTTTTACGAAAAAATTTACCTTAAAATCAATTCTGAGCACCAGAAGCCCATAAAAAATTACAGGTGCCAAATCACGTGGTGAACAGAATGTCACATCACCTAATGACCAGGATGTCAAACAATTTCCTTACAAATCTGGTGTACCTGGTGATGCGATATCTAACATTTTTAACTTGGAATTGGCCTAAAAATCAATCCTGAACACCACGACACATAAAAATTAGCAGGCATCACATCACCTGGTGACCAAAATGTCTCATCGCCTAATATGCAGGATGTCATGTCATTTGCCTACAAATACGGGTGATGCGATATCTTGTACGTTGACATCACCTTGTGACCAGGATGTCACATAAATTCCTTAAAATCCGGCGTACCGGTTGATGCGATATGTAGCATTTTTACGAAAAAATTTACCTTAAAATCAATTTTGAGCACCAGAAGGCCATAAAAAATTACAGGTGCCAAATCACGTGGTGAACAGAATGTCACATCACCTAATGACCAGGATGTCAAACAATTTCCTTACAAATCTGGTGTACCTGGTGCTGCGATATCCAACATTTTTAACTTGGAATTGGTCTAAAAATCAATCCTGAACACCACGACACATAAAAATTAGCAGGCATCACATCACCTGGTGACCAAAATGTCACATCGCGTAGTTTGCAGGATGTGACATCATTTGCCTACAAATACGGGTGATGCGATATCTTGTATGTTGTCCCTGAAATAACGCAAAAATCAATCTTGAATACCGGGTGCCCATAAAAACAGAAAAGTCTCTTCGCGCGATTTTGTATTCCAAATTTTCGGCATTGTTATTCATTCGCCTTTGAGATGCGAATTAACGTCAGTTAATCCGTTGACCTTAGTGCGCCTCACCTAAATTGCTATGCATTTTCTCCACCCTCTGTGTGTAACCTCTTGGGTCAATAGCCGATGTGCAATGTAATCCGTATGGTATAGTAAAATACATCACGCAATTTATTGTCTCATGATCCTGATCTCATTTTAGTGTGTATCTTTTTCTTGGCTTGTAAAACGTTACGCCTTAGTTAAAACAAGTAATGGGCTTTTCCAACTCACTGCCGTTTCTTGTAGTCTGTTTGTAGGTAAGTAAATAATAATTTTGTTCATCCTCTTCAAGTGCATTCGTGTACTGGTGGCTGGCCCTTTCTCTTTAGCCGTGCATTACATTTAAGTACTAATTTGTGAATAAACTTGCGTAATGAGTTGAATGGCAACTTCAGTGCATATATGTATGTACCTACATTAGAGTGGGCCAAAGCATTTTTTTTTTTTTGTAACATATCGAGCCTTTCTCAACTCAGTCGAGGTCTCGCTCCTCCTATGCTGCCGAATTCGGTTGTCGATAGAAAAACCTTCTGGTCTATCTGAGGTCCGTCAAGCTGCAGCTTGACGCCAAGAAACCCCATTTAGCTTTAGAAAAAAACTTTGAATGTGGGAATTAAGTGCTATTTTTGTGCTCCAAGAAAAGCTGTTCAGTGTCCCAAAAAATAGAGGTAGAGGTGGAGGTGGGGTCAAAATCCCCGTTCACCGGATTTCAAATTCGATATGCCTGTAATAATGTGCTATTTATGTGCTCAACAGCTTCCAAAAAAGGTCTGTTAAAAACTATAAATGCCAGTTTTTTCGAGTTTTTGAAGATTTTGATTTTTTGAGTTTATCGCTGTTTGGATCTAGGTGTGCGATATGTCGTAGAGTATGGTATTTTTAAAATTTGATTTAAAAAAAATCGGTCCAAGGGATTGGCCAGCGTAATGTATAATTTTGCACAAATTTTATGACTTGTCGCGGGCCAGTTGTGCCGTATTAAAATTGCACGCATTTGTCGTTGAATGAAAGAAAAAAAAATTAATCAAAGCTCATATTATGAAAAATGCCTTAAGAAGAAAACAAAAACACTTGAATTAGCATATAAAAGAATAAAACATTTTTTTCCCCTACATTTGATATCTGATGGTATATATCTGTTTTCATATCTTTGCAGTGTATTTCTTTTTATTATATTCGACGAAAGCACAATTTCATTTCGCAGACGACGGCAGTTTATTCACACCCATTTATACATATAAAAAAATATATCCAAAGCGCATACCAAAGCAGCTGGACTGGACGACGGTGTGTGCGCGTTCGAATGCCGAAGATCACATCACTGCAAAGCAGTGATTTTTTGAAGCAATAACAAAAACAACGACAAAAGTAATTACACTACGAATAACAACAATAAAGTATTAACATACATACAAACTCATATGAGTATATCGCATCTACAACTTGAATGGAAACTCAGACCGACGCACATTGCTTGCACAGAAGAAACCCATACAAAAGTGTATAGTCAAAGAAGCAGACAGTATTGCAAAAAGGTAAACAAAAAAAAAAATAATAATACAGAGCGAGTATAAAGCGCAAAAACCAAATTGGTTATTAAAATAAAATGAAAAAAAAAAGTAATATGATAAGAAAATAACTATACAACGAATATGAAAAAGAAAAAAAGAAATTATATCTATTATTATGTATGTACGTAGAAGTATGTATCTAAGTAGGTATGTAGGCAAAATGAAGTTGCATGGCAGATAGAAAGAAAACAAAACATCAACAACATCGCCACGATGAAGTTTGATGCATAATGGGACAACATTCAAAAAAAAAAAAAAAAAAAAAAAAGTGCTCACAATTTTAACATTTATGGCCAGCAGTTTGGATAGAACTCCATGATTAGCTTCTTGGATGTTTCAGACGACGTGTCGAACTGGCACATTTGAATTCGCCAAATTTAGTGCGGTGTAAATGTACTTTAACCTCGCTTTTTAAGTATGTTATTTACACAGGTAAAAAAAAATAGGTACACAAAGTCGTCTGAACGCTTAGAAAGCTACTTATGGAGAAACATAAGCTTACTAGTTCACCGATTTGGTGTCAAAACGGCATAATAATTTGGGATGAGAATATAGACAAAGTTTTTGAAAAATCCTGAAAAGTTAACTTTGATACTTTGCATTATAGTGAAATTTTTTGAACAGGTGGCAACCCCTTTTATTAAAATTATGTATAACAACTTTCTAATTTTTAGCCAGTTCTTTTCACATGACCCGCACAGAAACAGCAACAGCGTAATAGAAAATACGTAAATTAAAAAGGTGGCAACCCTTTACAAAAAGTTATCTTCCAACACATATATAGGCTGATACCTTTAATTTGACATCTCAGCTTTTAAAATAAAGTAGGACACAAATTTACTATTTAATGTTTTATGGCGTTTGCTTTTCTAGAAAAAGTGTTACGTAAACGTAACTTATGATGTATAATTTTTTTATATGTATATAGAATAAATCCTGAGGTGAGGTCTTTTTGCGAAATTGGTTTCTCGCATACCAGCAAGTGATCTATCTCGGTGAATTTGTTCTTTTGACATAGAACTTAGATGTAATGTGCTGGCTTCAATGTTGGTTTGATCGTAATCCTCTAGTCTGGGGATTCGGCGACTTAAAATTTACGAAACCCAGTAGTTTGTAAATATGGTTGTTTATATTAATATCCTATTGTATTTGACTGAGCCCTCTCGCCTGTTTAGATGACGGTACCTGCGTCGATCGCATTCCTGTCAAGCTTCTACAATATGCTGTGTTATGACCAGGTTGGTGGCAAACAATGCCTCCTTAAACGTATTGTGTTAACTTTTTTTCGACTATGTCCCCTAGAGTGCCGAAGAACTTTTATTGGATGTATTCCAAAATTTAAGCCTTCATCGAACCCGTCTAAGTCAAAAACTGTATTTTTTTGCTGTGCTTTGGCATTCCTTAGACCCATACCTAAATTAGAGCGTTGCGCGTTTTTCATCGTGCTGTCTCTTTTTAACTTAACAAAATGCTATATGTTAGAAGGAGACAACGTGTTTAAAAAACGCCCAACGCTCCAATTTAGGTTGTGGTGTAATATGTATGTCTTTGATCCTTGTTTTAAAATTCTTTACGTCAGATAATAGTTCGGTAGATACTATGTAGATGTTTCCATAGGAATGAATTTTTAAAAATGCTTACTTTTGGTGTCAACTTCACAAAGTTGATTATTATCATAAACTAAAACTAAATTATTTTTGTTATTTTCTGATTCCATCCACTTTACCATTAGACCCTTTATCCACTTGGAACAAGTTTTTGGGGTGGGGGCACCTCCGCCTTCCGGCATTCGAAATCCCTGTTAGTTAATATTCGGCCCTCTCGACGCAGTTAGCACGGTGTTTCACCTTTCACCGGCCATTCGACGAAACAAATTGATGTGCTCCTTGCCGTGGTTGTTGTACCAATACGGTGAATATTTGGCACCCTCGACGCAGGTAGCACGGTGGCCAACTTTTGGTCGGCCACTTGACATGCAACAAAATAAATTAAAGTTGGTTTCACGGTGTTCCTGCCATGGTTGTTAACCACGATGTCCGACTTTTGACCGACCACTTGACATCCGACAAAACAAATTGTTTGTTTGTTTAATTCTTACTCACTATTTCTTTTCCGTTTTGATAAACCGTTTACATATTCCGCGCATTTGGCGTTGTTATCCTGCGAATTTATGGTAACTTGCTTTGTTTCCAAATTTTTCACCCATACATTTGACCCTTAAAATGGTTTGCCAGGATAGATACTTCTATCTACACCAAATTGATCCGGTATTCTTTCTTTGAACTAGTTGAGAGTCAAGCTGTAAAGTAATTTCGCCCTTCAAAACCCTTCCTTCTTTCAATTGATGAGAATTTTTAATAACCCCATTAAGTTTTTCTCTTGACCACACATCTAAAATTAAATAAAATATACCTAACTGAAGTACAAATATAAAAATGTAATAAATAACTCACATTTGCGATTTCCTTTAAGGTTTCACTATTTGTTACACAGGGTTGCTAGATTGCTGTCTAGTAAAATTATGAACGTCAGGTTAGAATGGCACATGTCCCCCGCTGTGGTTGAATAGTACATTGACACTACACCAAATTTGGCGAATTCAAATGAGCCAGTTCGACACCGTCAGGACAAAAAGCCACCGAAAGAAAATTGCCTACCGTGATGTTTAAAACACCTGTAGAGCAATTTTAAAAGAGTCAAGAAGACAAAAGAGGTCAAATGTGATGGAATTCCAAATTTGGTACAGTGTAAATGTACTATAAGGCCCACTTGCACAACGCCGAGTTATCTTTTTAACTCAGAGTTAATTTTAAAAGTTGTCAAAAAAGCATGAATCTAACCCCTAGACGTTAATTCTTAATTAAAAATATAGGGGCATAGTCATAGTCGAAATAAAGTAGGTACTAAAGTTAGCGTCAGCTTTTTTGACAGATAGTCCGTTGTCCACTTTAAGGCAGAATTAGTTACCCTTATCGCTAACGCCATACCCATAACGCTAGACAGCTGTTCCAACCAAACTTATGGATATCAATGTAAACGATTAGTGATGCCATAACATAACGCTAACGAGTGTACATTGATTTCCAATGGCTGGTTGGAACAGCTGACTAGTGGTATGGGTATGGCGTTAACGATAAGGGTAACTTATTATGCCTTTATTTCGACTAGGACTATATACGGGCCATAAATTTTCGTTGTACAAGTGAGCCTAATGCATGCATTATAATTTTTCCATTACTTCTAGTTTTTTTATAAAAAAAACCAGATATGTTTTTCTTCATTACTTATTTTATGTACGTAATTGTTTAGCTCGAACTAATGTGTATCGCATAAACAAAAGTGAAAATGCTATTGTATACATTAAAAATATCTACATGCTTTTAATAATAGGTATTTATAAATAAGAAAGAATGTTTAGTTAAGCCATGCATTAACTCAGCGCCTTCAAAAAGATTATGTATGTACACTTACATTAGCGTGTAGCATCAAGAAAGTTTTTTTTTTTTTATCAGAATTATAAAATCTACACCCAATTACCTTTGTATGTATTTAGATCAGCATGCTTTCTTTTTTTTTTTGTCAAATCAAACATACAAACACCCTTTGTAAACATTTAACCCTCATGCTTAATACATTACGTAAACAAACAGTTTAGAATTCCACTTGAAATACCCGCGCATGTTTTGTATGAAGCTGGTACCTTCAGCAGACGCCTGATTGTCTTCACCTTGCTCTTCTAAGGTACATTTGTAAATCAGATTGGTATTGTTTTTTTTTTTTTTTTAAATAATTTTCGCTTTTCGTATGTTCTTGAAAGACTAAAGAACTGTAGGTACATTTGCTGTGAACCCGAAAATCTATTAATTACGATGTGATTTCAATAGATGTGTTTGATTTATTAAAAAAATTTCTAAACATGTATTGTATTCATTGAATACCCAATAGGGTGTTATAAGAATAATCGAAATTCAATCAATTTTTTTTTCTATTATGCTGCCCTACATTTTTTTTATTTTTATTTGGTGAAGCTCTGTTTGTTAATAAAATCGGTAGTAGGGTCCTGTGTTGTATATTTCTGATAGTTAGATTAGCGCCCGTTTTTTCGACTACTTTTTAACGTCAAAATTCATTGTCGATTAAACAGCCTTGCTTTTCATTTTATCGGGAGGATGAAATGCTGACGGCTCTGATTTAGAACATATGGGTCTATAAGCCCTTTTCCATAGGTTAATGCATTTATTGCCCTAAAACTTTTCTTTTTCCGTTTATCCTATCAAGACGATTTTGATTTCGTTGAAAATACTCGCCTTGGTTTACCCAAGACATCAGGAGCGAGAAAGCACTTTTTGTTATTTCATTGGAAGAGAATGTTGAAAAGGAAAATTTAACTCAATAAAAATCAAGGCGAATTCATACAGGTTGCATCCTCCCACCATATGGTTTCTCCTTCTTCCTTTAAAATCGCATCGGAGCAGTCAAATCGCTTATGTTGTTGTTTTGTCTGACATTTACAGTTACAAGGAGTGTGTGTGTGCGTGTAGAACTGAATTCGCTCGAACCCACCTCTATGAAAAAAATCAACGATCAATAGATACGAATCTTAGCGCTCTCTGAGAGCATTCAAAATGTGGTAATTTTTCATAAGATTTTGCAATGCTGCCAGTATGGTGAAAAGAATATTTGGGCATTTTAGGCAAATTTTGGGTATTTTGCCATTTCCACACCACCCAGAGGTATGCAAAAGACACGTTACCGAATTTATTTTTAGGTGCTCGGTTCCCCAGTACGTCTATATCACTCATATTCAAAAATACATTTATTTTATAACAAAAATTATACAAATTTATTCAAAATAAAGTATAACTAGAAGTTCAATAAATAAACTAAAAATTCAATAAACAAATAGAAAATTATAAAATAAATTAAATATAAAATATTTCATAATATATTGAGATCAAAATGTTGTTGCTGCATTATATAAGATTTATAAAAAAGACTCACTTAATTTTAATGCCACTTTTCCAACTTCAAAGATGTGAAACATCTAATATTTTAATCTTAAAACTGTGATTGCTAAGCCATTTAAAAAATTAAGAAGGAAGAATATACGTAGCTTTATAAAAAGGGCTAAAACCATATTATGATCACAATCGCTACAACAAAAGACGGGGTCTGACATCCTTCATTTTGTCGAACAACATTTGGTCCACTCCTATTCTGTGACAGATGGAGACAAACTCTCTACTAAATAATACTTCCAACTACTTGAAGTAGTCCATAAATTCCTGAGGTGGCTTTATTAAATCACACCTGTCAGTTTGCCTCTGTTCAGTGAAATAAAATGCGCTTGAAGTAGTCTCAATTCTTAAATAAGGATGGTTGAGCACAAGTGTGCGCTCTGGAAACCTTTAAGTAGAGGTAGCCTAAAAATCCAATTTCAATATCTTCAAAATCCATCTGGTAATCTGTTCTAACTCTATTAAATGTATGTTCTGGTTCTGGAAGACCAGGGGATTCTTACCAAGATAAGCCTCGCATTAAATTGTCGTTGCGAACACTTTCAACTAAGTATATTGTTGGATATTTCTGGCGAAATATGTTCGTGTTGGTTAACGGGCTTACAGTTTCCTTTTATTACTAAGCTCGTATATCGCAATCCCCAACTGACGAACATCCTCCCTTCTTATTTAACCAAAATAAATTCCTAAGCTGTCTTGGCAAGACGTTTATACTGCAAAGCCCGGACTGTGACAAAAAGTTCCACAAACTTAATAAGCTTCGTCTATTTGTATTCAACCCTTAATTAGCTAAATGAATTAGTTATGTCAGACCCTTTATGATTTGTTATTTTTACTATCTTTGGGAGTTGAACAGCTTCCTCAAGAAAAATAATCACCCTGGCCCTTAACTTAAAAAAAGATGCATGGTATGAGACCTATCTTCTGTAATTGAGTAATGGCCTCCGAGATATATTTTTTAGCAAGTGTATTTCATGCAGTGTGCCATGGACAACAAAGTAAGCCAACGGATGAAGAAATCCCCGGCTTCTTAATTCTAAACACCCCAAAGAACTATTATTACATCCTGGGTCTCGAGGTCATTCGGAAATAAATTGCTCAAGAGTTCTCTCGTCTGGAAATTGAAGAATTGGCAGTGCTCACCATTTCAAAAGAGCAATGAGTGAGCTGGGAAAACTTTCGTATCTATTGATCGGTGGTAAAAATTGCAAGTGGCAAACAGCTGATCGTGACTTAGCCAAACAATAATAAAAAACTGTAATTTCGAATTATTAGTCAATGAGAAATGTAACAGCTGTTTTGCTTGTAAGTTTTAAATGATTCCTAGTGGGCGGAAACCCTACCCTACCGAACAATTTGTATGCACACTAATACCCTAAACAATCTGTTTGGAGAGTGACAAATCATAGTTAGGTCTGAGCTGCTCACTCACGCATCGAAATGCAACTCTACACGTACAATAATGTTTGCATACGATTTTTCACCATCGGCTTTGAAATCGTATCACAATTCTGATGCTTCATTGCTTTAGACCGGAGTATCAGCTGAGTTGTCACTGACCAAGCCACTGTCCTGTACCCGCCTAATGCATAAGGCATTACCCTTTTAATCCATGAAAAGAAGCATGATCAAAGTTATGCATGAACAAATATTTGAAAAATCAATCTATGTAATGTATGTTGTGAGATTTTATTTCTCAAAAACATTACTTTTCCTATGACATCGCTGTAGAAAAAGTAATGCATGAATTCATGTATACATACAAATTTTTAGAAGGGATATACATCACTTTATACATTACCAAACATTACCTTTGGCCACTGGGTTGATAAATATACATTGTAATGTCAAAAATTAAATATTTTTTTTAAATTTTCAAATGAAAAACGATTTTCTCGAATAACTTGTTAAACAGTTTCAAAAATTTTTATTTTATGTACTGGATAGCCTCTAAAAATCACACAAAAAATTCCTTTTAGGAGGACTGCCACGTAATGTTGCCACTTAATTCTGTTGTATTTTGTCTATTGTATATCCCATACATCAGAAACAACTTGACCTATTCGAATGAACTTTTGCAAATTACATTTTAATCTATCCTACTCAAGCGTTGCCATTTATGATGTTGTTACAGGGTTGCCACCTGATTTAAAAGTATTTTAAATGAAACCATAAATCAATATGGGTATCAAACTAAAGCTACGTTTACACTGCACCAAATGCGTAACTTTTGGCCACGTTTTTTCGAGACCTTTCATCCGCAGATTGAATTTGATCACCACATTAGGTCAATTCATCTAATTTGGCAAACAAATTCATTCTGCGGACAAACATTATTGAAATAACTTCACCAATTGCGACGCATTTGGTGCAGTGTAAATGTATCATAATGTTCTTTACTTCGCATTTCAAAAATATTTCGAAGCAGGGTTGCCAGCTAAACTGTTAATATTTTTCTTTAGCATATCAACTATCATCTCAAAAACGGTTCAACGAATCTCAATGAAATGTATGTATGTCGGTTATCTGCTACAAAACAAGCTCTCTCATTCAAGTGTTACCACTAAGGATTTTACAAAGTTGCCACCTATGTGACTTTTTTTTTTAAATTGATTGATTAAACTGATTTTTTGTTGTGTTACTTTCTGTGTTTTCTCACCCCTCTCTTATTTTCTCTCCCGCGATCTAAACTCGTTTGTCTCGCTTTCTATCTACTATTTATCATTTAAAATTTGCAATAATCGCCCAAGTTAATGCGTAATTTTTTATTAGAAATAGCTCGACCTTGGGGAATAATTCAGCAGAGCGCTACAAAATTTATCATAGAAAACGTACACGCCGTCACGTATGCAATTTTTCTTTATGCTCTACCTTCTTCAAAGCCCTACATATATACGTACTTACATACATACTTCAACGTTATTCGACTATTCAAAAAAAAATAAAAAATTACAAATGTTAAATGTTTTATTATTAAACTTACGTGGTTATAAGTATTGATGTCTCATACATTAGATAAGGAAGCTTATATGTGTACATATAACTTTAATAAGTCGTTTTAGGCTAACCTTTTAGTTACATAATATTGTAATTATTTGAGTATGTATAAGGAAATGCGAAGTTTCATACTCATTTGCATAAGGTTGAAGTTTAATATTCGGTAACTAAGTAAAATATGGCTTGTTTCATATACATAGGGGGTTTTGCTTCTTGCATATGTACATATATGCGGCATTGCACTGCTAGCCTCGATATCCCAGACTGTGAAAGTCATGAAATTCTAATTTAACAACGAATATATCGCACCCTAATGTGCTGTTCATGCTGAGCCTGCATTTTGCATTTTAGCATTTAGCCCAATATGCAGCATTTTTTCCAAACAATTTTGAAAGCTAAACGAAACTAAATGCTACTTTATTTCTGCATTAGCTTTAGCATTTTCGAAGATACAGTACGAACAAAAACTTCCTTGTATAAATAAAAAGTGAAAAAAAAAAAATTTTGCATACTTTTGGGCGAACCGCTGTTTATATTAGGATATCTTCTCACTAAGCAAGTCAACGTACTTATGCAATAATTTTTCCTGTTAAAAGTTGCCATTTTCGAGGTGAAGAGCTTCCAAGTTTGTTCAGAAGGTCGGTTTCTTTACTCACGAACTCACTTTTATAAAAGAAATGGAGTTTATCTGAAAAGGCAAGCATACTTCCACTTGCGATGTAAGACGCACCTTAAGCATTCGAAAATTATCTAAATGCGCATTTTCAAAGGGTAGCAGCATGAACGCATCTTCGAAATGTACGACCGAAAATAGAAAATGCTGCTTTTAAAACTCAGCATGAACACTACATAAAAGCCGTCACAACTCAAAATTTTTTTACGTCGCTTTCTTTGCATATATTGCCTAATAAAAATTAATACATCCAGTAAAATTTTTTTTTTTCTTTTTGATTATTATTATCGTTACTCTTTAAAGAGCACAGTGATGCCAAGTTTTTAAAAATCAAATAACTTTTGTGCGATCCAGAAGCAATTAACTGAAAGTTACACCGATTTTGAGTTGTGACTCTTTTTGATTTAGTGTGCGATATAGTATAAATAGTCGCTGATTTGCCACACGAATTTTTTTTTTGTTATTTTGGTAATGTCAGAAATGCATAATCCCATTCAGTATTCGCAACATCACTGCCAATTTTTAGATTGCTGAACCATTGCTCGGTGACGAAACTTGAAAGAGTTTTCAGCAATGGAAATTTTCTAAAAATTGCTTACCACTTTAGGTTTCTCATTGGCCAACAGCTCGAAGTTTAAATTTTTGCTGTTGTTTTGCTATGTCACGAAATGTCAGCAGATTTTGAGAAATTTTCTCAGCAGTGACTAGAAACTTTCTCCAAATAAATGTCAAAATGCCGCTGAGTTTTGTTTCAACGAACGCTTCCCAACATGGGTAGAAAATGAGCCTCGCTGAAGAAATTTACCCACTTTTTTTATCCTATTTTTGGTTAGCGCTACCTAGTAATTTCTTAAGATTTTCTTTTCGGGCTCATCTAACTTTCGAGACATTTTAGAACAGCCATCGCCACATGGTGTCTCAGTCTGCTCACTGCCGCTCTACAACAACAACATCTTGCTCTTTGTGACTCACAGCAACAAACCAGATTCGCAAAAAATACAAAAAATCATATGCAATATTATACTTGGAATACCGTTCATTTCATGCTGGCTGGTGGTGCTTCGCTGTAAAACTATAACGGCACACACACACACGTTCATGGGTACATACGCATATATGTAGCTACATACATACGTTTAGTTGTATTTGTTTTTATTTTTTAATTGACCGAGGAATCACTATTTCGAATCCCGGGCCTCTCGCGCCATTTTTTCGTCTCGAAATCTCCAGATGATATTTATTATATATTTGAATACAAATAATCCCAAGCAACTGCTGAAACGTCTTCAAAAATGTCGGGAGATGTACCAAAAACGCGTTTAGACCTCGATATCAATGATCCGAAAGCGGAAATTAAAATTTTTCATTCAGTGAAAAGTTTTTGGAAAAAACTAATAATTTTACTGGGTCCGATCCCAATATAGGGCCGTAATCTATGGTATTTTCGTGCAGAAAACCTTTTACAGTTGAAACATCTCTTGACAAAAATAAAATAAATAATCAAGTGACCCTTAAGGATGATTTACACGGGTCGATTTTCTAACATTTTTTTGCAATTCGATCGATCTTCACCTTGTATTTAAGGGTTGAACACAAGTGGTTCGATAAAAAATCTTCTTTGTCATTCTTTAGAGATATTTTAAAAATCAAAGTCGAAAAAAAATCAAAAAAGTGAAATTTCGCAGGCTCGAAAGTTATTTTTTGCGTATGCGTAGTGGAACTTTTTTTCCTGAGCCCAAAACGTATCGAAAAATCGATGGCACGCTATGGGTTAACTTGCGTCCATACAAATCGACCCACCCTAATACTTACCATGACTATGTTTATCAATCCTCATACCTACATCTTTTTTTTATTTTAGAATTGGCGGAATACTTCATTTAAGCCATCATCTGTAAAAAAAAATCAGCGCCAAATTTTAAATGAAAAGTGTAACTTTGACTGAATGCGCGCAGCTACTCTAACAATTTTTAATTAAAAAAAAAAATATTAATTAAGTTTTAATTTTTTGTTTTTAAATTTTAATATTAGTTTTACTACATTTATAGTAGTTTAGTCATTTTATTTAATTAACTTATGCTCGAATAAATGAGAACAACGAATATTGCTGCTATTAATTTACTCTATTTTACATATACTTAATACTACATACATACATATGTACATATATATTTATATTAATATAAGCTTAAAACTAGTTTACAAGTGAAAGCAACGTCATCTACATATTTTTGGCAATTTAATTAGTTTCTTAATTAACAACTTTTTGTTGTACAAATTTTGCACAATAGAAAAGCTAATAAAGCCATTCACCAACTTTTTTATACATGACAATAATTGCCAAATGTATGCTCATACTGTTTTGAATAAGAAAATTTTTAAGAAAAATTGTGGGATACATAAAAAAAATTAACAAATATTACACTGAGCCAAATATTTTTATTTTTTTATTTTTTTTAATATTATTTCTCTGTGTGGCGAAAAGTCTTCTACCCTAATATTAATTTTTAGAGTTTTAACATTGCTAGTCTGTACTTTTTTGGAATAACGCATAACGTTCGGCCCTAAACTGAAAAAAATAAAATTTTGGCGTTTTTTAACCTCGTACAAAAA
Source organism: Campiglossa producta (assembly GCA_964058755.1). Classification (NCBI taxonomy): domain Eukaryota; kingdom Metazoa; phylum Arthropoda; class Insecta; order Diptera; family Tephritidae; genus Campiglossa; species Campiglossa producta. The sequence continues at coordinate 13,056,102 of CAXKVI010000005.1, read as the reverse complement.
AGAACAACTGGAGTTTTTTTAGCAGCAGCGCATAGAATTCGGCTTAAGAATGATTTACACGGCTCGATTTTTCTAACCTTTTTTTCAATCGACCGTGTAAACAGCAATTCGATCGATCTTCACCTTGTATTTAAGGGTTGAACACAAGTGGTCCCATAAAAATCGACCAGAAAATCGGCCCGTGTAAATGAGCCTTTACACATTGTTAAAAGGATTAATTTTATAGTACATTTACATCGCACCAAATTTGGCAAATTTGTCGAAAAATTGCAAATTTGGCGTTTTTTCCATACAAAATCTCATTTTCCAAATTTGGAATTCCATCACATTTGACCTCATTTGCCGAACAATACAATCCACAGTTCCTCAAAATAGTAACCCTGCGCGTGTTACATATTAAGGATTGCCCAAGAAGAACCTTAATGGGTAATTGACGTGTGATAACTTTTGCACAATGCACAGTAGAGCGTCTCGGCTTACAGGCAAAAAAAAAAAAAGTCGGCCGTACCTCCCCTCATATGAAGTGTTTTTGGAAAACATTAAAAAAAAAAAAACTCTTTTTTCTGGCAATCCTACATGTCGCCCAATTACATTTTTCTTTAAATCTTTGGCACATCAATTTTTTCGTCTCAAAGAGGAGGTTATTCTCAAGAAAGTTCATTGAGCTCATGCGTTTCGTTGTAGTACCACACTTTAAAATCCGACAAAAAATGCCGAAGATATGAAGAAAAATGCAATTGGGCGACATGTAGGGTTGCCAAAAAAAAAAAAACCATTTTTTTTTTAAATATTTTTCAAAAACACTTCATATGAGGGGAGGTACGGCCGACTTTTTTTTGGTGATACGGTCTAATGCACATCTGTAAATAACAATTTCAACTAATTTTTTTTTTTTTAAGAAAATGGACCAGTTTTACCAGGAAAAGACAGAAGCCTTCTTGACTCTTCTTTTATTATTTCTCTACAGCACGTCGTTTCTGTAACTTTTTAACGAAGTTCGTTACATAAAAATCGTTAATTTTGACAAAATTTTCTGTACAAAATTTGTCAAAATCAATGTTAACGACAATAACGAATTTCGTTAAAAAGTTACAGAAACTGGCTGCAGGTGTTTTAAAAACATCACGGTAGTGCATTTTCTTTCGGTGGCTTTTTGTTCTGGTAGAAGATTCTTGCAGGGAAGGTGAAACCAAATGCTAATTTGCCAATGTAAACGGTATCGAATTAGCACATTTGAATTCGCCAAATTTGATGCGATGTAAATGTACTATTAGCTTAAAACTCGGTTTGCATGACACAGGGTGTTGCGGAAAATCCACAATCTTAAAAGTTAGGGGGGTGTAAGGTTTTTCACTTGATTTACATCGAAACGGCTAATTTTCGTGAAAAAACTTAGATAACCTTTTTTGTTAAGAAAAATAATTTTAAATTTTTTATTTAAAGTTATTAGGGAAATTTTACTTTATTTTTTTGTTTGTATCTGGATTTTCTCTTAATAGTTAAAGTTAAGGAAATATGCCCATAAGTTTACTCTGTTAACTTGCGGAACACAGGGTTTATACCCTTATTTTTAAGATTGTGCTTTTATCATAACACCCTGTGTTCCGAAAATCAAGTTTTAAGCTAAACTTAAACTATTTAACAATATGCAAACCGAGTTACATATCTGCTTTGCTAAAACTACTACTAAACAAAAACGAAGAAAATTTACATTTATAAATTTTTTGTGCGACTGAGTAGAGGATCACCCTATTTTTTTAAAAACGCCCTGTCTCAAAATTTGTTCCAAAAAAACTCAGTATTTCAGTTTTTTTTCGGATATGAACCCGTTACGCTACGGTACTCCCTTGCGGTAGAGCCCGACTGTCGTGGTAGCGATTTGGTATGACCAGTGTGTGTAGATTAACCATCAAGTTCTAAACCTCTAATGCCCTAACTCATGCCTAGTTTATTTCAAAAGGAATTGCTTACGGCATTTTTCAAAATCCCTTTGAAATAAAACTTAAAAAGTTTTCAAGTCGATTTGAAAACTCGTTGATAAATGCATTTTAAAATGAAACGAATTGTATTTTGTGTATGCGTATAAACTAGGTATCAGATTAAGACTCATTTACACAGGTCGATTTTCTGGTCGATTTTTATCGAACCACTTGTTTTCTTAAATACAAGGTGAATACAAGGTGAAGATATAACGAATTGCTGTTTACACGGTCGATTGAAAAAAAGGTTAGAAAAATCGACCCGTGTAAATCATCCTTTAGGTTTCAAAAACGCACTTTTAGCTTTAATAGAAAGTGTTTGGGATATAATTTTGCCTCATTAAAAACAGTTCTGATAGGAAAATTTCTAACCAATTCTGAAGTATAGCGTTTTTGAATAAAATTCTTACATAGGGTGGTTTTGAAAAATATTTTGAAATATCGATTTAGAACTTTTTTATGCCGAATGCAGCTAAATTGTTTTATTTCCATTATTTGAAACATTTACAGCTAAGTGAGGTACTTTTTCAAAATAAATTTTAAAAACGCTCTATCCTAGAATTTGTTTGAAAAAAGTTCAAAATTTTTTCCAGAACGCCTTATCTCAGAATGTTTTTTTAAAAACGCGCTATCTCAATGAAATTTCAATACATTTTCAACTGAGGTAGCGCGTTTTTTCAAAAAATTCTGAATTTAGCATTGTTGAAAAAAATTCTGAGGTAGGGTGGGTTAGAAAAATATTTTTAAATATTGTGATCTTTCACTCAGCAGTCGATATTTTTTTCTTTAGTGGTTTGGTAGTTTTAAATCAAATTTCAGATCAATCTTAAAAATTCTGAAGCTAGCAACTCCTTCCAAAATCTGATATTAGCTTTTTTTTTGCAATTCTAAAGCAGTCTTTAATATAATTAAAAAACAAAAGCAAAAAATATTTGTCTCAGTCTAATAATTAAGTCACTTTACTATAGCATACAGAATTAATTCTAAAGCCTGTGGAAACAAAAGTTAACAAGCAAATAAACATACAAAATTTATAAATAACAAAAGTCCTTAACAAAAATTTGTAAATAAAAAAGTAGTATATAATGAAACTAAAAACGTATGAAAAAAAAATTAGTACATTTTTTATGAGTATTTACAAGGACTGAATACACTATTTATATCTGCCAAAAGAGAGAAAAAAATGTTTTATATATATTTTAATAACATTATTGTTGTAAAAATAATTACATTGTTAGCATAAGTTTTGAAAAGTAAAAATCATAAAAATAAACAAAGAACAAATTTGAACAAATAAAAGGAATGCAAATTCATTCGTTAATAAAACTTGTTAAGTAAACTAAGCAATAAAAAAAGCTATGAATGCATACAATTATTAAATAAACTATTCTATTATTTATTATACACAAAAATGGATATGCATATGGGTATTTTATTAATGCATAAAGTGATGCTCACGTAAATAAAAAAAAAAAAAAAAAAAAACTAATGGCGGCGATATACCAATAGGTTATCATAACCTCTAACGAGATTTTTGCCGAGCTTCTCTTTCCAACTTGTGGTGTGTTGCTTTTTGAGTTTTCGCTACAAGTTGGCGGGACCTACAGTTTTTTGCCGACTCCGAACGGCACTTGCAAAGCAAATGCATTTTTTGCTGAGAAGCTTCGAGTTTGCCAAACTACTGCAGAGGGGCGACCCCGTTTAGAAAAATTGTTTTTCTAAATAATTTTTGATGTTACTTTTGCCGGGCATCGAACCGCCACGACTTGGTTTAGAAGGCCGAACACTTAGCCGCTACACCACGGCGGCCGCCCATTCACGTAAATAGTACACTTTTATTTTATTACAATACACACAATTGCCTTTGGGGCTATAAAAATTTGATGCAAATCTTAAAATGAAAAGACTGGGAAGGATTTTTTCGGATGCTTATGTACTTACCAAGGACCGAAACCGTAACCGATTAAAACCGATTAATTTTACAAAACCGAAACCGTAACCGGGTGTTTTTATCTGGAAACCGAAACCGGAACGAAACCGAACCCGAAATAAATGTTGAAGAACGAAACCGGAACCGAAACCCGTTACAAAACCGAAATCGGAACTTTATTTTAATCGGTTTCATACCTTCGTATTTTCTTTTATAAAAAAGACACGTTTTGACATCAGTTTCAAAATTATGAAAAAGGAAATTTGACTATAGTTGAAAGAAGCCATCGAAAAAAATTTACGAGAAACGAAAAAAAGTTATGAAAATTTAGACCGATTCTAAATCTACATTCTTAAGTTTTTTGTAGTAAAATTTGTTTGTGTTATTGTTTTTATTTGGAAACCAAAACCGGAACAGAGCCGAACCCGAATAAAATGTTGGGGAACGAAACCGGAACTTTATTTTAATCGGTTTTATGCCTTGGTACTTACTGTACAGGTTTCATAAAACTTGCCAGAACACATTAAAATTTTTATGCAGCACAAACACTGCATTCTCGACTATAAAAAGAGTTCAAAGCCAAGAATAATGCACTTTTTTTGCTGAAAATGTAAACACTGTACAACAGCCAAAAAAAACCTCGAGGGTTTGTCAGCGGTTTTTAAAGCTTTTGAGTGTGCTGACTCCGAATCCGACGTCAGATTTTTCGGGATACCCTAGGTTTTCTCTCTAGAGGTTAGTTTGTTTAGAGATCGATAGTAACTTACTATACCGCTAAATAAAAAATAAAAAACTCCAACAGTCGAGAAAACAGACAAATTACACAAAGAAATGACTTAGTATATTTCAAAGACATTGTTTACTATGGCAAATTTATTTACATATTTTCCTTTTTAAGTAGCAGACATACAAATAAAAATGTATGTTAGTTAATATAAATTCACCATATAAACGGCGCCTTCTCACGCAGTACACGCAATCCATACTTTTCCCATTCACTTGCATATATCCATAATTCGGGTGCACTTTCCAAGCAAGACATAATCGCTGCACCCTTCCAAGCTATCATGCCAGCATCCATTTCTTTAGTGATAACATTTACCTCAGTAGATGATGCTGCACAAGTGGCTGCCAGTTGCAGCATAACACGTTGTTCCAACCATTTAGCAAAACCAGCAAATTTACTGCTACCACCAACTAACAATATACAACTAAACATTTTGCGTTTAAACTCCTCTGTTGCGCAACGTTCAATACTCCGCACTATAGCCTGATCGATAGGCAGTATTTGACCGTTGTTCATATATACTAAAAGTTCATCCTTATCGCTAGTTTTTATATTACTATCACGTTCAACAACATCGTCCACAACTAGATCGTCTTCAGCTGTTTCGCCTGTAACTGGTAACTGGCCTTCAAGTAATTGATCTCGTCCACCGTTTCGACGACCTGTTTCTCTAATATATTCTGCATCGAAACAATCCTCTGAATCGGGTTGTTGGCTACTTCTTAGTTGAACATTAGCTTGTTTTGCCTTGCCAGTCAAATTGAGTAATTCAGTGTGAAAAAGAGACAATGGTGCAACCACGCATTCGTCACCTATTTGAAGAGTGTATCGTGTGCGCTTTTTGTTTTTGTTGACCTAAAATTGAGAAGAAAAAAATCGTAAGAAATTTTTTAACGTAGTTGTGAGCATAGACTGTTTTCGAGGCAACGATGCGTGTACCTGCTGATGGTATGCTCATTGGAACCTTCTAGGTCATATCATACCTCCATCCGTAAGAAAGAAGAAGATGGGTAATGAGAGGCATCATATCCGTAGATCAACCATAGAGTTGGCACGTCATTACCTATGTGCATATTAGTCGCCTCTTACGACCGGTATGCCTACCTCGGGTATATTCTAATCCCCTAACCCGCAAGTCCCAAACACTCCATAAGGACACCGGGGGTGTAAAAGTAGGTCGCCTCCCAGTTGGTGCACCCTGGGTAACGCTAAATGACCTACATAGCCTACACGGCTAGTTTCTTGTATTGCCGGTTCTACGAGAACGGTACCAGTACTTGTGCTGTACCCATCGTGCCGAAACAACCCGGGCTGTTTTCTTATATCGACCCGGCCAAGAGCAATACACTCGGGGTGACCCTGTCTGACATTTAGGCAGGGCTACACCTCGCTACAACAACAACAACAACACCGTAGGGGTGTAAAAGTAGGTCGCCTCCCAGTTGGTGCACCCTGGGTAACGCTAAATGACCTACATAGCCTACACGGCTAGTTTCTTGTATTGCCGGTTCTACGAGAACGGTACCAGTACTCGTGCTGTACCCATCGTGCCGAAACCACCCGGACCGTTTTCTTATATCGACCCGGCCAAGAGCAATACACTCGGGGTGACCCTGTCTGACATTTAGGCAGGGCTACACCTTGCTACAACAACAACAACAACAACAACAACCGTAGGGACTGCTCTTTTCAATGAATTTCGTAAACGCTCTCCTGGGGTGCTCTTTAGGACTTCCTTTTCGGTTGTTGTTGTTGTAGTAGTCCTTTACGGGAGTTTTGACAGAACCCTTTTCGGGCCCGGTATGCTCCGTAAATATATTTTTGTGGTACATAGGTGAGGTTAGGCTGCAAGAGCGGGACAGAGTACCTGGTCTCTGTCCGACTTTTAGGCCATTAATAAGCCCCAGTGTGATACCCCATACGGTATCTACCCACCTTCATGCCCCATAGATGCGAGTAAAAGTTTTCCTTAACGCCGACAGCAGCCCAACCACGTATAGTCAGCCGATCCTACGAGATCAGAGCACTTGACGTAGTGCCTTGATATAGCACCACTAATCGAGTTCAATGATCTCCATACATACTAGGCCATGGTTTTGGCAAGTGTTGTCGAAAGTGACATCTCTTGCCGGATATCAATCCGGTACGCTACACAAATCCCTTATCGGAGCTATCTGCTGAGTCCACAATAAAGGCAATCCCGCTAACCGTACCAACTACCAAGGAAGCAGTCTCCTTAATATCGCATATAAAATTCTATCTAGCGTTTTGTGCGATTGACGGAAATTCATCGTAGAAAAGCTGATTGGTTGGTTGGTTGCCGTGCTGCTTGGTCAGAAGGACCAAGCCCAAGTAGCGCGCTGGGCGCCATTTTGATGCACTGTGAAACCAATTACTCCTTATTGTCTATGGACTGGAGTTGACATAAGCAAATTCATAAGTCTCACCAAATGGTTTGACCAGTATCCATCCAGTCCGTATGCTTATGTCAACTACGGAGCACTTAGACACGTGCTTCTGGTCGGTTTTATGTCTTATATTGGCCAGGGCAGGGCACTCGCAGAGGAAGTGAGTAACAGTTTCTTTGCAGCCATCTAAGCCGCAACTACTACACACCTCGTTGAATGGTAGCCCAATTCTTTCCGCATGTTGGCCCAGTTGCCAGTGTCCCGTTATAGTGGCTGTGATTCTGAAAATCTCCTTCCTAGATCTGCATAGCAGGTTCTCGGTTCTGCTTCTGTTGTAGTCAGTTGTGATTGGTAAGTCTACCATCGACCAGATCTTCACGAGCCATGATTGACATTGCGAACAGGAGTTGCCTGTATGGGGCCATGTCTGAATTTGATTCCCTGTAAAGCTTATACGACTACGCCAAATGACGTGAGCAATACTATCATCTCCATCACTGAGTAGTCAATTAAGAAGTTATGTCCTCTCCCGACGCACAAAGATCACGCTCTGTAAGTGTCTCATACCTGTCATGATGTACGGCTCGGAGTCATGGGCAGGATCGAGAATAGATGAGATGGCCCTTGAAGTATGCGAGAGAAAAGTTTTCCGAAAACTTCATGGTTCTTACCTCGATACCAAGGGCAAGTACCGAATGAAATATAACGATGAGCTACACGATCTTAACACAGATCTGACCATAGTGTACCGAATTAAAACCCAATGGCTGGGTCTTGTTATTCGAATGGACAAAGCAGCTCCAGACCAGAAGTTCTTTATCGACACCCGAAATCGGCAGGCAAGAAGGCGTAGACCTCGAGTGAGTTGGAAAAATAGGTGGAAGATGACTTCATCTCCTTCATTATAACGTAACTAAATTAGGTTTAAGTACCTCAAAACATCGTTCTTGTGCACCACAAACATCTAACGTAAGATGACAAAAGTCTTCCTTTAGCTTCATTAATAGTGCAGCATCTGCATAGTCTCTTTCCACGTTGCATTCCTTGTAAGGAAAACAACATTTACGCAGCAAGTTGATAAAAACTTGAGTTACATCTCCACCACCATAGGCTAGTCGTACACGTGTCTCTGGATGACTAATTCCATCTTCCACGCAAGATATAGAACTCTTCTGATCGCCAATATCAACAACACAGGCATAACTTAAGCCCGCACCAAATGTGGCAGCCACATGCTCTTGCAACAAGAAACACGAACGAAAACGCAAACGTTGTAGCAGCAAGTTGGTAAATTCACGCAAATGACTGCGATTGTAAACATCCGATATGACCAATACGGCACTGTATTGCGGCAAAGTTTTTGCATGAATATTCAAGTGATTTTGTAAAGCGTGCAACCAAATGGTTTCCAAATTTGACATAACAGCTGCTATTGAGCCGCCAACATTTTTGTGTACATTAAATTCGCCACGCTTAATGGGAAAATGTATATTATAGCTACTGGCCTCATTTTCACGCAACAACAAAATATCCTTATCAAAAAGTATTTCCGGTTTTGTGGTATTCCCACTGTCGCTGCCTTCGTCATCTGATATTTGTAGTTCCTCTGGCACACTTCGCCTGTTAAATGTGGCGATTTGTTGCGGTGGTGTTGCAACACGTAACCGTTTGGAGTGTCGTTCATAGCATTCCTGTGGTGTTGCATATGATTGTATAGAGTGTGAAACCTGTAGTCTTTGTTCTTCAAACTCAGTTAATATTTCAGTCGTATTTTGTACCTGTGGCAGTAGAACATCTTTATAGTTTTCAGCATGTTTGGCTTCTCGTCTTAAATATGCTATTGCATGAAGAAGCGTTACTGGATTAAGATCAGATGCTCTGCCAATTCGTAAATATAACGACCCAGGATGAATTATAATAATTCGTTGCGCCTGCATTTGGGAAAATTTGTTGCTAAAAACTAAATAAGCTCTAGCCGGCAAATTGTTTATTTATGTTTTTTCTCACGGTTGTGAAATGCTGCGATTACTAATTAATGTTGTTATCGTGATATATAGTGTATCGACTTTACCATTCGATTTTTTTAGGTACTAGAAACACAAAACGGGCAACAGTGTTGGTCCTCCCGTGCCATTTTTTCACCCGGAAATATTTTTTGTTCAAATCCCGGGATTTCGGGATCCTGGGACTCGAATAAAGGATAATTTACACGGGTCGATTTTTCTAACCTTATTTTTCAATCGACCGTGTAAACAGCAATTCGATCGATCTTCACCTTGTATATAAGGGTTGAACACAAGTGGTTCGATTAAAATCGACCCGTGTAAATGAGCCTTAAGGGGAAACTTTCCGAGAGTGCAGCACGCTTTGGGAAAAACTAGTTCGGGGTAACGATAGATGATGTCGTACACTTCAAAATTGCGAAAGTAGAAACTAAAGCTGGCTACTGACCTCCCAAGAAATTCCAAACTCCATATAAAAAAACGCTCAAGAAATGTTTTCACACGCCATTTCAGAAATGTTTAACCACAGTCGAAGATTTAACTAAACTGACAATAGGTACCTTAACCTTCGTTTTTTTTTTTTTGTTTATTTGATGATTTAAGTTACTTCCATTTGCTTGAAATGGAAGATTTATTTGGCCCGGCTCATATGAGCTATAACGCCATCACTAATTCTTTAAATATAATGTAATGTTCTTTATTCTGAATTCTTTTTCTGTATGCTTTTCACTTTTCTTTTCCAAATCATATTCTTTTTTTATTCTTTTTGTTCAGTTTCTGCTTGGTATTGCCAAGCGCAAAGTTTAATGTTCAGTTATCTTTGTGGTTACGTCATGAATTATCTTGTTGAATTTGACTTGGCCATCACTAATTCTTTAATGTTCTGATTTATTCTTTTTCTTTCTTCCGTTTTTTCTATTATCTTTCTTCATTTGTCCGTATTCTTCTTTTTTGTCTCTATGGTGTTCTTTTATCGTTTGGTGTTGCCAAGCGTGTTTTTCACAAACGCTACTGTTCCATTATTTTAACAAACGCGGTGTTCGGTATTTTGATACCGTTATGTATTTTTCTAAGTACATATTCTTTTTAGCCTCGGTTATATTTTTGAAAATCAAATTCTTTATTAAATTCAGGGTTTATTTGGCCCACGCCATAACTAATTCTTTTTCTATCTTTGTGTTCTTCTTTTCTTTTCAAATCTTTTTCTCTTCATTATTTTTTGTGTTGCCAAGCACACACTTCCGGTATACTCAGCCACGCCGTATAACGGCGAGGTGTACGGTACCTTGTACCGCTATGTTCTTTCTCTTTAGATTACACTATGTTCTTTTTCTTTGTAGTTCACAAATTTCTTTAATTCTTTGCGTTGTTATTTGGCCCACGCCTTCATTTTCCACTTTTAAATCTTTCACTATTTCTTTTGCTTAATGTTTTCGTTTTCGTAGAAGTGCAAAGCTTTCCCTAGGACTAGCCTAGGGAAGCATGCACATCCCAACACCTTCGGCCTGCCAGGAAGGCGTCCGACCACGCCAACCTCACAAACCGAACTGATTAACCTTCGTTATCGCTAACGCTAATCAGCTGTTCCAACCAAACTTATGGAAATCAATATAATCGCTACCCTAACGTGTTCGCATTGATTTCCTGATTAGGTTTATGGGTACTACGTAAAGGCTCATTTACACGGGTCGATTTTTATCGAACCGAATTGCTGTTTACACGGTCGATTGAAAAACAAAGGTTAGAAAAATCGACCGTGTAAATCATCCTTTGGCGATAAAGAAGATTAACTCTGACTTAAAGCCAAGAACTCAATTCAGAGCTGGGTTATATCGAGTCCTGAAAGTGCTTTACAATCGCAGGATTCCGGGATTTTAAAATGACAGTATCTTTGTCCCGGGATTTATCGGTATTATCTCAGATACCGTCGGTGGAGGCATCAAAATACGCGTTTTGACCTCGCTATGCATAATCCCAAAGCGAAGACATTTTATTTCTGTAGCAAGATATGCAATAAACACCATGGGTCACTGCCCAATTTTCGGATCGGATACGGTAAAATTATAGGGTTTTCCCTAAAAAAAACACTGAAACAAAAATTTTAATTTCTGCTTTCGAATTATTCAAATCGAATTGAAAACGGGTATTTCGATACCTCTCCCGACATTTTTTGGACACCTTTCAGCACTTTGTTTTATTCCCGAAATTATGGAACCAAAAAGTGACGTAGAAACGCGGGCTCCAGGTTCGGGATTCCCCGAGCTCGATGCCTTTATTTTTTCATATCGTGTTGTGCTACTGTCGCTACACGTCGTGTCGCTAACCTTTAAGGCTCAAGGTGTCGATTTTCTGGTCGATTTTTTGTCGTTCCGCCGTGTAAATAGCATTTCGACCGATCGACAACTTGTACTTGAGGTTGAACGCAGTCGAACGTAATCGAATAGGAAGTCGACTCGTGTAAATGCTGCTTAACGCTGTCTTTCACTAGATCAAATTGTGTCTATCGACTTTCTCGAAAATTGTTAGATAATAATCGAAATTAAAATTTTTTTGTCCGGCCTAATTACTGCCTTCACACGCAGAGAGTCGGTGTTGTTTTTATCAGCAATTCTCTTATGGTGTTGCTCAGCCTCTTCATTGCTTAAATTTTTTGGAATTATTGCGCTGTCATTCGCAGAACAGCGAGCAATTGCTGGCAACTTCTTTCCGCGTGTGAAGGCAGAAACTGTAAATATTTCCCTACCGGTCAGCTGAGGGAAATTATTTCGTTGATATTTTCTAAATCATTTTTGAAGCATAAACAAAACTAAATCATTTTAGAAGCATAAACAAAAAATGATTTGCCGTTTGTGTTTAATTGAAATAAATAGCGGTATCAAAATTCTGGAGGATGGTGATGAAACTGAAGTCTTTAGGACCATTGTTAAGTACTTTAACATTGAGGTATGGAAATAAAAACGTAGCAACAACACACTTATGTATATATATGGTTTTTTGTTACTGCATTCTAGCTCCAACCAGAAGCTGGGATTTCTAATGAAATTTGTACACTTTGCTGGCAACAAATCGAGGAATTTCATAGATTTTGGCTAGATATAAATGAGAAACAGAAAACTTTGCAAACCCATTTAGAAACTATCGACACAAAACATAACATAGAAGAGATAAACTACTTCCACCCAGCAGTCGATATAAAGACAGAGGATACAAGAAGTACAGCCTTATCAATTGACGAAAGTGACTGTGGCGGACTGCAGGAACCTCAAATTGATTTGCCTTGTGCGCAAGCAGATGCCTTTGAGGAGAGAATTGATTTCGATGCAGTTCCGCTGGATAATGTCTTCGATGCAGCATCGACAGATGAAGATTGTGAAGATTTGCTGCAGCCTTCTCCTACTTTAAAAAATAAGAAAAATCCCAGTAAGTAGTCATAGCAGTGGCGTAGATGGGAGAGTGGGCAGATTAGGTGGATCAATTCCCATAGGCGAATAAAATTTTTAATAAAATCTCAGAAAATTAGATGACTTGATGAAGGCCATCAAGTCCCTTATGTACAGCTCCGCATTTTGGCATAGGCTATCCAGGAAGGGAACAACCAATGCCGGGCATTTGCAGATGCGATTCCTCACCGTTTCTTCCTCCTGAACATCTTTTCAAGTCCTACCACATCGTCGGTAGGGGACACCTAGCCTTAAGTTGCAAAGAAACTTCCATATCACTAACGACATGACCATAATGCTGATCTGCTGTTCCAACCAACCTTATGGAAATCAATGCCTACACGGCTAGTTTCTTGTATTGCCGGTTCTACGAGAACGGTACCAGTACTTGTGCTGTACCCATCGTGCCGAAACGACCCGGGCCGTTTTCTTATATCGACCCGGCCAAGAGCAATACACTCGGGGTGAACTTGTCTGACATTTAGGCAGGGCTACACCTCGCTACAACAACAACAACAACAAATCAATGCAAACGATTATTCATGCTATATCACAACGCTTACGCGTTTACCATACCATAGCCGCCCAATTGGTTTTTGGTATTTTGCCTTATCCCCAAAAGCTCAATGTTTTGTGTTGGTAAGTTTTCACACATTTTATTTCTTCTTTTCGGTGCCTTTTTGTTTGGTGAGTAAGAATCTGTGCAATTTGCTGCCAACTTTTTCATTTATTATGTCGTCCCCTTTTTGCGTTTTTATCGTAAACGCCAAAACCCAAATTTTACAGGAGAGCATTTTTTAAATTTTTTTTTTATTTTTTCATTTATGAATTGGTGGATACGATAAAAAAGATAGCCATTTTTTGACATAACTGTAAGGATTTCAGCTATAATTTTTTTCCAGATGATGCGCTAAGGGATGATGAACAAATTTGCATCAAAAAGTAAATTTCGAAAAAATGGTGGTTACGATAAAAACGCAAAAAGGGGACGATGTTTTATTCATATTTCCACTTCATAATGGAGATTATTGGCGTTATGGTGCCACAGTACTTGCATCACCGCAAGGGAGGACTTTCATCTGACCCTGGTATCCCACATGGGGACCTCGCTGCATCACGTTACCGACTTAATTGTTAGGAACTACCACCGAAAGGCAAAGCACCAAAATGAGGAAACCATCGTTGCAGAGATCCGTCGGAAGTTCTGGATTGCTGGCATTAGAGTTGCCGTGCGGCATCATGAGATCGTCAGCTCTACAACCTGCCCGTTCTCCCCCTCGCAAAAATTTTTCTACGCCACTGACTCATAGTTAAATGGTTTATATAAAAAATACTAAATAAGTTTTGTATTTTTAAAGTTAAGGCAGCGAAGACAAAAAAATCATTATTAAAAGCAGAAAAAACGGAAAAAACTACTAAACGGAAATATATTAAACAAACGTTAAAATCGAAATCTGATGACGACGAATATAAAATGAAACAAGATGACGCTCGTACACGGCATATAAAAAAAATGGCCTTGATTGCAGAGTTGGATGCATACATTGCAGAGAATTGTGAATTAGATTGTTGTTTGTGCAAAGAAAAACTAACGGATTTCCCAAGCTTGAGAAGGCATTTCCGGGAACAGCATAATTGTGAAGGATATATGTCTTGCTGTAATAATCGATTTCTTTACCGGCATCTTTGGGTAGATCATTTAAGAATGCACAAAGAACCGGGATTTTTGAGGTAAATATGACACATAATGTTTAGAGAGGGGAAAGTTATTTAAAATGGACGAAATCAAACACGCCCCTTCTTCCGATATCGAAATTTCTAAAACGATTTTATAAACGATTTTTGCAAAAGGTTAGGAAAATGGTCGTGGCACGGCTCACCTATGAGTGAACAAGTTTTCACACTTCAAATGTTAATAACTTCAGAGCCGTTTGTGCTAGAATAATAAAACTTGGATGCTTGAGAGTATATTCATTTGAAAGTTGATAAATTCGCTTTTCGGGCACGCCTACTTTTTTATACAAATTAGCTGAAAATGAGGTAGAGAGACTGAATATGCAATCCCGCATTGACTGATGTTGGTAGAATGGCAAAATTTGGTACCTTCATCATACTATATACGGGTTGTTAAATTAAATGGGCGTGGCAACGCATAATTTGACAAGAAATACAACATTCCAACCTTAGTGTAATAGATAGGGTTACAGAAAAAGATAGGGATAGTGATAGGGAGTAGGGGTCGTGCCTCCCCTATAAAATTGGGACTTTGGATGATGCACCGACCAAGCAGGGCGAGGTAGTTACTGTTACAACAACAACAACCCTGTCTGCGCATCCTTCCTTGTAATACTAACTATTCAAGGCAGTTTCGTTTATCTTCCACATTAATTTTTCTTTAGTAACCAATATTTATATATTAATTTAGGTGTGATATTTGTAATAAAAAGCTGAGAAACCGAAATACTTATCAATTTCACATGGATACCAAACATCCCGATGCTCAAGAGCTCCAATTTCAATGTAAATTGTGTCCACGTAAATTTGTTAAACAAGCTTTGTTGAACTATCACATGAAAACGAGACACACCACGACGCGTAACCATGTCTGTAAAACGTGCAACAAAGGGTAAAAAAATATATGTATATAATAACTTTGTTTAATAACTTCTTTTCTACTATACAAAAGGTTTGTCAATGCAGCTGTTTTGAAAACGCATGAGCGAAATATGCATTCAAATGAGTATGATTCAGTATGCGAAATATGTGGAAAAGGTTTTAAAATGTCTCACAATCTCGCACGTCATATCAGAACCATGCATAATGAATCCACACATACCCTTGTACAATGTCAGATCTGTGGCAAGTGGTTGAAAAATGCAGAATCACTTAAAAAACATATTATTGCACATAGGGAAAAGCCGTTAGGAAAAAAATATCCATGCTTAAAATGTGATGCAGTAAAAAATTCGAGACAGTGTCTGGCGTCACACATACGTTATCATCATTCGGATAAAAGATTCAAATGTTTGGAATGTGGCAGAGAATTCAAATTGGAAATTGCTTTGAAGGTAATTAAATTATGACGATAATGACATATGTCATATGCCCTCATGTTAGAAGTAGAAATGTGCAAATTTGGTTTTTAGTTGGCCTTTGTAGTTGTAGTACTTTGGTTTAACTAGGATTATATTTTACACTAGTAGAACCGGTAGATCTACCCACCCTTCCTCATTTCCCCTTTCACAAATAAAATCCGCGCTCAGTGCGAGAGCAATACCAAGGAGTACGGGATCGCAAAAATGGTAGAACTGTCAAACTTGGTCGCTTAACAGTTCTACAACATGTAGTCAGAATTTACCAGCAAAATATCTGCTGACTAAATCTTGCAACTCTCTGAGTGGAGAGAGCTCAATTTTCTGCTCTCACTGACTGTCAAATTGGTGTAAAGGATCAGAGCTCAAATTGATATACAAAATGAAAATCAGAAAACCTCAAAAGTCCTCATCGATCCCATGTGTGCTGAAAAGGTTATTTGGGGTCAAGGGTCAACATTTTTGGTTTTTTGTTTACCTTTTCTAAAACGGCAAAAATATGGCCCTAGCAAGGCGAATTCATTACAGGTGGCATTCTCCCACCATATGGTTTCTTCTTCTTACTTGAAAATCGAATCGTAGCTGTCAAATTGCTTATTTTGTTGCTTTATCTGACATATTTAGTTACAAGGAGCGTGTGCGTGCGTGTAGATCTGAATTCGCTCGAACACACCTGTATGAATTCGCCTTGGGTCCTAGTATTTTTTCTCTAAGAGCTACCACTTCTGAGCAAGTTCTGAAACCGATTAAAATAACGTTCCGGTTTCGGTTTCGGTTTTGCAACGTGTCTCGGTTTCTGTTCCGGTTTCGTTCTTCAACATTTATTTCGGTTTCGGTTACGGTTTCGTTCCGGTTTCGGTTCCCAAACAAAAACACGAACAAAACAAAATTTTACTACTAAAATAATCAAGTACCTATGTAGCTTCGAAATAGGTCTGTATTTTCAAACTTTTCTCCTGCGGCCATGATGAAATTTCTCCAATATAATAATACATTTTATTAACGCTATGCATGGATGAAATTTCTGCAAAACGAATTCCTACAATTAACTCTACTGTTTTATAAGAAAAATATTAGAATGGAAGCTAAATTAAAAGTTAAAATCGTCAAAAACATTAATATGAGTGGTGCTTTCTGAGACAAGCCTCAACATTTCTTTTTCGGATCTCGTAAACTTTTTTCGATCGCTTCATTCAACTATAGTCAAACTTCCCTTTTCAGAATTTTTACTGAGGTCAAAACGTGTCTTTGTAATCTTGCTCGACAGTCTTCCATGAAAGTTTTCAGGGTACCTGTTTATAAAAGAAAATACCTATGTGCCCAGTAAAAGAAGTGGTACATTAAAAAAATTCAAAACCGTTTGGAACCGGTTCCGGCATTTGAAACGGTTTCGGTTTCGTTCTTCTTCAGATCAAAATAACGGTTACGGTTTCGGTTTCGGTTTTGAAAAATGAATCGGTTTTAATCGGTTACGGTTACGGTTTCGGTTTCAGTCCTTGCTTCTGAGATATCGCGATTGTAAAATTAGCTCTGGAAATTATATGAAAATATATGCCACATAGGGGCTTTTCAGGATTTTTCTCGCAAACTTTATTATGCATAGAACAATTTTCCTTTACCCTTTATTTGTCAGAATATTTCCCATCGACAATGAAAATTGTAAGTTTTGAAAAGCCTATAGTTGTTGAGCTAGAGCCACCTTTGCTCCATGACTTATAACGAAATTGTCTCTTGCATGGTTTTCGATCCTTGATCGTATGTAACGATTCGACCTCAACATTTGCTCTTTTCTAAACTAGTCTAGAAAAGATAGGTTTTTGAACTTAACTTCGACGAGATTAGAATGAAATTTGAAGTAGATTGTTAGGAACCTTTCTATATACCCTACTCTCTCGAAAGTGACTAAACCAATTGGGATGAAATTCTGCGCATAGATTGTTTAATACAAACCGCCAGAAAAAAATATTGAATAAATCGCCGAATAAATCTACCCACATTTTTGTCTTCTCTTTTGAAACAGGAACATCGATCGATACATGAAGGCATACATCTGTACAGTTGTTCGATTTGTGCTAAAAAATATCGATCGCACCGTAATTTACGCAAACATATCAAAAAAAATCATTCCAAAGAAACTGCAACTCAGCCCTCGAATGATCAAGCTGCAACTGATAATTCCACAATACTACTGCCTATACAGAATACGCAAAATTCTGATTTGGCTCAATAGTTTGCACAGCAACCAAGGACAAACACGTGAAAACTAGTACCTCATATATTTTCATTGTTTTACAGTACTAGTGATATGTAAGATAGTAATTGTAGAGTCAAAGTATGATATATTGATATATTTATTAATAACACTAGAGTTTTTTTTTGTTTAAATATTAAATAATTCAACAAAAAAATATTTCCGTGTTCGGATTATTGATACCCAGGCAAAAACGGCTGGGAAATGACCTGAAAATAGCAAATCTTATAAACAAATATATTTTTAAATTCTTTTAATGTAGTCGGTTGAAAATGGACATAAAAACAGAGTCTTGTAACAAAACTCGTATAGAAACGAAATGCGGTTTCTGACGTTATTGTTCCAAGAAACATTGAAAAAAGAAAAAACTTCAAAAGTCCCCATCGATCCCATGTGTGGTGAAAGACTTACAGGCCGTTTCTAAACCATTCCGCACTTTGCGGATTTTCTCGGCAAAAATGTACGAAATGGTGAAACGGTTTGCACCGAAACACTAGTGAAAAATTGTTTCAAATAGGCATGTTAATTAAAAAAAAAAAATGCGTGAGTACCAAGTACTGTTGTACAACAAAAACCAAGTACTCGTGAGGTTGGATGTGTAGACATGTGTATTCTGCATGAAACTTCCTTTAATAAATTACTCGCCTATTGGTCATTTTTGATTCATCATTGAGCCATTTTTGACTTATCAATGAATCATTTTCGACTCATCAATGATTCATTTTTGACTCATCAATGAGTCATTTTTGACTTATCAGTGAGTCTTTCTCATCAAGGAGTCATTTCTGACTACTCAATGAGTCATTTTTGAATCATCAATGAGTCATTTTTGACTCATCAATGAGTCATTTTTTACTCATCAATGAGCCATTTTTGACTCATCAATGAGCCATTTTTGACTCATCAATGACTCATCATCATGACTCATTCACGAGTCAATTATTACTCTCCCACGAATCATTTATGACTGCTCCACGAATCATTTATTACTCTTCCACGAGTCATTTATGACTGTTCCATGAATCATTTATTACTCTTCCACGAATCATTTATGACTCTTCCACGAGTCATTTATAACTACAACTACAATATACTTTGCCTACACTTCCTACAACTACAATATGCCCTACCTACACCTACAATATACCCTGGCTACACCGCCTACAATTCCGCGTAACGTGGTTGACCCCCCATCTCTAAGATGTGTACACATCAAAAACTTAAATAAAGTTTACAAGTTGACAGTTTTTGTTTCGGTACAGGTTCTGGTTTCTGCCCACGTGCCCTACCTCTAAATCCGCCCTTGTATTTAGCTGAAGGACAGTAAAGCAGGGCATACACGACGAAACATGCACGCGAGCACGCTGGCGTTCGACGTAAAATTTCTCGTGTGTGTCGTGAATGCATTGAAAGTAACAACAAAATCTCATTTTCTGTTGACGCTTGATCGGTATTTAGGCTACAGTTAAAATTTAACTTATGGCTGGACAATTGCACTTTAATTTCGAACTGAAATGTGTACCAAAATTTTAGTAAAATGTGTTTACCCCCGGAAACAGTTAAAATTTAAAGCTTAGAGGTTGTTGTGGTTGTTGTTGTTGTTAACAATGCATGGTATTACTTTCCTTTAGGGGTCAACTGCTAATAAATTAGCTAAAATTATGTGATATAGCTCAAAAGACGGGGTTCGCCCTCAGGATCACGAATCCGGAAGCGCTTTTTTAATATTTAGCTTCTCTGCAGAGATATTTGCAATCAAAGTTTCAAGTTTTCATGTGGTTGTTGTAATTTTATTAGACTGTCCCTAAAATCGTGCAAAAAAAGTCCCGCCGTGGCGGTAGCCACGGTTATGTCACACGTCCGGACTTGGGATGGCGTAGCCCAGGGTTATTTTTTATAAGCGCGGCCGAAGGCCGCCAACTCAGAAAGGTGTTTCGCACATAAATACCATGGATTCCGCCCCAATTTTGGTATCGGACCCGGGTCATTTTTCGATTTTTTGACCATAACTTTTCACTAAAACAAAAAATTAAAAAAGCGCTTCCGGATTCGTGATCCTGAGGCCAAAACGCGTCTTTTGAGGTATCTCCCATATTTTTAGCTAATTTATTAGGAGTTGTCCCCTAAAGGAAACTAATACCCAATGCATTAGCTTAGAGGTGGAAAATTAGTACTAAAATTTCGAACTGAAATGTGTACTAAAAATTTAGTACAATAATTTTTACAAAGCATATTGAGGAAAAAAAAGTTGTACAATGTTTTTGACACAACTACCTACATATAATGAAATTACTAAAGTTAACCTAAAAACTTGACGCTTTTGTAATTTAGACAAGTTAAGCGAAATATTTGCATTTACTAAAAACTTCTTCGACGCACGAAAAAAGGTTGACAAGTCAACTGAGTCCTGAGTGCTGACAATCACCAAATATTGTAGGCCGATTTATAGAAAGGGAAATTTTTACGCCCAAGGAGGAACTGAGTTAACAGCACTGAATCCAATTGTTTACATGCAAATTTTTGGGAAATTATTTAGTTGATGATTTTAGAAATATTCAACTGATAAACAAAAAATGATTTGCCGTTTGTGTTTAATTGAAATAAATAGCGGTATCAAAATTCTGGAGGATGGTGATGAAACTGAAGTCTTTAGGACCATTGTTAAGTACTTTAACATTGAGGTATGGAAATAAAAACGTAGCAACAACACACTTATGTATATATATGGTTTTTTGTTACTGCATTCTAGCTCCAACCAGAAGCTGGGATTTCTAATGAAATTTGTACACTTTGCTGGCAACAAATCGAGGAATTTCATAGATTTTGGCTAGATATAAATGAGAAACAGAAAACTTTGCAAACCCATTTAGAAATTATCGTCACAAAACATAACACAGAAGGTTTAAAGACAGAGGTTGCAAGTTCAAACTCATCAGTTGACGATAGAGATTGTGTCGGATTACAAGAACCTCAAATTGATTTGCCTTCGGAGCAAGCAGATGCCTTTGAGGAGAGAATTGAATTCGATGCGGCGAAGCTAGATAATAACATCGATGAAACAACGACAGATTATGAAGATTTGCGACCGCCTTCACATTTTTTGCGAAATAAGAAAAAGCCAAGTAAGTACTCTTAGCTAAGTCAACGAATCCCGAAACCTTTTGACCATGCCGCGATTTTGGAATTGTGAAATGATCTTCCCGGGGTCCCGTAATATTTCGGGACTATCACAGACATTGTCGAAAACGGTGGGGAGAGATTTGAAAAAAGCCGTTTTGACCTTCGTATGAGTTTCGTTTTATTTTATTTATTTAATTCGCGGTATATTTTTGTATTTTCCGAGATCCCGAATGTCCGGGATTTGAACAAATATAATTCCGGGATTTCTGAACGAAAAAACTGGCATGGAAGGTCCGGTATTCGGGATCGAAATTCTCCGGGATTAATGCCTTACTCTTAGCATAAAAGAAAATAACTTATGTTTATGCAGCAGAAAACCCCACTAAAAGAAAATATATAAAAAGGACGTTAAAAGCGAAATCTGATGAAGACGCCTCTAAAACGAAGCAAGACGATGCTGCCAGAAGACGTATGGAAAAGCTGGCTTTAATTGCGGAGATGGACGAATACATTGCAGAGAATTCGGAATTAAATTGTTGTTTGTGTAAAGAAAAGCTAACGGATTTCTTAAGCTTGAGGAAGCATTTTCGGCAACAGCATAATTGTGAAGGATATATGACATGTTGTAATAATCGATTTGTGAAACGCCATCTATGGGTAGATCATTTGAAAATGCACAGAGAACCTGGATTTTTGAGGTAAATATGTTACAAGTTAGTTTTACATGTCTTCCAACTTACTCTTTCTTTATTAATCAACTTTTTTTTTATTAATGTAGGTGTCATATTTGTAATAAAAAGATGGCAAGCCGGAATACTTATCAAAATCACATGGATACGAAACATCCTGATGCGAATGAACTCCAATTTCTTTGTAAATTATGTCCACGTAAATTTGTTAAACAATATCTGTTGGACTATCACATGAAATCGAAACACACCACGACGCGTGACCATATCTGTAAAACGTGCAACAAAGGGTAACAAACATACAGACTTCAAATTATAAAAAATTGTCTTCTTGGGTCTTACCCCCTTAAAAGATGGTTATTGATGATAAAATTAAGCCTTGTAAATAATAAACGCGCAACTTAACCCGAGATCGATATTTTTTACCTTTTCCATATATTTTGTATGGAAAAAATTTTTTTTTTCTTTTAGTCAATTTTGTAATAATTTTTGAAATTCATCATGATGTTGAAATTGTCTCAAAAAAAAAAAAATTAAATGTTGAAGCTTTGAAAGCTGACAAATTGGCCGCTTAAACTAAGTTTCAACTCGCACTGAACTTTAAACTTGCATTGAAAAGCCGGGCCTTAAAAGTGACTACATTTTGTACAAGATTCTTGCAGTAGTAAAATCGAACTATGTTCCCAAGGAAAGGTAATGTAATAACGACCTTAAGGGTTAATTTAAAGCGGTTATTTTTTTGCAAGGTTAATTTTCTCATTAATTACTAACTTCTCAGTGGGTAAAACTTAGTCCACATTTTGTTTTTCAATCACCCTAATGCATACATAAAATTGTACTATGACTTATCTAAATTCCTTTTATTTTCTCCTATACAAAAAGGTTTGTCAGTGCAGGTGTTTTGAAAAAGCATGAACGAAACATACATTTAAATGAATATGAATCAGTATGCGAAATATGTGGAAAATGTTTGAAAGCGGCTCACAATCTCGCACGTCATGTTGATGCCATACATAGTGAATCACCACGTACTCGTGCACAATGTCATATTTGTAACAAATGGTTGAAAAATGCATACACACTTAAAAAACATATTATTGCACACAGCGAAGAGCCATCAGGTAGAGAATACCCATGCTCAAAGTGTGGCTTAGTAAAAAATTCTCGACAGTCTCTGGCATCACATATACGTTATCATCATTCGGAAAGAAGATTTAAATGTCCTGTATGTAGCAGAGAATTCAAAATGCCAATTGCTTTGAGGGTAATTAATTTATATGTCGTCAGCCTATTGCCCGAAACATAAATGTACAAAATTTCGCCTCAGGTTATTGTTAGACAGGTTGAAGCCAAGGTATGAACTAGACTCCTGCATGATTGCATTCAAACTTTGAGTACAATAGAATACAGTAAATTTGAATTTTCCATTTGAAGAACCAAAAAACTTAGCCTTGAATATTTTATATTTTGAATATTCACTTTGCCTAAAATTTTCAAAATTAAAAAAAAAAAGAAAAGAAAATTATTTTTATTCATTCTGATTCAAAACAAATATATTGGCTACACAACTTACAATTTCACATTTTTTTTTTTATAAAGGTGTAGAGTATTAGTAAAATTGGCTTTATAGAACATAAATTGGTGTATTTTATTTGTAATTGTAGAGTTTTGAGTTTTGTGAGACTTAGAAATACATCTGGCTAAAAGTTCTTGGTTAAGTTGGCTGCAATAAATACCACTGCTTTTGGCTTTCAATCATATGTATACAAATATGGATATCGTCGGTGATTATGCACAACCACTCATCGGGCGTGCGCTCGAACTCACCTGTATAAATTCACCTTGAGCCAGATATTCAAATTCAAAGCAAAGCAAAGCCAATTCAAATTCAATATGAATGATTCATTTGCCGTTTTGGATGGAGTCATGCAGAGGTCTAGTATGAAACAATTAAAATAATGTTCCGGTTTCGGTTTTGTAATATGATTTGGTTTCGGTCACGGTCGTTCCTCTACATTTATTTCCGTTACGGTTTCCGAATAAAAACTCGAATACAAAAAACAAGTATGTAGCTTCATAACTGAATTTTCATAACTTTTTCTATCGGATCTCGTAAACTTTTTTCGATGGCTTCATTCAATTATAGTCAAATTTCCTCTTTCAGAACATTGACACTGATGTCAAAACGTTTTTTAACCTTGCTCGACAATCTTTCATGAAATTTTTCAGGGTATAAAAGAAGAAAACTATGTGCCCACTAAAAGAAGTAAGACACTAAAAAATGTCAAAACTGTTTGGAACCGGTTCCGGCTTTTGAAACGGTTTTCAGATCAAAATAACGGTTACGGCTTCGGTTTTGAAAAATTAATCGGTTACGGTTTCGGTTTTGATAAATTAACCGGTTACGGGTACTGGTTCCGTTCCGGTGCCAGTCCTTGGTTATTTTTAACTGTGTAGTTCTAAACATACATTGAATTGAAATAGATCGTAACAACGAAAATATCAAGTTCTAGCAGAGTAAATCCAGTCATATTTTATATAGCCTACTTTTAGGCATATTTATACTTATTGTTAGAGATTCAATTTATATGCAAAATTGTGCGCCTAAAAATATGTACTTTTTCTAAGTTTGTTCAGTGACGGTTTTCAAATCCTAATAGGGGGTAGAATCATCAATTAAACCAACCTACTCAGCTCCCAAGAAATTTCTCAAGAAAACATATGTTTCTTATGCCCGCCCATAATGTTTCTCATGAGGTGAGGGAATCGTGACGCGTTAGACAGGGTCACTTCGAAATGTATTGCTCTTGGCCGAGTCATTATAAAAAAAACAACCCGGGTCGTTTCGGTACGAAGGGTATTGTACAGGTACAAATACCGTTCTCGCAGAACCGGCAATACGTGAAATGTTTCTCATCACACTACTGAGTAACCCCTCAACCTATCTGGTATTAACTTTTTGCCCTTCCTCTTATAACAGGAACATCAAGCGATACATGAAGGCATACATCTGTACACTTGTTCGATTTGTGCCAAAAAGTTTCGATCGATCCGTAATTTACGCAAGCATATGACAAATCATTCCAAAGAACCGGCACATCAACATAATAATGCTCTCCACCAGCATTCGGCATCCGATAGCTCCACAATACTACCACCTATTCAAAATACACAATCTACTGATTTGGCTCAAGGCGTTTTAAATAGTTCGTCCAGCAACGAACTTCAAACGCTTGAGAATTAGATAGAGCCTCAAATATTTTGTATTGTGCAGCACCAGTGATATGTAAGATAATTATAAACTCAAAGTATAATAGATATATCTAGTTATTTATTTATGAATATATACAAGACCATAATGATTTTTAAATTTCATATTACTTTCATTTAATAATTACATACATATATTACTTAGGTTCGCTATAAAGCAAATTACAAATTGTCACGAATGGTTTTGATTGTTTTGTGCCAATCTCCTCCCGGTGGATGTGGTTGTTCGAAAAATACAAGATCCGACGTATCCATGTTAATACTAACTCAGCAATTTATTCTTTCAACTATCGTTTTTTTTTTAATTTACTCCATCTTGTTGAAATAACCTGAGCGAATCACGTAAAATGTGCGGCAGGTAGTTCAAGATAAAGGCGGAATTTGTGCTAGGTATTGTTTCAGACTATCGATATTAAAACTCGCCATATTTTTTCTTTCGATAAGTTCACTAATTTATCGATTAGCTAACCGCAGTTACTTGTAGTCTACACCAAAGAGAATATATCAACAAGAGCCACCACTCGTTATGAAAGCAACGAAAAAGATGGATGCCGTTTTCTTTCAGGGTTTCGGTCATTTCGATATAAATATGTTATTGTCTAATCAAAACAAAATGTGTAAAAGAAAATAGACGTGAAATGAAATAACACAAGAGTCGAAACAAAAATTTACCAGCTGTCGAATTTACAAAACTGAGGAAAACAAAATTACCGAAACCCTGAAAGAAAACGGCATCCATCTTTTTCCTTGCATTTATAACGAGTGGTGGCTCTTGTTGATATATTCTCTTTGTCTACACGTGCTTGAGTAATCTCGGTGACAATGGGAAAACCTGTGATGAAACTTGCCGAGTGCACCACGCTTAGTGAAAAACTACTATGTGGTAATGGTAGAGGAGATCGTAGATACACATCTCAACTGAAAGTAGAAACTAAAGGAAATTTTTATTTTAGTGCGTACATACATATGGCTACCTCGAAAATCAGATAAAATATATCAAAAAGACGCGTATTTACGTCTAAATAGATTAGCAATCTGAAAACAGAAATTAAATATCTCAATTTTCTCAAAGTTATGTGCGAAACCCCCAAAAAATTACACATCCATTCTTTTTTGTGTGAAACACCTTCGATGCACACGGCCCCTTTTTTATTATTTTGACATGTGTCACTTTTTCCAAAGCATGGTGCACTGTGCGAAAGTCAAGATTACGGCAACCTTCCCTCTTAACCATGTTCGGGTTATTTCCTGTGAAATTACCAGGTCGCGTTTCCCAAAAAGCTGAATAGAAAGGAGGATAATTTTGTTCAGCGAGGAGCCTTTTCTATCCATGGTGAAGCTGCTAATTAGGTTTGGAAATTATGTTGGCATTTCTATGCCTACTTTTCCCCACAGTCAATTTTGGTATTGCACAGCAATGTTAATTGGAACACAATTTTTATATGAAAAAGGATTACATTTGGAGTACTCTTTGGATAGGAAATAGAGTACTCTCGATTTTTGCAGGGCATGGCATGAAATCCCCAAGGAAGCAGAAGTCCTGGCCCTGGATTCTCTGACTGAATGCTGACCTGTCAAGAAATGTCTCAAGACAAAGAACGAGCATATATTTCGTATGCTTGGTCAAGAAATCCTGACGTTTACAATAAGGGGATTCATCAAATCTTATAAACACCTTATAAAGCGTGTAAACGTATACATTTTTCAAGTGTGTAAATGAACTGTCAAAATTTGTATGGAACGCAGTTTACACAAATTTGATAAACTTCCGCGTCGATTTTGGTGTGTAAAAGAGTGCGTAAATTTATACAATGCAATGACGACGTTCGAAATGTAATTTTTTTTAATGCATTCAATGCAAACTGGACAAAAAGAGAACAATCAGCTAGGTTCTGCAATTCACTTTCGAATAAAATTTGTGAAAATTTTGTCAAATTACATATCAATTTCAAAATTTTCACAAATTTTATTCGGAAGTGAATTTTCAGAACCTGCCAGAATATACTGAAAATGGGTCGAAAATTAATTTTTTAATGCGAGTTTCGAAATAAAAAGTTTTTGTTTGACATCAAGTACACATAAATTTATGTAGGGCGTTCATCTAACTGAGCTGATAAATGTATAAACTTACGAATTTTGTAAACTTAAAAGAGTTGATGAATCCTCCTAATATTTTTCATTTTATTGCAAATTACTGTTAAAAAGTTTATAAAAGATGGGTAAGGAAATATGTACTGACCTTGAACGTGAATTGGCACGTTTACCTCAATTATTTTTTTCTTGAGTCAATACTCAGCTCATAAGAACAAATACAACATGACCAAGGCCAAGCAATATATGCACGTTTTTTTCTTGGCAGGTGAGTAGCCCGCTTAAGTGTGCATAAGAAATGTCCGGTAGGGTCTTTTTCTTGAGTTCTTTTATCGAAACTATCGATGATTCATGATAGATGACTCGATATTTGTGCGGCTCTACCGTGAGCTAAGTCAAGTATTTATAAAAGAAGAAGAAATGTAAATAAATGCATAAATTTGGTCAACAGTAAATTTTAATAAATAAATTGAAAATGATTTGCCGTCTATGTTTAGAGGAATCAAATAACAATTTTAAAATTTACTCCGAATATGGGGAAACCGAAATTGCAAAAACCATTACCAAGTATTTTCATATCGAGGTAGGTAGTACCTATTTACATGCATCAATTCCCTGTTATTATATCTTTTATTTATTTTTTTATAATAGGTTCAACCGAACGACATTATTTCTACTATAATTTGCGCAGAATGTTGGCAAAATTTATACGAATTCGATAAATTCTGGTTAAGTATAGATGAAAAACAAAAAACGCTTCAAACACAATTAATATACACGGAAATAAAAAAAGACATCGAAGAAGGAGATGAGGTGGAAGAGGTTGCTTACGCTTCGAAAACAAATGTGTCCCTTGAATCTAAAAGCAATGAACTAGGTGAACCGGAAATTGACATGGTTGTTGAACATCCGATGACATTTGCCGAAGGTTTGGACTTCGAAGCAGTGGAAATGAAAGATGACGCATCAATCGATGGAGACTCATTTGAAGGTCCGTTAGATGCCCCAGCTGATAATAGTAAGTATTGGGAATTATTTTGAATTCTGAAGATACGGTAGACGTTGCATTGTCCCTCATTTCAGCACCACATTCTTTCGTCCATTCATGCTTCCTTCATCCTTTTCATATGAATTTATTCTTTCATATCGTAGGTATCCTTAATCCGTAAACCCCTCATTCAACCTTATCCCTATCCTTGCCTCGGGCCACAACCCTATCCATACATGGTAATGGATATAGATTTGTTAAGAGCAACAGTTTTAATTCAAATACTTATTTCTAGGCACATCCGAAGAGAACGCATTAGAGATCAAAACTACAAAAAAGCGGAGATACATTAAAAGAATACTTAAACCTGCCAAGACAATAACTAAAAAAGTTTTGAGGAAAACACTACGTTCAAAAAGGAAAAATGTTAAAAACGACAGTGAAGCAGAAGTGCCAGAGGATAACGATTCTAGCAAAGCAAAAGAAAAAAATCCAAAAAAACATGATACCCAAGCTATAATCCGAGAACTAGATGAATTTATAGCCGAAAATACACAATTAAGCTGTTGCCTATGCTCTCAATCACTGAAAGACTTTAATGACTTGAAAAAACATTTTCGACAGGCACACAATTGCGTAGGATATGTACCTTGCTGTGGAAATCGCTATCGGAAGAGAACATTATATGTGGATCATTTGAAATTGCATAAGGATCCCGACTTTTTCAAGTAAGCGTTTTATAAAATAAGTTTTTGTAACGGTTGTTGTTGTAACGAGGTGTAGGCCTGTCTAAATGTTAGACCTGGTATTTAAAGCAAGTTCAGATCTAGGTACTTGAAGCAGCTTTTACAACAGCTTGACCCTGTGAAAGTATTTTCTGTGGGACATATTAAAAAAAAAGTAGACCTACCGACTAAATCAATCCTATAATTACTTTTTTAAATACATACCCTGCAGAGAAAGCAACTAGTTGAAAACTACTTTACAAATATGTAGTTGGTGAACCGGCCCAACTAGTCAGTATTTTGTCTTTCCATATAAGCAACTGGTATTTTTTACTTGTTGATGTACTACGAAATGTCAATTGTCAAATTTCGACCAGAACCAACCATCATTCATCTACTAGTCATGATATACTAGAATTATACTAGTTGTAAAATACCAAGCCCATATTAGTTAAACCTGGACTAGTATGGTTTCCATAAAATGTCCCCATACTAGTCAAAAATGGACTAGTATGAAATACACTAGTCCCATAATAGTCAAAAAACCATTGAACCTGGGCTAGTATGATTTCAACCAGAATTTTCATGACTTACACTTTATTTTATCATTTTCCTTTATTTTCATGTTTACTCTTAAAAATGCAGCGACTATTTGTATTTACCATATCACGAAAAAGCATCTGTGAATTATAAGAGAAAAAAGAAGCAAACGAAACGAATGAATTTTGTATATTTTTTAACTGGGATTCTGCTATGTGGAAAACCCCAAATGGATATTTCCTGACTAGTATGAGTTCTGCCAGAAATTTATAGTTGTATACTACTAATTTGAGGTTTCGCTGCGGTACTAGCTATTTTAAATTATTTATATAACTATACAAATGTATTTATTTCTAATTTTCTTAAATTTTCAGGTGTACGCTTTGTAATAAACAATTAGCAAGCCGTAATAATTATCAAAATCATATGGACACAATACATCCAAACACCGAAAGTTTACTATATCCTTGCAAATTGTGTCCACGAAAGTTCGCAAAACAATATATTCTAGATTATCATATTAGATCTAGGCATACGACCACAAAGAATTTTGTATGCACCACTTGCAACAAAGGGTACGTCCCGACATTATCACATTCAAGCTTATAACTAAATATTTTAATCCACAGTGAATTTTAATCTATCCAAATGTCTTTTTGTACTAAAAAAAACTAAACTTTTTTTTAGATTTATCAATTCAGCAGTTTTGAAGCAACACGAAAAGGCAGTTCATTTGAATACTTATGATTCGATTTGCGATATATGTGGCAAGTGTTTCAAGACAGCACAAAATCTTGTATCTCATAAGGAGGCCATACATAATGAAACCCCTCGCCCGGAAGAGCAGTGTAAAATTTGTTTGAAATGGTTGAAAAATACACGTTGCCTTAAAAAACATATGATTGTACATCGTGATCAAGAATCTGGACAAGAATTCAAATGTCCTCAATGTGGCATGGAAAAGAATACGCGTCATGCTTTATCGGCTCATATACGTTATCATCATTCAGACAAAGTTTTTACATGCACAATGTGTGGCAAAGAATTCAAAAATCCACGTGCTCTGAAAGTAATGTTTAATTACGCATTAGCAGTAGCGCTTGAAATTGAAACATATTTTAAATGTATTATGGTTTATTTGCAGGAACATGAGACTACACACACTGGCACACATCTATATACCTGCTGCTTTTGTCCTAAAACATTTCGATCGCACGGTAATATGCACAAGCATAAAGTCAATAATCATTCTCAAGAGTGGGTACGAAATCGTTCTCAACCGAATGATGTAACCAAAAGTTTACTGAATTTATTACCAGCTAGTGAAGAACAAAATTTAAATAATTAGGAGATATGATATTTCATTTTTAATGTATTGCAATTCTTATATTTATTTATCTACATTTAGAGGTATAGTTTTAATATAATCAAGGATTATGTTTACCACCAAACATCTACATTATAATGTTGTAATGTTTTTGAAGTTAACTCATTGGCGGCAATGTCCATTGTTTCTTTTAGTGAAGTCATGCAAACACACATATAGCCTGCACGCTTGTTTCTAATACTAGACGCGCTTCTATGGCTGTCAAGCTAAACTTGAATTCAGCCATGTAGAAAAAAATTAAGAGGAGCAGTTATGGAAATCACTTTTGTATAAATTACTGTAAGGTTTATGAATAAAGATATAATTGAAATGAATGTTTCATACTTTAATTTCTCAAACTATTACGTTGGGGGGTCCAAGGTAGGGACCTGAAAATTTGCATAGTCCTATATAATATCAAAAGCATTCTCACACATAAAATGGGGGGTTTTCAGAAAAGTGGGCGTGGCACCTCCCATACAATGTAAATTTTTCAAGCAGAATATCTGTGAAAGGGTTCAAGGCATTGTGTACCAGTATGTTATACACAATGGTTCAAGGTAGGGACCTATGTAAATATTGGTATAGACCTAAATAATAACAAAAGCATTCTCACACATAAAAAGGGGAGTTGAATGGTGGTCCAAAATTATCGATGTTAGTATCAATAGACGCGTCTTGACTGCAGGATCAATAATCCGAAAGCGGAAATTAAAAATTTCATTTCCGTGAAGAGATATTTGCAATCAAAGTTACAAGTTTTCATGTGGTTGTTGTAATGCCCCGAAAAATATGCCATAGAATGCGTATCGTGGCACGTTGCCACGGTTCAGGCAACCACTGGACTTGGGTTGGCGTAGCCCAGGCTTATTTTTTATAAGCGCGGCCGAAGGCCGCCAACTCGGGAAGGTGTTCTGCACTTAAAAAGTATGGATTACGCCCCGGTTTTGGACCGATTTTTGGTATTTTTTTGGTTTTTGCCAATAACTTTTCACATATATAATTTTTTAATTTCCGCTTTCGGATTATTGATTCTGGAAGTTATCACACGTTAATTACCCATTAAGGTTCTTGCTGGGCAATTCTAAATGTGGAACACAGGCAGGGTTGCTATTTCGAGGAACTGTGGACTGTATTGAGCGAATGAGGCCAAATGTGAGGGAATTCCAAATTTAGCAAGTAATAGTACATTTATAGTACATTTATACTGCACCAAATTTGACGAATTTGAATGTGTCATTTCGAACTTGTTTACACTGGCAAAATTGCATTTGGCTTCACCTTCCCTGCAAGAATCTTCTACCAGAATACAAAGCCACCGAAAGAAAATGCACCACCTTGATGTTTTAAACACATGTAGAGTAATAATAAATGAAGAATCAAGAAGGCTTCTCTCTTTTCTTAGTGGAACTGGTCCAATATCATAAAAAAAATAGTTGAAATTGTTATTTAGAACTGTGCATAATCCAAAAGTTTTCACACGTTAATTAAGCGGGCTACTCACCTGCCAAGAAATGTCAAACGCCATATAAAAAAACGCTCAAGAAATGGTCAAGAACTGTTTTCACACGTCAAATTTTCTTGAGCCAATACTCAGCTCATAAGAAAAAATACTACAATTTTCGATGGTTGGCAACGCCGGTTTACCTCAAGAAATATATGCTCGTTTTTTTCTTGACGCATTTCTTGGCAGGTGGGTAGCCCGCTTTACCCATTAAGGTTCTTGCTGGGCAATTCTAAATGTGGAACACAGGCAGGGTTGCTATTTTGAGGAATTGTGGATTGTATTGTTCAGCGAATGAGGCCAAATGCGATGGAATTCCAAATTTGGAAAATGAGATTTGTATGGAAAAAAGCGCCAAATTTTCGCCAAATTTACCAAATTTGGTGCTGTGTAAATGTACTATTAGGAAGTAAGATTTGTATGGAAAAAAGCGCCAACTTTGTCTAATTTCGTGCGGTGTAAATGTACTATAAAACTTTGACAAATACGCGCCTTGGCTTTGAGGGTGATGGCCCAATGCACGCGTGCCTTTCTGGCTTTGCCTCGAGAAATGTCAAAATTTTTTTGAACTCTACTGAAATGTATGAAAGTTGGCCCAGTGCAGCCTTACTTTGCTTGCTTGAAACGCTTCAAAGCGTCGAATAGCCAAATCTCTATTTGACAGCGCTTTACACGCTTCACTGTTTGTCTTGTTGTTGTCTAGTTTGTCTCATCCTGTATTTTTGACAACTTTTGTAGCTTCTATTGCTTGAGTATTTGCAAAAATCTCGCTTCGCTTTATGTTCCACAAATTCGTATGAAAGTGCAACCTGTAAACTTTTATGTAATTGGGGCTTTAAAGCCATAATTTCCAATTGTAACTACAACTCGCTGAACAAAATTATCCACCTTTCTCTCCAAGGAAATTATCCGAAAATGGTTAGCAGGGTAATTGTACCCGGGGTTTAAAATGTGTTCAGCCCTTAACAATTCACATTTTTCTCAAATCTCCAAAAATTCCTCGACAAACGACAGCACTGACAACTTCAACATGGCCAAAAGGAGCAGGGTTGACAAGTAGAACAGTTAATTTAAAATAGATAATCACCTGGGATTTTACAAGCTTTTAGCTGCGAATTGCTGAATTTAATGAAAAAATACTGATACGAATTGTTAAAAAAAATGAGTGATAGTTGCGTTGAAAATTTAATCGATCTCAACAACGAAGATGACAATAAACCAACGCAAACGATTTCGGCAAATGATTCGAAAACAATGAATGCATTAAGCGGCATGGAATGCCATTTGCAAACTGTAATGGAAGAGCGTGAGAGTTTGGACAACAATCCCTTTGATTTTGCGCAGAAATTAGCTAACCGTCCCGAAGACCCGTTTGATATGGTCGAAAAGGAGGCATGTGTTAAGGTGCGTATAATTTGTGCTTATGTACATTAAAATTGATGCTTCAATTTGTCAATCCTTTGTTTTGTTTAGGCCAGATATTCCATGCAAAACCCACATGATATTAAAATGGGCAAGTTGCTATCATTAAGCGATAACAATATTCTAGATGAAAGCGAAGCTTATGACGGTGAAGAAACTGACGCGGCGAAGGAAGCACAAAAGTCCCCTAGTGACATGACTCCGATTAGTGGCAGTTCAACAATGTACCATACAGCTATTGTGCACGATTTAGAAAGCGAGAGTCCACCTATATCCATGTCCATGAAATCTACCCCAGACACTTGCAGCCCAGCCATTGACAGTGAAGACAATTCTCCCAATAGTATTGATAGTTATTCTGCAAAAATGTGCAAAGCTATAGAAAATCGTAAAAGCTTGCTTAAACTAAGTATAGCAAATTCAACATTTAATTCACCGCTGAGCTGTCGTACACGCCCAATTGATGGTCGATTTTCAACCGCATTTAGCGCAGCTGCTCATTTTAGCGACCATATGCTTGCCACCGAATCGCCATTGAAGTTGGTGGAAGATGAATTTGTGGCAGAAGAACCGCCGCCAAAACTTACGGATGCACAAAACTTCGAAGCGGATTTGAAAATGTTGAGTATACCAATGCTGAGGAATTTACCTTCACCAGTACCTGAAGAACCATCGGTGCTTACAAAAGAAGTAGACAAAGAAACTACACTACCTCAGTATATGACACCTCCAGACTTATCGGAAATACGTGAGAAATTGCGTGTCAAGCGTATGGAGTCTGGTAAAGAGCAAAATGTTTTGTCATTGATAGATAATTTAAAATCCTTATTATGTGGCAATGACATAGTTGATGAATATAAAAAAGGACAAGCCAATAGCTTGTTGCAAAAGCTTAGTAATGCTTTGAATACTGAGAACGCTGAAGATATGCAAAGTGATAGTCAACAGAAAAACGTTGATAGCATCGATTCAGCAATGAAGGCACCCAAAACTATTGTGCGACAAGGAACTTTTGACATGGAACTACAGGTAATCTAGAATACTTTATATCTTACTGTAAGTATATGGCGCCATAAGTTTTTTTTTTTAAGTATGCTCTATATGTTGATCACCCGGTCGGAATTCGCACCGCTCTCGATATTTAAGATAGGTTATGTTGCAAGTGGGTACCGCAGAAGTACACTTAGGTCAGTTTCAGAAGGGCCGTTGTGACCCCACCGACACGGTTAATCCTCCTTGAACTATTCAGAGGACTTGATGAAAACCATTATTTCCACCTCTTTGTCATCGATGAAGATCTTTACAACTCCTAGACTGCCGTCCATAGCAAGAAGGTTGTAAACGCATTCGATGTCATCAGCAAGAAGGCAGTAAAATCATTCTACTGCCTAGCGATTTTACTGCCTCCTTGCTATGGACGGCAGTACCGCATCGCTTACGATATTTTCAATTATATATATTTTTTTATTTCAAGCCGTCCGCAAATGAGACTTCCGAAAACTCTTCTGGTACTCCTGCAGCAGTAGATGAATCACATATGACACACTCGGTACGGTCTACATCTTTATCACCACCAAAAGAAATACCAGAAGCTATGCTGAAATCTTCTGCCACATATGATAGCGAACCGATTTCAGAAAGGGAATGTCTTTTGTTGCCTCATGTGGAAACTATATCACCAATAACATCCCCCGAAAATAACCAACCCGCTGCTATATTGAATGAGGCATCAACTTCCAATCCCGATATAAATGATATCATAGATCAAATTAGTAAATTATTTGAACAACATCAAATCGCTGCACAAACGCCCAATTGTGACGGTACAAATAGCAGCAAAGACTTAACATCAAACAATGCAACACAAACACCATCGATCTGTAATCCCACATTCATTGTGGTCATGCCAACAAATAATATGTCGTCGAATAATAATCAAAATGTTAACACAGTTTGTGAAGATTTCTTTGCTGATATGAATAGTAATTTGGCAATGCGACGACGTTCACAATCTTTATCTTTGCACGATAAAATTAAGATTGTACAATTACCAATTCGTTCAAAACCGTCTGCAACTGAAATAGAGAGCCCACCCCTTGCCGCCAATATTTTGCCTCAAAATAATACAGCTGCTATGGAAATAAAAACTCCAATGCGCTCGTTACGGAGAAACTCGTTCTCTCTTGGTACACCCCATACGCCACTGACTTCATTGCAACACGGAAATGGCGCAACAAGTAGTCGCCGGTTACCAAGGTAAGTTTTGGGTGAAATAACATAATCCCAAGTAAAAAATTGGGATTATGAAACGCCCGTACAGTGCCACACTTGGTGTTGTAGAACTCACGCCACTCCCGTCAGTTTCAATGTGGAATTCTTTCTAGCTGAGACGACTATTTCCATCTTAATTGACTAGGATATGTATGTATTTTAATTTATTTTTGTGCAGCGCATCAATTCAATCACGCTTTTCCCTCGGTCCATCAAAAACACAAGATCATGACACCCAACAACATCAGGCTGTAGTTCATCCCATTCCACGTTCTGCCAACTTGAATGCATTTAAACCTGATCTTAAAAAGCGATGCAAACAGCAAACTGCGAAAACCTCTGTAATGTCATCAAAAGCACCACTAAAAGCTATGATGCCAATCAAGAAAGTGGCACCACTTCTTACAGCCACCTTAGCTACTCCGGAACGGCCTGCAGGAAATATACGCTTGCAGTATCAAAAAGCTAGCCTGGAAACTTCAATGCATTTACTTACAAAATCCGGTAAAATTTCAAATACAAGCACACCAATGTCTACAGCGCGGAATAATGAATTAATACCCGGTATACCCAATGCTTATTCTACGCCTGCGTTTAGCGCAAATGCAGCGCGATCAAGTGGCACGGTAACCAAACGGAATGCACGTTTTTCAAACTCAACGCCCTCGAAATTGCAACAGCCAAATGCCACTAGCAATACAGCGCTTAAAAAACGTGCTTTGCCAGAGTTAACCAAGGCAAAGTCGCCAGTGCGCATGCGTGCTAGCTTGTCGGGAATGCCACCTGTGCAAGCAGTTAAGGGTAGACCGTCAATTAAGTTACCAAATGTTCCGAAGACAGATTCGCGTTTGGTAAGCTTTATTAAATATTAGAAAAGTATTTCCTTAAACTGGCTTATTTTATTTTCAGACCATAAAGACAAGCATGCGTGCGTCATTTGGTGGATATAGCACATCTACTAATAAGGAAAATAAAAAACCATGAATATGAAATCTATTTATTTTTTTAGGCCTATGTACTTAATTAGATGAGCCCCTCAAAGCATAAGTCGTGTAATTTTAACATCGTTTTTTAAGTTACTACTACTGTGTAGGAAAAATGTGTTCGGGGTAGGTCTTACATAGTTCTCATAGCAACCAAAAAGACCCAGACACAGACCACACAAAACAAGAAAAACTAGAGATACACCCCTTGTGCTTTAAGTGGTTCATATGCTACTCGTCCTATTTTTAAGACATGAAAAAACATTCTATATTTTTCTAAAGCTGAATATTGTTTTAACATTAATTTCTTTGTTGTGATGCATTTCTTGTGCGTATGTTCCGTTTTTACAAAAAAAAAATATTACTATTA
Source organism: Campiglossa producta (assembly GCA_964058755.1). NCBI lineage: Eukaryota > Metazoa > Arthropoda > Insecta > Diptera > Tephritidae > Campiglossa > Campiglossa producta. The sequence goes on along the minus strand of CAXKVI010000005.1, from coordinate 13,018,873 downwards.
CTTTTTTAAATTGGTGTTATTTCTTTCGTCAGTAAACTTCGAAAAAAAAAAAAAACAAGTTTTTTGAGCAGAGTGGCCTTGCATCCAACTAGACAAGAAATAAGACTGTTATTTTGTAATTTTTGTCGATTTTCAAATTAAATTGTTTTCAAATCCCCTTTGACCACTAATCAAGTTTTTTCATTTTATCATTTAATTGACTTCAAATAAATTAAATGTTTGCCGTTTTTTCGATAGTAGTACAGTTTGTGGTCCCCACCGAAATTTGAGGCATCAAAAGACGTGTATTGACGAGTAGATTGAGAATCCGAAAGCGGAAATTAATTTTGCTTATCCGTTCAAAAGTTATTAAGGGCCAATAACTCCCAATTACATAAAACTTTATAAAAAAAATGCGCGTCTCTTTGCATATGCCAAAATCTCGCTTCGCTTTACGTTACACACACTTTGTATGAAAGTGGAACCTGCAAAGTTTTATGTAATTGGGGCTTTAACATGGCATAGCCCAAGGTTGTTTTAAAATAAAATTTTAAATTTTGCACAAACGCGGTTTTTCACCCACAGGTAATTCAATTAACTATCCAATGCAAAAAAATTTTGGAAATCGCTTCAATAGTATTGAAGACATTTTGTTTTTAAATAATGCTTTAAATGAACTTTGACCCTTAATAACTTTTGTTATTTGCCCAAAAAAAAAAAATACCTATCGATCTTAATTTTTGGTTTTTTTTATTCAGCATTTGTTCCAAAGAAAAGAGCACCCCCTAGGTAGCAGTTTTTTGTTGGTAATTTTTAAACGGTTAAAGTTAATTTCCGCTTTCGGATTCACAATCTACTCGTAAATACGCGTCTTTTGAGCCCTTGAATTTTTTGCTTAAAATTTCGAAGGGGGCCGGAAACTGCACTTTTACCTTTTTTTCTATTTATGCTACAAATGTTGTCAGTATGGTTGATATCGCTCCCGTAAGAGGAGTGCAGGAAAAACTTGAAAGGAGTTGACGGTAACCTTTCAAGCAATGCGAATTCAAACAAGGTGGTTTCGAGCGAATTCAGTTATATCCGCACGCACACACTGCTAGTAGTGAAACTGACAAAGCAACAACATAAGCAATTTGACAGCTCCGAGGCGATTGTCGCCGCTCGCTTTTCTGCGAATTGTGGCGGAGAGTACTAGGGTGGAAGGGGACGGATACCGAGTTGCCTGTGCTGGGGTTACACGCTTTGTGTTGCCATCCTTCTCAACTTCGCTATATTATATGAAGTTTAAATTTGCGTACTTTTTTGGTAAAATTCGGTCTAACAAAGAGCAATAACACCTAAATATTTTAGATAAAACCAGTTTCTAAAAAAAAATCAACTCTTCGCCAGGTTCAAGACACTAGCAACTGTTCAGCAACACCAACAGCGAATTGCTGATAAAAGCAACACTGAGTTGCATCCGTTTGAATGCGGTAATTAAAATTTCTCTATCTGAACGCCACAAACAATCGATTTTTAGTAATTGCTACCATATCTAAGTTTTGAATTCTTTTGGTGAACGCGTTTTAGTGAATTATTTTATGAAAAATCAAGTTTTCTCATTGTGTGCACAAATAAAAAGTGGTCATGGAAGTCGCAAGCGATAAAATTGGGTCCGCAGATATGAAAAAATGTGGTGAAATAACAACATTATTATCGGTTGGGAGAAAGGAATTTTTCCTCAATTGCGGCTTCTGTAGTTTTACATTTTGTCAATTAGACAACTTTATTCAGCACATTTCCGAAGAGCATTTGTACCAGTTTACTATACTAAAGTTAGAGGAAGAAGTTGATCTGCCTCTCGAACTGGCTGAAGAATTGGAGGAGGTTGATGAGCAAATGCAAGCAGAATATGTGACTGAGGTAATTAATTTTCTTGTTTATGTACAGCCTGTTATAGAATTCATAACATCGCCGTGCCATACTAAAACTAACACCCAAATTGGTATTTGTTTCCTTTAGGGGTCAATTGCTTAGCTAAAATTATGTGATATAGCTCAAAAGACGACGTTCGGCTTCAGGATCACGAATCCGGAAGCGCTTTTTTAATATTTTGTTTCTCTGAAGAGATATTTGCAATACGAGTTGCAAGTTTTCATTGGTTGTTGTAATTACACTAGGCTGTCCCTAGAAACGTGCAAAAAAAGGGTACACGACGCACACGGACTTGGCATCGCGTACCCCAGGGTTATTTTTTGTAAGCGCTACCGAAGGCCGCCAACTCAGAAAGGTGTTATGCACATAAATACCATGGATCCCGCCCCAATTTTGGTATCGGACCCGAGTAATTTTTCGGTTTTTTTTGGCCATAACTTTCCACAGAAACAACAAATTAAAAAAAGCTTCCGGATTCGTCAAATCACGTTTTTTGAGGCCTCTCCCACAATTTTAGCTAATTTTTTAGAAGACGCGTATTTACGAGTAGATTGAGAATCCGGAAGGGGAAATTTGTTGAAGTCATGTAATAATATAGTTGAATGTACTTTGTTCTTATATACATACTTATGTTTTGTAGATCAGACAATCTTTGTAACTCTAATTGAATTTTTTCATGTCTTACATAATTTTTCTTCATTCGAAACTTTCATATCAAATAAATACATTGCGTTTTATAACGTGTTTAATATACAACCTATTAAACTCTAAAAGGTTATGGGCCCAGGGTGTGATATGAATGTTTCGCGAATCCGTGTATTGGCTAGTGAAGCAGATTGGCCAATTTGGAAGCGCAAAATACGAGATTTGCTGGACTACCATGAATGGTGTTTGGATGTCATTGACGGGAAGCTTACGAAGCCGGAGCCGTTATCAGGGACTCCAACTCATTCTGAGATTAAGATCCACAAAGGAAAGTACGATTTTTACAGAAAAGCTAACAGCTATGCAAAAACGATGCTGGTCAATTCTATAAAAGATGATGTGTATCAAAAGGTCATGGACAAAGAGACAGCCTATGACACTTGGAAGGCGCTGAGGGAGCAATTTGAGGCAACATCAAAGGATCAATTATTTAAGATTTGTACTGATTTCTTTGGCTATAATTGGGATCAAAATAAGGACGTATCAACCCATGTAGCGACTTTGCGAGGTTTGTGAAATGAGCTCAACAACGGATTAAAAGCTAAAGGCGAGAATTGTCTGCCTGATTTAATTCTATTGTGTAAAACGATGAATATTCTACCAATCAAATTCGAGTCTTTTCGGTCGAGCTGGATGCTGCTGTCTAAAGATGATGATAAGACTTTTGTGCAGTGTTTAAGTGTTTTTGAGCGCAACTTAAAGAGGCAAGACTAGATCCCAGAGCAACAAGAGGCATTGTATTCTAAAAGTAACAAACCATTGATGGAGAAATCTAAGCAGAAGAAGGATAGTAGCTGTAATTATTGCAAGAAAAGAGGTCATTGGGTACGTGAGTGCAAAAAGTGGATTGCTGATGGTCGGCCACCCAAGAACAATCAAAATCGAGAGTCGAGAAATCAAGAAAATAAAACAAATCTTTCGTTGGTGAGCGTTTCGACTGAGTTATATTCAGCAGATGCAAGCAGAACCACATGTTGGGTGGATAATGGTGCAACGAGGCATGTAACAAACAGCAAAGGATTTCTAGTAGATTATAATTCGTTTAACGGTGAATACAGCATCAAAGCAGCTGGGAAGGAATACCTAAAGGCATTGGGAAAAGGCTTAATCGATATGCTAGCAACAGTTAATGGCAAAAAGCTGAAGTTAACTCTGAAGGATGTTTGGTACGTTCCGGAAATAAATAGAAATCTTTTCTCGGTTTTGGCGGCGCAGGACAGGAATCCTGGTAGTGAATTTTATTCAACAAACACAACGTGCTGGCTTAAGGTTAATGGTAGTGCAGTAATGAGTGGACATCGAGAAGCTAAAGGAACCCTATTTAAAGCTGATATGAAGCCAGCTTTGCAGGATGAGATGCATGCAAATGCAGTGGATGATGACGAATCATTACTACAGTTGTATCACGAGCGTTGGGGACATCAAGATAAACGGCATGTAAGGAAGTCAATTCAACAAGAATTGGGAATAAGTGTCAAGAGTAATAATGATTTGTGCGAGTCATGCGTGTTCGGGAAAGCACATCGTTTACCTTTTGGCAACAGGATAAAAGCTACAAAGCCAGGGGAGTTAGTGACAAAAAATAGCCACCCCTAAGGGTTAAGTTAGAGCGCTAATTTTTTGCAAGGCTTATTTTCTCATCAATACCTATCGTTTCAGGGGGTAAGAGCTTTAGTATGTGTGATACAAATTTCTTTTGCCGTTCATTTGTCTGTTAGTTCCCCATCGACAGTGAAAATAGTTATTTTTGTACGCCTATTGTTCGAGCTAGAGCCACCTTTTCTCCGTGCATGATATAAACAATAATTATTCGGGGCCAAAGGTCCATATTTGAGGGTTTTTGGATTTTTTCTCAACTTTATATAAAAAAGCGGCACCTTTATCAATACATTTCTTCCATTTTCAAAGAGCAACCTTTTTGGCAGGAAAGTAATGTGCCTAATAAATTTTACTCAAATATCTAAATTTTTCCGGAAGCACAGACAGAGACTCACATGTATTAGTACAAAATATCAGCAAAAATAAAAGTTGTGGTTGAGAAACTACCTAATGTAGTGTTCATGCTGAGTTTTAAAAACAGCATTTTCCATTTTCGGTCGTACTTTTCATGCTGCCGCATTTCGAAAATGCGCGTTTAGCTAGTTTTCGAATGCTTAAGGTGCGTTCCTACATTGCAAGTAGAAGTATGCTTTCCTTTTCAGATAAACTCCATTTATTTTATAAAACTGAGTTCGTGGGTAAAGAAACCGACTTTATAAACTAACTTGGAAACTCTTCACCTCGAAAATTGCAACTTTTAACAGGAAACATTATTGGATAAGTACATTGACTTGCTTGGTGAGAAGATATCCTAATATAAACAGCGGTTCGCCCAAACGTATGCCACATTTTTTTCACTTTTTCTTCATACAAGGAAATTTTTGTTCGTACTCTACCTTCGTAGATGTTAAAGCTAATGCAGAAATAAAGTAGCATTTAGTTGCGTTTAGCTTACAAAACTGTATGGAAAAAATGCTGCATTTTGGGCTAAATGCTAAAATGCAAAATGCACGCTCAACATGAACAGCACATTATAAAGCGAGATTTCGTCACTTACATTACAAAAGCCGTAACCTATTATTTACTTTATAAGCCACTTGAAACGTAAGTTTGCTTTACATAATTTACTAACTTACTTCGTAGACGGAGAATACAAGATTTTGTTAAAATTGGTTGGAAACTAATAATTTTACATAGAAAAATGCAAATTTTCGTCACTCACGTTTGCTTTATATACTGAAAATATTTGGGCAAATTTTTTCAATGTTTTAATGCGTGATTGCTGACTTTTCCGCAGTATAACTAAAACCTTGAAGTTTCTTAAATAGCTATTTCAAAACGAAAAAAAATATATATATTTCGGTAACCCTAATTTATTCAAGTATATTTTCGTTAAGGACGATAATTTGATATATATTCCTCATAGTTCAACTTTGTATAATAGAGTGTACCACGGTGTAAAGAGGAAAAAAAAGTTGAAAATGTTCCCACCCAGTTTGAACACTTATAGGGTATATATGAGGTTTTCAAAATTTTTATTTTTTATTTTTTTGTCACCCTGTAAAAACAGCGAAATTAGTTTTTTTTTCTATAATTTCTATACTTTACGTTCGATTTTCAAAAGAATACATTTTTAGAAAGGTATTCACCAAGGTAATATTTCATCCATAGAAACTTTTAGCCCATCATGCCAAGTTCAGATTTTGTTCTATCTTTACTAAAAAAAAAAAAAAATTGTTTCCTGAAAACTAAGAAAAAAGAAAAGAATATTTACTTGCATATAATGAGGAAATAAATGTTGTTGTTGTTGTAGCGAGGGTAGCCCTGCCCAAATGTCAGACAGTGTCACCCCGAGTCCGAGGTCGATATAAGAAAACGGCCCGGGTCGTTTCGGCACGATGGGTACCGTTCTCGTAAAACCGGCAATGTAATGCATTTATGCTAAATATTTACTTGACTCTAATTTGCTGTAACGTTCTAGGCTACTTACTTTAGAGAATATATAACCTAGGCGTTCCTCGTCGGTAACTTCTGTACAAGAATCACTTACTACGTGAACAAATCGGCAGTATTTTAAGAATGGCATAAAAAAAAATTATTTTCCGCTTTCGGATTCTCAATCTACACGTCTTTTGATGCCCCGCTTTCCCCTCTTGGAAAAAATTTCGGTGGGGACCCGTAACTGCACTACTACCCAATTTTACTTGCAAGGTCTTTGAAAATCTTAAAAATAAACGCTTTTAAAATTTTGTTTGCACCTTCATCATCAACTTTCTTAACTTCTATTGATAGGGTCTCGACCACCGACTTGAATCGTAATTTTGTTTTTGAGAAATAAAAAACGATACCTTGAAGAGTTTTTTAACCCGAACAAAAATAGAACCGATTTTATACGCATACGAAGTCGCGGGCAAAAGCTAGTATCTAATATCTCAGCAACCTTATATCTTTCAAACGCCTACCTATTTTTTTTTTGTTTTTGCAGGAAACCGATGAAGGCAACGCGACCCTACGTAACTTTGAAAGGGTTGAGATAGAGTTTGATGAGACTGCAATGAGCGACGCAGTGCATGTTAAAGACGCAAAGGACGACGATTATGGGAGCGATTGGAATGAAGACACTGTAAATACATAATTTTTTTTATTAATAGAAGGACTGCCAGCATTTTCTATATCTGGTAAAGAAAGATGGATAACAGGTGTGTCGCACGGAAGAGAAGTCGTCTTTAACCTCCTCTGTGTGATATATATCCATTGCTGGCAGTAAAGTAGTTCTTCAATTATAGATACTCGTTTTACATGCTACTTTTTTTATATAGTTAAACAAAACAGATTCAGATTTTGATATTGATTCTGAATTGCCAGAGGAGAAAGATGAGGAAGAACCCGAAGAGCTCAATGACGATGCAGATTTTGCAGCTAGTATAGAGGTTCATTTACATTTCAGTTAACTTTTCTAGCATTGTTGTAATTGTACGTTTCCGCTTGTCGGTATCAACAGTTGCTTAATCTAGGAGCGCCGATGGATAAAAAAACGCTGCTTGCTATATGCAAGAGTTATGAGAAGCGCACCTCGCTCTGGGACGCTGATGTGCCAAGATATTCCAAATCAAGAGAAAAAGAAATGAAAGATATTACTAGCGAAGTGGGTCTTGGCAAAGATTATCGCACCGTACAGAAATTAATTGGAAAATTGAGTTCTAGGCTTCGAACAGAAATGATTCGTAAAAAAATCTATACATCGAAAGGAAAACAATATTCACCGCTTTGGCATACAGACATAAATGCTTTTATTAGACAAAAGAAGCCAAGTGCACCTGCGCCGGTAAGTCAAAGCTAGATTATAATTTAGATTTTTAGTAGTACCTTAACTGTAAAGCAATCTAGCCTAATCTGCTGGATAATAGTGAATTTACAAATCACGAAACTCCATATCGTCTTTGGCAATATGTTTGAAGACCATTTATAAGAGTGATGATTCGGTAGCAAACTTAAGAAACAGTGAAAAGTACCTTTTATAGTTAATTACTATCTAATGCTATTCGAGTTATTTGTGACTTTTGTCAGATATATTATGTAATGACTGCTGATTATAATCCAACTCTTATTGATAATTATCAATAAAATTGACGGTGCAGTGAAATAACGCCCGCGGAAATAACGCCTGCTGACAAGAGTTAATAGCTCTGCGCGATAATTTAAAGTTCTCTAGTACCATAAATAAATAAGTTTTTTCTCAATATCTTGACACTAGCGCCACCTATTTAGAAACAATTTCTTCAACGGACTGAAATTTATATTTTCAATACCAGCCACCTATCAATTTTTTTGTTCGCGTATGATGCATTGTCACCGAAACCTGAACGATTGCGAAAATTCCAAGACCACAAGTTAACGGAAAGTTAATTCAATATCGAATGTGAAAGCTATAGAAATGCAATTTTTCAAATATCGCAACCCGTGCACTCACGCGCCAATTAGGTAATACACACTCCAAATCCCCGATCTCAGCGCCATCAAGCGGTTCTTTGTTAGAGATACACATATGTATTTTTTTAAATGTTAGTAGTACGAATTTCAAATCATCCGTATTAGACCATGTACTCGAGAACTTCAAATTTCCACACGACAAGTTTTACTTATGTCTACATTTTATTAACTTTCGAAAGGGAAGTTAAGCCCGTCACCAAAAGGAATAAACGTCTGCGGTCTTCACTGCAACAGAAGTGACTGTGTCTCGGTGTATTTTATTTAGATAATAAGAATTTAGTCCCGAAAGAATATACGCCCGCCCAAATGTATAACTAGCTCTAAATGTAGGGGCACAATCACACAAGAGTCAAAACCATAATCATTTGTCCGATATTTAGGTGCAAAATAAGCCCGTAAGTTTAAGTAGTTTGCTTGCTTGAAGTAGTAGTTCATGGCTCGATTTACATGAACAAACAGCGCTTTAGGCATTGCATGTGTGTTAAAAAAAAGATATTGGTATCGTTTGATTTGGCGTACATTGGGATTGTGTTTGTTGTGATCAACATGGGCACAACATGGTACTGGCTTGATGCATTACCGACGGCTTTACTTGGCTGGCTACAAATCTTATTTTTATAGAAATTAATACCTTTTTCACTTGGTCACGGCATCACGCATGAACGGCTAGACCGATTTTAGTATTTCTTTTTGGTTATGTTTTTTTTTTAGTCAGAAGAAGGTTCATACGAAGGAAAAAATTGGGATAATTGCGCGGGTCTGGAGATATCGATAAAATCTAGACTCGGGAAACAATGGAATATACTTTTACGTCATTGGTATTTAACGAAAAGTATTAACTTGGGTAATAATATATCATCTTTTTCACTTCAGCCTGTGTATTTCTTTGAAAGATATTGTTCCGAAAGTGAAAGCTAGTAAAATTATAAAATAGAGGTGAAGGAAGAGATGGAGGTAAACATAAAGGTAAAAAGAAAAGTAGAGGTGGAGGCCTAGAAAAATGGTGAGGAAATAGTAAAAGCATATGAAGTAGATATTGGGCAGAAAGAAAGAAAAATGAGAAATATGATAACAGAGAAAGAGACAGACGAAGAGAGAGAATACAGAAACGTAAACTGATAGCTTAATGGAGGGGGAGACGGAGAAAGAGAATGAAGCTCTGAACGAAAAATCGATCGAGCCTCAAAATAAGGAAATTAAAAAAGGGGAAGGTGGGCCAAAGTTAATTTTTGAAACAGAACCTCGTCTATCGGGTCTGCTAGTAAATTTATAAATTTGTAACGCGATACACTGACAGCGCGCCGAGCTTCCCTTTGAATTTTTTACTGCAAATTACATTTTTTTACCGACTCGCAACGGCACCTGCAAAAGCAGATGAGTTTAGCTGAGAAGGCTTCGATGGCAGAAATACACTAAAGGAGTTTGCCACACAACTTCAAGGCGCGACCCCGTTAAGTAAACCGGTTTTATAAAGAATTTAAATGTTGCTTTTTCCGGGATGTGAACATGGAATGTTGGCATAGTATAAAGAACACATTAACGGTAAACCAAGGTGGCCGCGAGGAACCATGAATATTTATGGTGTCAACGGCGTACATATGTCAAAGGGAATTTAACAATAACTTCTATGGTATTTACGCAGATTTTAGCCTTCGTCATCATCATCATAGATATCCAGCAAACATTTAGGCTTGAGTTAAGTTGAGGGGCTTCTCAAACCTCAAACGTTGTCTCTTAACAGGAAAACCACTTGAGAACGATGGCGTTTTCAACCAAAAGGGCAGTTTTTTATATTAAAAAAAAAACACTTTCTCATCTAGTTTCTGTTTCTCAAGTTGAGAAAGGGATAGTTCTCTACTTGTACACCAATGGGATTCTCTAATTGAACTCAAGGGTATGAATAACTAATGGCGGCGATATACCAACAGGTTATCATAACCTCTAACGAGATTTTGCTGTGTTTTGGTGTGTTGCTTTTGAGTTTTTCCTACAAGTTGGCGGAACCTACAGTTTTTTGCCGACTCCGAACGGCACTTGCAAGGCAAATGAATTTTTTGCTGAGAAGCTCGAGTTTGCCAAACTACTGCCGAGGGGCGACCCCGTTTAGAAAAATTATTTTTCTAAATAATTTTTGATGTTACTTTTGCCGGGCATCGAACCGCCACGACTTGGTGTAGAAAGCCGAACACTTAACCGTTACACCACGGCGGCCGCCGTCAAGGGTATGAATACGACTATGAAAATAAATACCGAAAAAAACCATGATTTTTCTAAGTTAAAACGCCAGGAATTAGTTGACACAAATTTTTATTTACATGAATTTTAGTCTAAGCTCTTCAAATTTAATTTGAATGTTAGAAGCTGGAGATTGTGGAATATGTTGGATATCAACTTGAGAACTACCAAGTTTACAGAATATCTCTAAGGTAGGAGAAAAATTTTGGAATGATGTTGGATATGAACTTGAGAACTACAAACTTATCAAAACATCTCTAAGGTTGGAGAAAAATTGGAGAATTGTGTTGGATATCAACTTGAGAACTATACAGTTTTTCAAAGGTTGGAGTGTTTGAGCCATGTTTGCTGGGTATGTTTTAGCTGAGAAGCCTTTCATGGGAGAAATACACTCGGAGAGTTTATTACCACTAATTAGGAGAGACATCATTTAGAAAGATTTTATTTCCAAAGGCTTTTAATATTACTTTGCCCGGAATCATCGGCGTGACAGACCCGGCACACTATCTCTACACCACGGAGACCGTGAAGATTTAATACGAGAAGCAAGTTATTTGTCTTATATTCGCGTTTGAGCCAACAAAGGTATAATAAGTGACTTTCGGTAATATTTTGCGACAAATAAAACTTTCTGGGAGAAATTTCTACACTGATCAACAGACTATCCTGTAGACGCTATATTATGATATGATATGATTCTGTTTTAATGGCTATATATTGTGGATTTTGTTGGTTTTTTTTATTCTATATGATTATTTGGTTCATTCTGACACCCCAGCTTAGAGCAGGTGACGCTAAAGGTTCAGTAAATAAAGTTAATTCATTGTTGATGTGCAATAAACATAAGTTTGCTTTCACCCATCGATATGTAAAAATTATACAAAAATTTATTAAATTAAAATAATGGGGGGTTTTCGGGTGTTTTCTTCAAGGACTGAACACGAAATCACAACCTATTCATTTTGCAAAACCGAAACCGTGACCGTTATTTTAATCTGAAAAAAAAAAAAACGAAACAGTTTCAAAAGCCGAAATCGGTTCCAAACGGTTTTGAATTTTTTTAATGTCTTCTTTTTGTGGACACATATTTTATTTTACCAGCGGCTACCCTGAATAATTTTTATGGAAGATGGTTTAACAAGGTTACAAAATACACGTTTTGACCTCAATATCAAAACTCCGGAAGAGGAAATTGAACTATAGTCGAATTAAGCCATCGAAACAGAAATTTACGAGATCCAAAAAAAAAATGTTCAGTGTCGCGTCTCAGGAAGCATCACTCGTATTAATGTTCCATTTTAAAAGATAATGTAGAGTTAATTTTTTAAATTTATTTTGAAGAAATTTTTTACAGAAATAGCGGAAGTAATACTTATTTATTACTATATTGAAGAAAATACATCATGACCACCGGAGAAAAGTTATAAAAATTCATATTTGAGTTTCGTAGAAGCAACATTTTTTTGTGTTGGTGTTTTTATTTGGAAAACGAAACCCGTAACCAAACCGAAACTGGAACTTTATTTTATTCGGTTATATACCTTTGTTTTCTTATTAATAATTTCATTTGTGGTTAAACTAAAAAAAAAAAAAATTGTGAAAGTTGCACTAACACACATCAATGATTCAAAGCGTGGTTTGATCATGTAAAGGAACCATATTACAGAAAAAGTAAGTTTTAGATAAAAAAAAAAACACTTTAGATTTTGTTGTACTATCTAAAAAGTAAAAAATATATATATTTATATATTTTACAGACCAGCCGCAGTCTTGTGAAGAAAATAAGAACACCAGCCAGCCGTTTGTCCGGTGAAGAATGTGTGATGTTAGCACAAACGTACAGACAATTCCCAGCTCTATGGGATGTTAACGATTTAACACATTATTTTAGTAATAGACGACGAGAGGCTGCACAACAGTTTTTCGTAACATTCAGCCAAAAATGTGATTTGCAACTATCCAAAGACGATGTGGATAGTGAGATTTCTCGCCTGCGCAAAATATGTTCCTGTGAAAAGAAAAGACAAGTATTATGTAAACTTCAAAATAAAATATATAAGCCAGCTTTTAAATATTATGAACATATTAAATATCTTGAAGACGATGTAGCACCATACGAATGTCCAACATGTGGAAAATTAATTGGTGGTTCACAACAATTTAAATTACATTTATCATCACATGATGGCCTTCTACCGTTTAAATGTATTGTTTGTGAACATAGATTTAGGTGTTATAATAATTGGGTAGTACATTTACGGCGGCATGCGCATGATTACACATATAATTGTAATGTATGTAATAAGCGATTAGCAACAACAACCGAATTAAAAATCCATATGCGTATACATACCGGTGAAAGGCCATTCATTTGTGAATTTTGTGGTAATGCATATAAATCATTATCTGATCTGAAAGTGCATATGAGTCAACATGATCTCGTCAAGCGATTTAATTGTGAAGTTTGCACCAAGTCTTTTTTTAAAAAATCCAGACTAACCGAACATATGAGTGTTCACACTAAAATTCGCAGTAAAATATGTAATATATGCGATAAGGGTTTTACAACATCCAAACATTTAAGACAACATATGCAAATACATGCCGCCGAAAAGAAATATGAATGTAAAATATGTCGTAGACGCTTTGCTCAATATGCAGGCCTTAGTAATCATGTAAAATGCCATGGTACAACATTACCTGAAATTAGTTCGAAAATTGTTGAACCGATTGAAGCTCTTGATGAGGGTGAGGTAGATACACTTTACATTATTACAGATTAGCATACATATGTACATGTATCTACACCTTTTCCAGATTGAATTCAGAAAACTCCGAATTTATTTCAGAAAACGGCAATTGAATTTCAGAAAAACCAATTGGATTTCAGAATATTCAATTGGAGTTCAGAATGTGTAAATAGGATTTCAGAAATCGTCAAATGGATTTCAGAAAATATTATTTTAGTGGGGTTTGTCATGTTAATACTTCAATTTGTAGGTACATATATTTTACTTACTTGAGCTTTCAAATTATTTTCTAACTTTGAGCAATGAAATTAATGGGATCTGAAATCCAATTGATGTTTTCCACAGTTATCTATTTCTGAAATCCTAATTTCTGAAATTTACACATTCTATATATATTCTGAAATCCAATTTTAGTTTTCTGAAATCCAAATGCTTTTTCTAAAATCCAAATGACAAATTTTCAAATCCAATTGCTTTTTCTCAAATACAAATGACAAATTCTGAAATCCAACAGCCTATTCTGAAATTCAATTGCCGATTTTTGAATTCAATATGAAAAAGGTGTAGTAGGGCTCTTGAAATTATTCGAGTAGTTCGAATGATCGAATCTTGTTGTTGTTGTTGTTGTTGTATCAGTACTTCGTCCTGCCTAGTCGGAAGATCAATTTATAAAAAGTTACATGACGGATCAGACAGCGTTGTACTGATGTGACAGTCCTTTGTCGGATATGAATTTGGTACGTTATAGCACCATGTGGTACTAGCCCGGGGCGAAGTTTATTTTAGTAGCCTTTTACGACAGGCATACCTAAATACCTCGGGCATATCTACACCCCTAACCCGTAGGGTCGATACTTAAAATCGAATGTTACTATTCGAATAGTCGATGAGCTATTATAATTCGATGAGCTACGATTATTCGAATATTCGATCAACTGTAAAAATTCGATAGAGTAAAACTGTAAACCCTTAAATGTACGTCGCTACGCATATGCTTTTGTTAGTTAAAAACTAATATGTAACCGCTAAGTATTCGAATAGTCGAACAGAAATGAATATTCGAATAGTTCGAATATAAAGAGCTCTAGTATCTGGCCTCAGAAGTGTCGAGCATACTTAACTTTTTTTTTTTTTTTGATAAGCTTAATACTTTAACTAAAAATATTTGTTATTTTCTAACATTTCAATTAAAAAAATACGCCTTTTTCCTTGTGAGGCACGAATAGCTTTGCTCTTACTCAAGAGCTATGCCTCGACTTTACTTAGATTTTACATAATTACTAAGTTATTTGCTATAACCATACATGTATTTTATTTTTATTATTTGAAGTAAAATGTTGAGAGATTTGAAAGAGAGTTATTTGTATTTGGATCAAAGAAGAAATAAATCATTTCCTCTTATCCACCAAATAAAAATAAAAATCGTATAATACGATTCAAATTTGTTTTATTTGTTTCACGTCGACAAGAAACTGTATACAGCTAACCTTTATGAAAAGCGAACGACGAACATGCATTTTTTAAGCTAAATCGAACATTTTTAAGGTACAAAATAATAAATAACACTGTACAGCAGCCGGCTGGGTATTAGACGAAACCAACTTCTTGAAGAGATAAAGGGCCAGTTTTTCAGTGCAAGCTTAAGCTTGAGTGTGTTTAAACGGCCTATTTGTCTGTGGTTTAAACTTGCACTGAAAAACCGGGCCTGAGGCGGGGTAAAAAAAATGGCGGCCCCCGTTTTTCGAAGTTAGCCTCCAAACTTAGTTACGGGGTTTCGAAGTGGGCCCCTTCGAAGATTTGCTTTTCTAATTGTTTTGTTTTCCATTAAAAAAGTGTGTGGAAGAAGAACTATACAGGGCCAAAATTATATAATAATAACCGAAAATGTCATCTCGAAAATCTCCTTTAATTGTTAAAATTTTTATTTGGGGCCATCAGACGTTTTTTTTTCATAGAACTAAAAATTTTGATTTTGCGATATATGGAGCGATATATAGCAGTGAATTCAGCAGCCTTTCGACATTTAAATGAGAGAGAGAGCGCCAATTCGCTGTAAGTTATTGCTGGAGAAACTAGCAAGAAGGAACAGCTGATCGGTGACATAGCAAAACAACAACAAAAAATGTAAATTCAAATTGTTAGCCAATCAGAAAGGTAACCGCTGTTTTGTCTGCAAGTTTCTACTGATACCTGTTCGACGAAAAACTTGCAGAAATGAGATTTTGACAGCTTTTTACAAGACTCTCTTCTGCTGACAGTTCTTTGCTGGATTTTTCAAGAAACATACCTAAAATTTAGAGAAACTTATAGTTTATGTGTCCGAAATTAGGGCCGAAGCCTAACAAAACGGTAGCCGAAGTTTGGTGACCGAACATGCTCGAAACGGTAGCCGAAACCGAAGTTTGGTTTATAAAAAATAGTCGGTTTAATTTTTTATAAAAGATTTAGGTTTTATGTCCCGTTATATTTTAGTATAATGTGTATTTTTTTGTTGCGGGTAAAAGACTTTTTATAGTAATATAATGTAGTGTTCATGCTGAGCTTTAAAAGCAGCATTTTCCATTTTCGTTGGAACCTTTCGAAGATGCGTTCATGCTGCCGCATTTTGAAAATGCGCATTTAGCTAATATTCGAATGCTTAAGGTGTGTTCCTACATCGCAAGTGGAAGTATGCTTGCCTTTTCAGATAAACTCCATTTCTTTTATAAAAGTGAGTTCGTGGGTAAAGAAACCGACTTTCTAAACTAACTTGGAAACTCTTCACCTCGAAAATTGCACCTTTTAACAGGAAACATTATTGGATAAGTACACTGACTTGCTTAGTGAGAAGATATCCTAATATAAACAACGGTTCGCTCAAAAGTATGCAACATTTTTTTCACTTTGTCTTCATACAAGGAAATTTTTGTTTCGTACTGTATCTTCGAAGATGCTAAAGCTAATGCAGAAATAAAATAGCATTTAGTTGCGTTTAGCTTTCAAAATTGTATGGAAAAATGTTGCTTTTTCGGCTAAATGCTAAAATGCAAAATGCAAGCTCAGCATGAACAGCACATTAGACAACTTTTTTTCTGTTTATAATTAATATAAAACTGACTTAATTACCAAATTCAGGTGAACTTGTACTGAAAACTCTTGCCTTACTATTGTTTTACGCTCTGAAAATGGAAATTTTTGTAATATTCTATGGGCTATATTCAATATAAATTAATACATTTGTTCCTTTTCAAATTTCTGAAAACAATATCAAAACATTTGGAAATGAATTGGCAAACTATTTTCTTACCTAATACCAGCTCCTGCTTACTTACTCAGTTAGAGGTAGAGATGGGCGTCGTGCTCATCATGTGCTCGTGTTTGAAAATGCGATTTCGTGTCGTGAGCGTGCGTGATCGTGCTGGGACCGAAATCCAAAAAAAAAAAAACACGAACGAAAATTGAATACATTTTTGATTGAATACAGGTTGTTTTTGAACATTTTCCCATAAAACGTTGCTGGAAAAATTCTGAAATATATTAGAGGGGGTTAATTTGTAGGGTAGTGAAAAAGCCGAAAAATGGCCAGTATGCAAAATCTTTTACGGAATCTTTTAAAGCGTTTTTATTTCTTTTCGCGGGTGTTGTGCCGTGTTTTATTGATTTTTTTCCCGTGCGTGTTAGTGCCTACTTTCGAAATTCTGTTTCGTGACCGTGTCGTGCAGCAAAAATCATAGACGCGGTCATCTCTAGTTCAAGGTAACACGTGGTCTGCTTTGGATTTCAAAACTGGGTTTCGTATAATACGATAGAAAACTGCGAGTTACGGTGTTGCGCGATTTCCTTTATCTGCCGTATTTTCTTAAGTGTTGTTGCATGCACCTTACCAATAGCTCGGCGCGTGTTTCATCGTTGTGTGATTCTTTTTTTATTTTTAAGCTGCGGTTTTAGGTAATTGAAACGGCTTGCGGGACTGCTCTTATTGGGACAAGAAGACTAAAATTCTAATCGACAGGTATGCATTCGTCTCGCATATTTTCTTAAGTTGTAGTGCATGCACTTCACCAACTCTGCACCTTATACTCTTCTATTTTGAGATTATTGGGCCAAGCAGACTTGGAATTCTAATGTCACGTGTGCCTCTTTCAATCATATTTTCTAAAGTGTCGGTGCATGCACTTTTTCGCATATTCAGGTGGTAAAGCCCCTCGCTGTTGGTTAGAGTATCGTATTTATCAACCCCGACAACATCAAAAACGACACGAGATCTTCGCTCCATAACTGAAGCCTACTAGTACATTATCTGTGTTGTTATAGCATTGCTTTTTTTCCTTTATAGCTTGAGCCGGTAATCTTCTGCCATCTGCTTCAGTTATTTTCTTGTTAAATTTGAAAATTCATTCATAGAATGAAAGTGTACTTCATATACGAAATCAGCGAGCCTTTCAATATTCGAATTCATTATTGGCGTACGATGAAATTTTTACTGTAAACCAGTGTAATTATCAAATTAATATTTCCTCGGCTGAGTGAAAGATCCTATTAGCTCGACTGCCGGCACCAAAACTCCCTTTATTTGTAAGAGTTGGTTTGAAGAAGTGCATTTCAAAAACACAAGGGAATTATAATTTTGTATACATAACGGTACTACGTAACGGCACAAAATAATCGAGATAGAAAGAGAGTTCCATATATGAAAGTTCTTAGGTTGAAAAGAGGAGTCCATTAAGACATGTCCGTCCGTCTGTGTACACGATAAATTTAGTAAAAATTGAGATATTTGCATGAAATTTTGTATACAGGTTACCTTTTGGCCAAGGTAGGTTGCTATTGAAAATGGGCGAAATCGGATGATAATCACGCCCCCTTTTTCGATATCGAAAATCTCATAAATTGGCATAACTTGAGTAAAAATTTGGATATTTGCATGAAATTTGGTACACAGGTTACTTTCTGGCCAGGTTGCTATTGAAAATTGGCGAAATTGGATGATAACCACGCCCCTTTTATGGCAGGCATTTTTGAAAATTCGACTGGTCGTAACTTTTAAACTGACTAGTATCGCTTGTGATCGAAAATTAGGCCAATAAAATCTGGTGGTGGTGACTGGAGAGGTTCGTGGGGCTAGCCCCGTACCCCCATCCTTAAATTTCGGGGACGCCCCTGAAATATATACCGCCTATACCTCAGTTTTTTTCAATTTCTTTTCCATCGGTGCATATTTCATGCAAATCGGCCAAAAGGTTCGCTCACAGGAGGTTCCTAAATTTTTTCATGTCATGTATTTATATATTAAGAGACATACATAGATTACCGAGTATACCTGATGAAACTGGATAAAATCACCCTCCAACCACGCTCACTTTCGATATCGAAAATTTCGAAAACGACCTAACTCGGTAAGATAAATAACTAAAATAGTATAAACTTTTAGGTAAATCCTCCTGGGCCCTATATCCTTGTTACCCGTTCTGAAACCTACCGCTGGGTATTTAATGTTCGGTTCGCCCGAACTTAGACTTCCTTACTTGTGGGGATGAGTATTTTATTAGAATTCTGAGATAGGAATTTTTCCAATGAAATTATGTGATACAGTTTTGATGGAAGTCTTAAAATACGGGGAGCTCGTGGATTTCTAGGACATTTTTGAGCCGGCCGCCGAAGTAGAACGATCTTTCACTGAGCCGTCGGGTTGGTTTAGAGCTCATAAAATATTACGAAAATTTCCTTTTTATTTACAGGGCACATCGAAATCAGCACAAATTGGTACAATTACAGCAAGTGAAACAAAACCCAAGTGCATGCCCATGCCTAAAGATATTACTTTGAACAATGAACAATGTATATTATTAGCTAATATTTACAAAAGTCATTCATGTCTATGGGATGATACCGACATAACATATAGATTTACAAATCGCCGCAAAGATGCGTTAAAGGCTATACACGAACAATTTAATGAGCTATCTGGATTAAGCCTGACACAAGATGAGGTACAAAATGAAATTGCAAAGTTTCGAAAAACTTGCTCGGCTGCAAAAAAACATAAACTAATATGCCAAAAAGAAAAAACAGTATTCACACCAACATGCCAATATTATGAACACATTGAATATTTAGAAGTTAATGTTGCACCATTTCAATGCTCAATTTGTGAGAAAGTACTTTCTGGTATAATTCAATATAGCGTACATGTTGCATCACATGATGGATCGCTGCCGTTCAAGTGTAACATTTGTGGGCATGGTTTCAAAGAAACCACAAATCTAGCGGTTCATTTGCGAAGGCATGTACAGGAATATAATTACAAATGTGAGGTGTGTGATAAAAAAATGACAACATCATCAGAAAAGAAAATCCATATGCGCATACATACCGGCGAAAAGCCTTACGTTTGTGATTATTGCGGCATAAGTTTTACAACATCTTCAAAAATTGTTGCGCATAGACGGCGACATGAGAAAGTATATACTCATTGGTGTGAAATATGCAATAAAGGATTTTTCTCAAAGGGCTTACACAGAGAACACATGGCTGTTCACGGTGGCGAGCGCAATTCAATATGTGATGTATGCAATAAGGGATTTAAAACAGTTAAACATCTTAGCCAGCATAAATTAATTCATTCCGACGAAAAAAAATATAAATGTAAAATTTGTGGTAAACGTTTTGCACAACATGCGGGCATAAGTGGGCATATGAAATCACATGGCACAACATTAGCCATTGTTAACCGTATAAAAACTGATGACTGAATGAAAACATGTTTACATTTAACTTAATTTTAATTTGTCGCAATAAAGAACTTTTGATGATTGAAATATCGGACTTTTTGATGTGTAAACATCTTTGCGCTGGGGGTCATCCAGAAAAAGTTATGCTCAATGTATTTTGTTCTTGTAAGTTGTTATGTGTCGTGAGTACAGAGTAGTAGAGAACGTAATTCTTGCATGACTGGTTGCTGACATCACTGAGATATGAAGACATGCATGGATGAAGGGGTATGTCGCATTTTGAGTGAAACGAGAAAATCGGCTTTAAAGTTTTGCTTAAACATTTGAGGTTTTTTCGAATCTTTATGGAAAACTGACAAAAAGACGTTGCATAATATGCAATAAAAAGCATAAGTTTATATTTATTGTGTTCTATGAAAAAATCGGAACATACCCCCTTCTTCCACAATTCATATTGAAAAGTTGTGTACATACCCCTTTCATCCATGAATTATCTTCTACAATTTTCACGATAGGCAGATTCTGATAAGACAGAAATATAGATCTGCATAAACACTATTCACCAATGCCAAAAACAGAAATTGAGTGAGACTGCGACATACCCCCTTCATCCATGCATGTCTTCATATATGCGTGTGTATATCCAAGTGCTTTGCTGGCGCTTTGTTAATCGTGTTTAAATACTAAAACACAAAGGCGAGCACTTGCTGAGACGTGATTTATTGTTGCGGGGCTTGTTTTGTTTTTATTGTTAAAAACAAATTAACTATCTCTTACTTATATATGAGGCATAAAACTCGTGATTATGTATGTTAATTTGGTTGGAATATAAAGAAATTTAATTAAAGAAAGGAAAAAAATGGGATAAAAGGAAAGAAAGGGAAAGGAAAGGAAAGAAATGGAAAATAAAGGAAAGAAATGGAAAGGAAATGAAAGGAAAGAAAAGTGCTGGAAGAGAAGAGTAGGGGAAAAAGGTAAGGGAGAGGTAGGCGAAAGGAAGGAAAGTGAATGGAAAGGAAAGGAAAATAACTGAAGGGAAAGGAAACTGAAAGGAAGAACACACAAATTAAAGGAAAGGGAAGAAAATAAATTAAGGTGAAGAAAATTAAAGTTAAGGAAAGGAAAGGAAGGAAAAGGAGAGTAAAGGACAGGACAGGAATGGTAAGGAAACTAAAGGAATGACTAGGAAATAAAAGTAAATTAAAGTAACGGAAACAAAGGAAAGGAAAGAAGAGGAGAGAAGAGAAAAAGAAAGAAAAGTTGATGAGAGATGAGAAAGGAATGGAAAAGAAAGGAAAGGAAAATAGAAGAGGGCAAAAAAGGAAAGAGGTAACTTTTGGGTAGTTTGGGTTCATATTGAGGTCATGTTGGGGTTGTGTTGAGGCTGTGTTGGGGTCACTTTGAGGTCATAAAACGGTGATAAGCTTGGATGAGAACTAACCGTTCGTTAAATAAAAGCTTCTTTCATTTGCTGCTAGTTATTCATAGCTATTCATGGAAGGCGTTTTTTTTAACAAATAACGGCGAATTCAGCAGCGAAAGAGCGAACTTTTACATTTAATTGATTAATAATTATGAATAATTCTTCTTAGGAAGGCGTTTCTTTCTCTTTTGCTGGATGTTGGTTGGACAGCTTTCAAAAAACGGACATATTAGCGAATCAGAACAGCTGTTTTGCCTGCAAGTTTTTACTGAATCCTGTTCGAGAATACGTAACAAATTTGAGATACGTTTACAAAACGCTCTATTGCTGGAAGTTCTTTGCAAATTTTTCAAGAAACAGAAAGAACAGAAATTTATTTTGTTGAAGCATGGCGCTAAATCGCAATGATACAATCTATTAAAAGAGCGTGCAATTGCTAGCGTATGCCGATGATAACTATTGATATCATTGGCCTCAACAATCGCGCCGTAAGCGCTGCCTCCTCTGGACTGGATAAAGCAGCGAAAAAGAGGGTCTTGCGGTCAACGAGGACAAGACGAAGTATTTGCTGTCATCAAAGAAAGAATTGGCGCATCTGCAGCCACGTCACTGTTGATAGTTACAAATTTGAAACATTGATGGACTTCGTCTTTTTGGGAACCAGCATTAACACCGAAAATAATATTAGTCTAGAAATCCAACCGAGAATCACTCTTGCCAACAAGTGCTTATTTGGCTTCCTCTCTCGAAGAGCAAAGATCACGCTATATAAGTCTCTCATCATACCTGTCCTCATGTATGGATCAAAATCATGGACAATGTCAAAAGATGAGATGGCCCTTGGAGTATTTGAGAGAGAAGTTCTCCGGAAGATTTACGCAAACCTGACCATAGTCCAGCGAATTAAAGCCCAAAGGCTCTGCTGGCTGGGTCATGCCATGCGAATGGACGAAGAAGCTCCAGCCCACAAAGTTTTCCCATCGTCGCCAGAATTCGGCAGCAGAGGAAGGAGGAGGCCTTGGTCGAACTGTCAAATTTATTCACTTGACAGTTCTACAACAAGTAGTCAGAACTTACCAGCAAAAAATCTGCTGAAAAATCTTGCAGCAGAACTCAATTTTCTGCTCTCACCAGTCGGAAAAGTGGCGTACGGGATCACTTTAATGTAGTTCGTGACTGTTTCTGACAATTTCTAAATGTCAAATTGGTGTAAGGGATCAGTACCCCGTTTCTGTAAAAGTCGAAAAATACCTCAAAAGCAAGTGAGAAAATAAATCGACAAAATACAAATTTTTTTACAGAAACAAAAAAATGAGTGTGACGTCAATATGACGTCAAATCGACTATTTCAGTCGAGACGATCGATCGAATTGAGTTACAGAAACGCAGTACAGAGCTAATGTTTTTTTTTTTTTGAATAGGTTGAAGTTTTCCACCACTTTAAACACTTGTAATACTTCGTTTACACCTGGTATAAAAATTTACTTAAAGCTGCATTATAAGGTTAAACAGGGACAAAGGAAATTTTTGTAATATTCTATGAGCTATATTTAGTAATAAATTCGTTTGAAAATTGTAAATTCTTTCTAGGATATATTTTAGGATTTGTAATAGACAACAAGATAGGGAATTCCAGGGAAGTCCATGCTGATATGCAGTCTTGAACTCAAATCGGCAACGTATGTCATAGTTCGACCATATTTTCCAAAGTGTTGGAGCATGCACTTAAACAACTCTGCACCTTCCTACTTCAATAGGTTAGCCGTATTTCAGGTTTTTATGACGCTAACTCGTTTTTTTTCGTGTTTATCAACTCTGACAGTATCAAAACCGGCAAACGAATTTCTTTACATGACTGAGACGTACTGTACATAATAGTCGCTATTTCTACGTTTATGACTCTACAATAACTTGAGCCGATATCTTCTGCCATCTGCCTAATTTATAGGTCACTGGCTGACCCGGCAGACGTTGCCCTGCCACAAATTTTTTTCCCTGCATGTTTCTCTAACCCGATCCCTATATCTATCTTAATCCCTATCCATATCTCTTTCCCCATCGCTATCCCTACCATAAGGTTCTGAAAGGCAATATGAAAAAAAACTGACGGGTGCTGTAATGCATGTCTAGCAGGGTTTAATTTAAAAAAGTGTCTTGTGTCCTATTGTGGCCGGATTATGAAATTTAAAAATTTGAATGAAAAAAATCGGGCCAGTATAGTATAGGAGCAGTGTTGCCACACGTAGGGTTTTATCCCTATTTGTAGGTCTTTTTGGCTAAAAAATGTGTGCGTAGGGTAAAAGGTCGGCTTTTACATATTTCACGAAATGTAGGGTTTTTTTACATGGAAAACATTCAAGGTGTAAAAATGCACCGTTTGTTGCCAACATGCGTCCTGTGAGTTTTGTACTATTACAAAATCCAGTAATTTTTAAATGGCTTTAATTATTTTAATACATAATTAAGATAATCGCACACGGTTTGACGTTTAAGAAGCTTCAACTTTAAGAATAAGTAAAGATTTTTTTGAAAAAAATTCTAAAATTATGACAAAATTCACTTTAAAAATGCCTTTTTCCCCATACAAAGGGCGAAAGAAATAGGCACCCCTAAAGGGGCAATTACATAAAGCTTTGTTAACCTCGCCTGACATTTGCAACCTCAAAACTTTGCGCTCAACTTCAGAGGTATGCTACAATGAACGCTTTGACGCTTCTCTTTTATACATTTGTTTTCTCCAAATTTTAATTCTTAAATTAAAGCATAGTCAACAACATCTGATTGTCAAAGCTAGCAAAGCAAGCAAAATTTGAGAGTTTGCCAAATTTCAACCTTGCTTCAACTTTGAGGTTTTCTATTTGCCATGTTTCGTTGAAACACGTACATTGAACTTATCTGTCAAAGTCAAAGTCCGAGGTAAAGTTGATATAAAGTTTTATGTAATTGAGGCTTTAGGGTTAAGTTACAGCGATGATCTTTTGCAAATCTTATTTTCTCATCAATTACTAACTTTTTGGGGGGTTATACAAAAAAAAAAAAAACATTTGTTTTTTATTTGAATCACCCGAATATACATTTATGTATAAAAACTCGTTCAAGTTTGTTGAAGCTAATAAAAGTATCTGAAAAAATACCTATTTTTGATCATTTCTGTATAAGCATTGTCCTATAAAAAAATTGCAATATATCGTCCCCTTTTTGCGTTTTTATCGTAACCACCATTTTTTCGAAATTTACTTTTTGATGCAAATTTGTTCATCATCCCTTAGCGCATCATCTGGTAAAATTTTATAGCTGAAATCCTCACAGTTATGTCAAAAAATGGCTATCTTTTTTATCGTATCCACCAATTCATAAATGAAAAAAAAAAAAAAAAAATTTAAAAAATGCTCTCCTTTAAAATTTCCTTTTTGGCGTTTACGATAAAAACGCAAAAAGGGGATGATATAGCTATGCGGTTTTTAATATTTCCGCAAGGAAAAAAATGTAGGGATTTTTGTAGGTATCTTTTTTTTAACGCGTAGGGTAATCTAGAGAGTTTTACTTCATTTATAGGGATTTTGGAGGAAAAAAATGTGGCATCACTGTATAGGAGTATAGATATAGATATAGAAAAAGAAGAAGATGAAATATTTTATTCGTATGGGAGGTGACCCGCCCCGTTTTTTTTTGTCCCCAGTTTTTTTGGAGGTGATATGGATTAATCTCTCTTCACCAAATTTCAATGTCGAAATATTTACTTCTCGAGATATGGACTATGAAGTTTTTCATTCGTATGGGAGGTGCCACGCCCTCTTTTTCGTTATCCCCAGTATCTTTGGAGGTGGTAGAGACCGAGCACATATAAAATTTAGTGGTATAACCTAAATACTTCCAGAGATATTGACTATGAAATTTATCCTTCCTTTTTGGGAGTGCCCTTCCTAGTTAGCCTACGCCAGGTCACGGAGCTGGACATAAAGGACTTGATGGCCTTCAACAAGTTATCTAAATGGTTCGAGCAGGAGTAACGGCATCGGTTTAGGAGCGTCTGTCCCGGTATTCTGCTATGTGGAGAATCCCGATAATACAGGGATTTCCCATATGTCAGGGTCCGGGAACTGACTTTCCTAATATTGGTGGTATCAGAACGGGCCTCTTGATACTGGCCTAGGTGTGCCTCTGCGGCAGCCACTTGAACCTAACCTAACCTAGGTTGAAAAGAGGAGTTCATTAGGTCATGTCCGTTCGTGTATACGATAGATATTAGATATTTGCATGAAATTTGCTATGTAGGTTACTTTCCGGCCCAGGTAGGTTGCTTGAAAATGGGCGAAATCGGATGATAACCACGCCCTCTTTTTCGATATCGAAATTTCGAAGATCACATAAACTGGCATATCTCGGTAGCTGCAATGGCTAAAATGATATAATTTTATAGGTCATTCTCTTATGATTTTTCCATAATTTTTTTTAGTGGGCGTGGCATGGCCCACTTTTAAGGAAAATTTTTTTGGAAATTTTACTGGTCCTAATTTTTAAACTGATTACGATAGAACGATGAAATTTGGCACAAGGCATAGTAGTATCGTTGGGAGTATAGCTGTTGAAATTGGATCAAATTGCCCTGCAACGATGCCCACTTTCGATATCGAAAACTTCTAAAATCACCTAAATTGACATAATTCAGTAACGGAAATGGCTAAAATGATATAATTTTACGGGTGAATCCCCCTGGTCAGTATATAATGATTTTTTGATAAATTTTGTTAAGCCCCTTTTTATGGGAGGAGTTTTTGAAAATTCGACTGGTCATAACTTTTAAACTGATTACGGAGGAACCATGAAATTTGGCACAATGTATACCTACCTACCTATACTAACATTATAGGGAGTATACCTGATGAGGTTGGACGAAATCGCTTTCCGACCACGCCCACTTTCGATATGGAAAATTTCAAAAATCACATAAATTGACAAAATTCGGTATAATTTTTTGTTAAACTTAGAAGTGGTCGAGGCGCCGCAAATTTTTAAGGGGAGCATTTTTGAAAATTCGTCTAGTCATAACTTTAGGTTAGCAGGTTTTATGGTACTATAGGAAATATTCCTGATGAAAATGGTAAAAATCGCTGGGTTTACCCGAATTAAGACTTCCTTACTTGTTCACTTTGAGGGGTTTCTCACTCTCATATAAGTTTTGTAAGCAAAACAGTATGAAATGGTGAAACAGTTCGGAAAAAATTATTAAGAACTGCCCTGTATGTGATACAGTTTTGGGAAAAATCCTGAAATACGCGAAGGCTCAAGGAATTCTAGGACGTTTTTGATTTGACCGCCGAGGGGGAACGATCTTTCACTGAGCCGTCGGTTTGTGTTTAGAGCTCTTAAAATATTACGAAAATTTCCTTTTCTACTTACAGGGCACATCGAAATCAGCACAAATGGGTTCAATAAAAGCATTTCAAACAATACCCAGACCAATGCCTAAAGAAATTATTTTGAACAATAAACAGTGTATATTATTAGCTAATATATACAAAAGTCATCCATGTCTGTGGGATGATACTGACATAACATATAGATTTAACAATCGCCGCAAAGATGCGTCAAAGGCTATACACAAAGAATTTAATAAGCTATCTGGATTAAACCTGACACAAGATGAGGTACAAAATGAAATTGCAAAGTTTCGAAAAACATGCTCGACTGCAAAAAAACAGAAGATAATGTGTCAAAAACAAAATACAGTATTCACACCAACATGCCCATATTATAAACACATTGAATATTTAGAAGTTAATGTTGCACCATTTCAATGCTCAATTTGTTTGAAAGTAGTTTCTGGTATAATCCAATATAGCGTACATGTAGCATCACATGACGGTTCGCTGCCATTCAAGTGTAACATTTGTGGGCATGGCTTTAAAGACAGCACAAATTTAGCGGTTCATTTACGAAGGCATGTAAAGGAATATACGCACCAGTGTGAGGTGTGTGATAAAAAAGTGCCAACATCAGCAGATCTTAAATCCCATATGCGCACGCATACCGGCGAAAAGCCTTTCGTTTGTGATTATTGTGGATTAAGTTATACAACATCATCACAAATGGTTGCGCATAGACGGCGTCATGAGAATGCATATACGCATTGGTGTGAAATATGCAGTAAAGGATTTTTTTCAAAGCGCTCACACAGAGATCATATGTCTGTTCATGGTGGCGGGCGCGATTTTGTATGTGATGTATGCAATAAGGGATTTAAATCAACTAGACATCTTAGCCAACATAAATTAATTCATGCCGAAGAAAAAAAGTATGAATGTAAAATTTGTGGTAAACGTTTTGCGCAACATTCGGGTATAAACGCGCATATGAAATCGCATGGCACAACATAAGCCGTTGTTAAACGTATAAGTATTTGTCTACATTTAACTAAATTTTAATTGACGCAATAAAGAACTTATGTATTGATTATTTAAATATCCAACTTATTTTATTTGAGCTAGTTACTTTTTCGAACAGTTTAGTTTTAAAGCGGTTGGATCGGTCTTGGATTGGAATTCGCCGTTTGCTAAATAATATTTCTTTTACGTTAGATTGAAGCAAAGCGAATTCATTGAAGTCCGAATCGCCATATGATTTCTTCTTCTTCCTTGTATATCGTCCTGAAGGTGCTAAATTGGTTTCGATGCTTCTTGTCTGACATTTGCAGCTCGAGAAAACCAAAACAAAATACATGGAGTGTGTGTGTGTGTCGAGTTGAATTCGCTCGCGACCCCCTTCTGTATTCGCCTTGGGTTGAAGTGGTTGTCGCAGAGGCACACTTAGGCCTTAGAAGGGCCGTTGTAATACCACCACCACCGTTACTCCACCTCTTCGAACCATGTAAAGGAATTGCTGAAGGTTATCAAGTCCTTGATGTCTTGCCCGGCAACCTAGCGTAAGCTATGCAGTAAGGGAGCTCGCAACGATGTGTGTCGGGGAGTTGCAGATGAAGTGCTCCATCGTTTCTTCCCCTTCGTCATATTAACAACTTCTACGGCATCGTCGGTAGGACACACCTAGCCTGGCTGCGTGCCTTCAAATAAGGAATCACCCGGTTATTTCCCCTATTAATTTGGATATTTCCACACTTAGGGTGTAGATGTGAATACGCCACCTCAAATAACGTTGCAAACGACATTTCTTTCAAAATGTGTTTTGTGTTGTGGATTCTTATTCTATTTTGAGTATTTTTTGGGCTCCAATCCCAAAGAGAGAGCTATTTAAAATGTTTTTTTTCTTTTTTTTTTTAGCTAGCGACCATATGGCGACATCAAACTGGTTTTTTTTTTTTTTTTTTGTTTCTACCGAACATTTTATATTTTGTCGCCGTGTGTATGTTGAGAGCTTTTGGAATCCCAGTTTCGCTAATTTCATGAAGATTGTATGTTTTCATAATAACCTGCATGTAATAGAAATCAAATCCAAGGGAAAGAATATCTGGATGCGGAATTGCCCTGATGTAAAATTCAAAAAATTGAAAATAATAATTATGGTTGAGGAAAATTAGTAAAGCTAAAGGATAATGATTATGGCTGAGTAAAATGGTTGTGCTCAAAAAAAAAAAAAAAAAAAATAATTAACCTTGATCCAAAATATATAAATTGAACAATAATAATTAAATTCCGATTTTTATGATTTAACTCATAATGATTACCGCCTCTGATTTTTAACTTAATTTTAATTAAATCATACAGTGCGTAATTAAAAAAGATATGCCGAAATACTTATGTAAGTTATGGAGCGCCAACAGATCGATCAAAAAAGCATTCATGTGCCAAGCGTCTATTGCTCTCATAATTAAGAAAGGTATGAGTATAAAAATTGATCACCTTTTACAAAGTCCATAGTAAACAAATTACATATATATTTTTAATATTTCATTTAGCTAGAGACTATTCACTTGAGGGAAACAAGCTAGCTTTGGAATGTGATGGAACCGAAATAGATGATGATGAAACTTTAGAAGCTTTTTTAAAAGAGAAGAGCACTTTAATAATACTAAATGCATGCGAGGTTCGGCTTCCATCCAGTGTGAAACCAGCTTCCAGTATGATACGGACTCCTCCGAGCATGATACCACCTTCCGCCATTTTTGACAGCACCACAGCACAGCAAAGTGAACAGGTCAGCCAACAGAGGTTTTTGGCCGATATTTCATCTTGCCTTACGCCCAGTATGATACCACCTTCCGCCATTTTTGACAGCACCACAGCACAGCAAAGTGAACAGGTCAGCAAACAGAAGTTTTTGGCCGATGTTTTATTTTGTCCTACATTGAGTTCTAAGGATGCATTGCTAGTACCAGTACAGTCATCGCCCCAAGAAGAGTCTTCTGGGAAAACCTTTCCACAAAACAATTGCCAGAAGCTTCTATATAACGCTGAGGATGAAAATACAAATGTGTCCACTTCGAGTGAGAGAGCAACAAAGGCGATGTTGGATTTATTTTATGATTTTGAAATACCTTGGAATAAAATTTCAACAGAAATTCATAAAGTACTGGAAGATAAAAAGCCGTTAGGAAAATTGTTGACACAATTTTCAAATACTATTGTAAACGAGTTACGGCAAAAATCAGAATACATTCCCATGAGCGTTTACCGACGCATTGCGAAAATGGCCGCTACCAAGTATCCCGAATCTTTTCTTGAGAGAGATGCACAACAAATTATCATGTCACGCATTCCACTTTCGTTAATTACAACTATGAGAAACCGTAATAACTTTTTGAATTCCTCGGCTAAAAAGGGCTCAAATGTGCCTTCAAAACAAAAGATTAATACAATGTCACGTAGTTGCGTTAACTGGCAGCCAATCTCATGCAATGAAGAAGAAGAAGATTGTACATCGAAAAAACAGTTTTTAATAACAATGCACCAAAAGAAATCCCTAGAGCAATCAGAAGAGGAAACTGTTTTGCAATATATGGCTGATTGCTTTGCTCAACAAAGAAAGTTCTTCAACAATGCACTAAAAAAACCAACAGTTCAAGAAATTCTTCAAAATTGGCCAATGATATTTTACAAAAAGTGCTTATTTCAACATTTTGAAAAATTAATGGAACTCGATGTTTCAGCATTCAACGCGAACTATAGAGCATCCGCAGTGAAACTGAAAGCGTTTTTCAAAATTCCAGAAACAGGAAATGATGAAGACATTATAAAAGCGATTTCAAAACATTTTAAGGAAAACCACGAGCTATTATTTTCAAAATTTGAGGTATGATTACACTATACGACAAAGTCAACTTTTTTCTGTGTATTGGACCAAACCATTTTTTTTTTTTTAAGAGATTGAGACATTAGTAAAAAAACAATTTTTCCGTTTTTCGAAGTTAAGCGGGCTACTCACCTGCCAAGAAATGCCTCAAGAAAAAAACGAGCATATATTTCTTGTGCCTGGTCAAGAAATTTTGACGTTTACCAAATTTTCCATTATTTTGCAAATTACTCTTATAAAAATGTACAAAATATGTTTAGCGAGACATGCACTCACCTTTTCCGTGAATCTGCACGTTTACCTCAAGAAATATATACGAGCTTATTTATTTCTTGAGGTAAACCGGCGTTGCCAACTATCGAAAAGTGCAGTATTTTTTCTTATGAACTGAGTATTGGCTCAAGAAAATTTGGCGTGAAAAAACGTTTCTTGACCATTTCTTGAGCGTTTTTTTATATGGAGTTTGACATTTCTTGGCAGGTGAGTAGCCCGCTTTAGCCCCTAAAACTTAAGTGGTTATGGACTTTCGAAGTTCGATATTGGCGCCTTCATTTTTAAGCTATTGCATAGATTTTATCGAGGGCTTGGCACCTAAATAAAAAAAAAAAAACGGAACGGATATTTCTCAAAAAAGGTTCGAAAAGGTTCGGTGTTAGCAACAGGTTGAATACATAAAATTGGATCTCTATCATAGAGTTAATGATAAAGTTAAAGTTAACCTTAACTTTGACTTTGACTTGGACTTCGACTTTGACTTTGCCTTTGGCTTCGACTTTGACTTTGACGTTTACTTCGACTTTGACTTTGACTTGATAATATTCTTTATAGTAAAATTTGTGTTAGCAGAAATAATAAACATAAATTTAGAAACATGCGACTTGAATTCATTTTTTTTCGATGATCTGATTACACTATAACACTTCTTACATACACTTTCCAATAAAAAAAATACACACCAATCAAAGAAGTGAAACAATCCGGCAACGCGCACATATTAGCTATTTCTTTCTTTTTAATTACAACATATACGAAAGGCCCAATTTCGAGCTTCGAAAGCCCATAACTAACTTTTTGGAGGCTAACTTCGACAAAACGGGCAAACAACTTTTTATTTATACCCCAATCTCACCAAAAATTATTGGTCCAATACGCAGGCGGGTGCAGTAAAGTGTTCATGGTGATTTCATTTCAGCTAAAAAATTTGCTTTTAATTGCCCTCTAATTTTTTCGTGTTTGATTGCAATGTAACGGGCCTACCTTAATAAGAGCGCTCGGCATATCATTTTTTTCGCCAACGTCAGGCAACATGCGACATACTCAAATGAAAGGGCGAAATTGCCCAAATTCTCTCTTCTTTCTTTCCCCTATTTTTCACTTCACCTTTTAACGCGCTGTCAAAATAGAAAATTGCAATTGCTCTGCGCTGACGCCACGCTGTTTGTATTAAAGGGTCGAATACATAAAGCTTTGTTAACCTCGCCTGACATTTGTTACCTCAAAACTTTGCGTCCAACTTCAGAGGTATGCTACAATGAACGCCTTGACGTTTCTCTTTTATACATTTGTTTTCGTTATTTTTTTCTTTGCATTCGTAGTGTTTTAGTTAATTTATTAATTTAATAGAGAGAAAAAATGAATTAATTATTATTTTCTCCAACATTTTATTCTTTAATTGAAGCAAAGTCATCAACAACTGATTGTCAAAGCAAGCAAAGCAAGCAAAATTTGAGAGTTTGCCAAATTTCAACCTCGCTTTAACTTTGAGGTCTCCAATTTGCCATGCTTGGTTTAAATACCTATACTGAACTTTTCTGTCAAAGTCAAAGTTTGAGGTAAAGCCAAAATAAAGTTTTATGTATATATGTAAGTTCAATATACTTATGTGTTTCAACGAAACATGGCAAATAGAAAACCTCATCATGTAAATCATCCTTTAAATTAATAAAATTACCAAAACACTCTGAATGCAGAGAAATAAATAACGAATACAAATGTATAAAAGGAAAGCGTCAAAGCGTTCATTGTAGCATACCACTGAAGTTGAGCGCAAAGTTTTGAGGTTGCAAATGTCACGCGAGGTTAACAAAGCTTTATGTAATTGACCCTTTAGGCTTGTACAAATTGTATGGGCATGAGGATTTTTGACAGCTATTTGACGATGGCCGCGCTTATTAAGGAGGGCCTACAAATCGATTTGCACAGCTTTTTACAACAAAAAAAGAAAGAAAAAAATGTAAGGCCCTTCAAATCAACGGCTGTTTATCTTGCTTCACATTTTATTAACGAAACGAAATCGCCATGATATAAAAATTACATTTATATTTTTTAACTTATAAATAAATTTTAGGGAACAACAGTTGAAGATATCAAGATGAGAAATAATATTTTAACCCCATGGATTTCAACCCTATGTAAGTTTTTTTTACTATCAGGCAAGGGCGTACGCGGGGGGGAGGAGGCAGAGAGCCCTTACCTTACCGAATGAAAATGAATGAAAAAACCCAAGAAAAATTAAAATTACTTAACAAATATATAAATGGCCTCCTCTTTGCGAACCCTTGAGAAAAGCTGGGTACGCCCTTGATAATAAATATTAAATATTGAAATTTTGCCTTTATTCAAATTTCTAATATTTTTTTAGACACATCTCTTTCAAATAAAACTGACCCAATTTCGTATATATGGCTAGAAGGCGAAATCACCGCACAAGATACTACGTCTGATATGGTCAACCTTGTTTTATGCGCTCTTTGTTACTATTACATATTTAACATAGAGTATCCTAAAGATATTTCGCAAACATGCGAGTTTTTAATGCGATTCTTTTTCAAATTTTACCCATCACAAATAAGAGGAAGAAAAAAACATATAAATAATTTAAGAAAAATTAACACACTAATTTTTAAAATTGATAATATTTCTTAAGTAAAATTGTAAGCTATACCCGTACGTATAATATAATATTTAAATTTATTTAGTTTAGTTTTTCGTACTAGGATTTTTTTAATAAAAATTCGTTTTTTTTTACAGATATCAGTGATTCTGTAACCGTAATAATTACCGCTACAAAGATAAAGTTACTTGTTGCATTAAAATTTTAAAAGTTTGTTATCTAAAAAAACGTTTACATTTGTCGGTTACTCTAAAATTAATTATTATTCTTACATTGCATCCTTGGTGCGAAAAACTATCACATTTCTAAATTGTTCATGCTCATTTGGCATTTAGCCCAAAAAGCAGCATTTTTTCCATACAATTGTGAAAGCTAAACGCAACAAAATGCTATTTTATTTCTGCATTAGCTTTAGCATGTATGAAGAAAAAGTGAAAAAATGTTGCATACTTTTGGGCGAACCGCTGTTTATATTAGGATATCTTCTCACTAAGCAGTCAACGTACTTAAAAGTTGCAATTTTCGAGGCGAAGAGGAGAGAGAAAGTCGGTTTCTTTACACACGAGCTCACTTTTATAAAAGAAATGGAGTTTATCTGCAAAGGCAAGCATACTTCCCCTTGGGATGTAGGAACGCACCTTAAGCATTCGAAAATTAGCTAAATGCGTATTTTCAAATTGCTGCAGCACGAACGCTTCTCGAAATGTACGACCTAAAATGGAAAATGCTGCTTTAAAGCTCAGCATGAACACTACATAATGCCAGAATTAGTATAGAAATAACTTTAAATAACCTGAAAATTGTCATTCTGACAAATGAACAGAACGTGTATCTGAAATCAAATCAAGTTAAGCATGTAACCGATTACCCTACTTGACTTGACTTAGAAATCTGTTGATTTTTTATTTTCTACGTAAATTTTAAGTTCTGTGGGCATGGGCGTAGCCATGTAGGCGCAGGTAGGGGCAAATGCCACAATCTATGCCAAATGTCCACGAAAAATTCTGAGTTTTTAAAGAAAAAATTAATCTTTGTCTTCGAGGACATTTGGAGAAAATGCTGAAACAACGAGGACTTTTCAAAGATTATTCTCTTAAGGAACGAGGACAATTTGGGGAAAAAAGCGGAAAAAAGGAGTATCAGTGAAAATTAAAAAATTAAATTTAAGAAAAAAGAAAAAGAACTTAGCCAATGTCCTCAATGAGTATTCTCATAAAAAACGAGAACAATTTGGGGAAAAGCGAAAAAAGGAGTATCAATGAAAATTTTTATAAAAAAATTTAAGAAAAAACTTAGCCAATGTCCTCCGAAAATTCTCAGTTTATTAAGAAAAAATGAATCTTTGTCCTCGAGGACATTTGAAAAAATGCTGAATCAACGAGGACTTTTCAAATATTATTCTCTTAAGAAACGAGGACAATTTGGGGAAAAAACCGGAAAAAAGGAGTATCAGTGAAAATTAAAAAAACGTAAAATGCTCAGTGTGCATCGGAAAATGGTAAAGGAAAGAAAATTCGCTAAAAATCCCAGAAAATTGCTTTTATAAAATCAATTCGATTCATTTCATATACTAAAGATGTTTCTGTATTTTGAGAAACCAAAAAATGATATTTTTAAAGTATCTCTCAATATTCATGTAAATAAATTTGTCCTACTTTTTTAAAAAAAAAAATGTTTTTTCATTGATTTTTGAGAAATTGTCCTCGAATAAAAAACCTAAAAAAAAATCTGGCTACGCCATTTTAAATCGAAATAAAAGAAGAGAGCGCCGCAAATTGAAGCCGTTATGTGTGTATCAATGATGAATAGATGCTAGATTCTCCCGCTCACTCATTACTCTTTTGAAATATTCCCTGATTATGTGATGCTATTTGGCAGCAGAAACATCTGCCAGCAGAGACAGCGAAAAGCTGGTTACCAGACTTATGGTCATATTTTGTAAGAATTCACTCACCGTGACTGAGTTTTCGAACACGCATAGAAAGTCAATGAAAGGAAATAGATGGCTTTGTTGTAATGGAGATTGTTGACAAAAGTAAAGACAAACCTTTCTAAATTGTGTCACTCTCCATTTATACGTATTCTAAAATCTATTCACTGTAAGTGAATCCTTACAAAATACGGCCATAAGTATTTCCGCAAATATCAGTGACTTTTTTGGTTATGATTTTGGGTTAAGTTAAAAAAGCGGTAAGAACTTATAATAAATAAGTGTATAATATAGTTGAAAATGCTACATACAATACCAACTACGATGATTGCAATTTCGATCTTCTTGAAGGATCTTGTCAAATCGCTTGTATTGTTGCTTAGAAAAAAATTCAAATATAATTACCAATAATAACAATAACTAAATTATAGAGTAAAAAATAAAAATAAAAGGAAAAAAAAAATTTAGAAAATTGGTAAAAAATTTAAGAAAAAATAAAAATAATAAAAAAAATAAAAGAACAAAAAAATAAAAGAAAAAATTCGAATTAAAGGAAAAAATATACATAAGAGAAAAAAATATAAATAAAAGAGAAACATATAAATAAAAAAAAAAAATAAAAAAGTGTTATTAAACATTTCTTAAAAAAAAAATAACAATAAAAAATAGACTGTAGTAAAATAATAATTTTGGGTAAATAAATTGTACACTTCAAAAAAATGCCTGTGTGAGGAATGTGATGATGTGTGTAAGGCAGTCCGCAGACGAGGCGCATCGTCATAGACGCGTACTCGTCATTTCCCTGCGTCTCAAGATCTGCACACGACGCTGCAGAAAAAAACCACAAAAAGAACTGTTAAAAATGCAATTTTAATTAATTAATACATTTTCCGCATTAACACATATTTCTTCCGATTGTACAAATTTTCTATTTTTTCTTTCAAAAGAAACAATTAATCAAGGCGAATTCATAAATGGTGGTAGCACGGCGAATTGGGCAATATTCGCTTCAGTTCGCCGTACATAAAATGTCAAAGTGAAAGAGGATACAAAATATCAACAATCACGTGTTTTCTTTTCAATTACAAACAATTGCTGTTAGAAAAGTAAATTTATTGCGTGTTTCGGCAATAAATGCTATTAAATATATACCATTTACTTAAACCGTGGCCATCGCGCACTTTTCATGAGTTTTATTATGTTTTGTGTAAATAATAACGTAAATAAACGTGTTTCCGATTTCCTTTTAATGACAATTGCTGTATGCGCAAACAAGAAGAACAAGCAATCAGCTGTTCACTTGCGGGCCACCATGTAAATGAATTCGCCTTGCAATTAATGTTATTTGAAAAAAAAGGAAAACTACGACACACAAAAATCTAAAATGAAAAATGTTAACAAATGCTTCTTCTTCCTCTTTTCTAAGCGTACGACGCCTGGCGACCAGCATTGTTGTTGTTGTTGTTGTAGCGAGGTGTAGCCCTGCCTAAATGTCAGACAGGGTCACCCCGAGAGTATTGCTCTTGGCCGGGTCGATATAAGAAAACGGCCATTTAGCGTTACCCAGGGTGCACCAACCAGCATTGTCATTCGCTGAGTAGCATATAGCTTTCATGCTTTGCCACTTTCGCGCAGCTGCTGATTCGTGTGCAGCTCTTCATGCAAATATATGTGTTCAGCAACGAAGCGTACAAAAATCGAATGTAGCGTCTAATACGCGTCTATGACGATTCGCTCCGTGTGCGGACACGCTAATGTGATATTTGCTTAATAGTTTATGCTAAAAAAAATATTGATTTCATTTAACGTCATGTACCTTAAACTCAATATCCCTTTAATATTTTATATAGAACCTTTTTTTTTACAAATTTACATGATGTACAGGGATGGTGTGGAAAATTAAGAAGATAATCTAAAAGAACTCGTACAATTTTTTTAGTTAAGTTAAATAATTCTAAAGATTGCGGAAACAAATGGTTTTATTTACTTATAAAAAATGGAATTATTCGACTCGGCTATATAGTTATCGCCCATCTCTAGACAAAATGCAAAAAACTAGAAAAAAACATCAAAAAAGTTCAAAAAGGGTGATCTTTCATTCAACCGTCGATATGATTTAGGTATCCATCTACTTTATTCACTCATAAGTACATTCACGATTTTTAATTTTTTTTTTTTAATTACAGTCTAAACTGATATCGGAAGCCAGCCGAGCAAGAATAATGAAACAATCCAAGAAAGTAATGCCATCAGAAAGCAAATTGAACAAAGAACAATGTGTGCTACTAGCTAATATCTACAAGGGCTATCGTTGCCTATGGGATGAAACTGATATAACGTATAGATTTAGCAATCGACGCCGAGAAGCGTTACAAGCAATGCACGAAGATTTTAATAGGCAATCCGGATTAAACCTGACACAATTTGATGTCCAAAGTGAAATTGGACGACTTCGCAAAATATGCTCGGCTGCGAAAAAATATAAAATTATATGCAAAAAACACAATGTCGATTTCAAATCAACATGTGATTATTATGATCACATTGAGTATTTAGAAGTTAATGTTAGCCCATTTGAATGTCCAATCTGCTCGGTAACAATTCCTGGCATAAGTCAGTACAAGATACATGTGGCATCACATGACGGATCGCTACCTTTCAAGTGTCACATTTGCGGACACGGTTTCAAACTAACCACAAATTTGGGTGTACATTTACGCAGGCATGCACAAGACCATCTGTACAAGTGTACTGTGTGTGATAAAGAATTTCCAGCATCAACAGATTTGAAAATTCACAAGCTCAGCCATACTGGCGAAAAGCATTACATTTGTGATGTGTGTGGATTGAGTTTTAAAAAGTCGTCACAGGTTAATGCGCATATGAGACGACATAATAATAAATATTCACATAGGTGTGAAAAATGCGATAAAGGATTTTTTAATAAGACTGAGTTAACCGAGCATGTGGCTGTTCATCACTCGCAAGTACGCAGTAAAATATGTAACGTTTGCAACAAGGCATTTAAATCTGGCAAATCTCTTCGCCAACACAAGTTAATTCATGCCGCAGAAAAGAGATATTTGTGTAAGATTTGTGATAAACGTTTTGCACAGCCTGCAGGTTTAAGTTGTCATTTGAAGTCGCATGACATAGTATCAAACAGTAAAGCTAATCAGTGAGGATATGGAAATTTTAAGAGTTTGCAATATACACTCCAGTAAATTATGAGAATGACTGAGTAAAACACGTTTTTGTTTTTGTTTTATTTTTCGTAATAAAAAAATTCAGTAACAATATTATTGTAAATAAAAATCTACGGGGTATACTTAAAGCCTGAAATAGATGTGCAGTAACCCTGCGCAGTAAAAATTTAAACACACTAGTTTGTACAGCGTACACATGTATCTCTGCATGTCGTGCAGGGGCTGTGCGACGTGTTCAAATCAACCAAACAAGCCCGAACAAGCCAAAAACAAAATTCTAAACGGGCTACCCACCTGCCAAGAAATGCCTCAAGAAAAAAAGAGCATATATTTCTTATGCCTGGTCAAGATATTATGACGTTTACGGCATTTTCCATTTTATTGCAGATTACTATTATAAAAATGTATAAAACATGTGCAGCGAAGTATATACTAATCTTTGCCGTGAATCTGCACGTTTACCTCAAGATATATATACGAGCATATTTATTTCTTGAGGTAAACCGGCGTTGCCAACCATCGAAAATTGTAGTATTTTTTCGTATGAACTGAGTATTGGCTCAAGAAAATTTGACGTGTGAAAACAGTTCTCGACCATTTCTTGGGCGTGTTTTTATATGGAGTTTGACATTTCTTGGCAGGTGAGTAGCCCGCTTAAGGCAAGAGCAATGATCGGCTTTCAAATAACTGAAGGTGGTTCGATTAGGTATGCACAGGATTACTATTGGAGTACTCCAATATTAAAATATTGGAACACACAATCCAACGATTTGCAGGGTTATTGAACTAGATGAACCAAAAACGAACTACGTGAACTAGATCATTTTGGTGAGCAGTTCGAAATCTGATCACTTAAATGAACTAAAATTCCCAACTCTAAACCGAATGCCGATGAGTGATGTCACACCTTACATCCATACTGACACCTTCCATGGCTGTTAAGCCATGCAGATCGTTTAGCATGAAAAGTTTTTGGATGTTGTTGTTGTAGTAGCGAGGTGTAGTCCTGCCTAAATGTCAGACAGGGTCACCCCGAGTGTATTGCTCTTGTCCGGGTAGATATAGGAAAACGGCCCGGGTCGTTTCGGCACGATGGGTACAGCACAAGTACTGGTACCGTTCTCGTAGAACCGGCAATACAAGAAACTAGCCATGTAGGCCATGTAGGTCATTTAGCGTTACCCAGGGTGCACCAACGGGGAGGCGACCTACTCTTACACCCCAATCGCAATCCACATCGCAAAATATTTAGAAATTAAAAAAATCTGGATCTTACATCTGTATTGAACAACTAGCACCAATTTGTGATCCATCTGCGATAAATAAGTGCGATTTGTGTTTTCTGCAGAGCGGATATATTATTTGCTACTCCTTTTTACTTATTTTTTTATTCAAAAAGATAATAATATATAATTTTTTGTATAAATCATGCAGATAACATTAAAAAACACTGAAATTTGTATGTTACATCCATGGATGTATCAATCCATATTGAATGTTTAGCCCCAATTTGTGATCCATCTAAATTTTCTCCTCCAGCAGGTTTGATTTAATGTTTTTGAATAGAAAATATAGTAATATGCATGTTTTGAATTTTCGGGTTTCATTTATTTCAAGCCAAAAGCAAAAAATTAGCATAAAAATCACTTAAGGGTCGAATACATAAAGCTTTGTTAACCTCGCCTGGCATTTGCTACCTCAAAACTTTGCGTCCAACTTCAGAGGTATGCTACAATGAACGCCTTGACGCTTCTCTTTTATACATTTGTTTTCGTTATTTTTTTCTTTGCATTCGTAGTGTTTTAGTTAATTTATTAATTTAATAGAGAAAAAATAAATTAATTATTATTTTCTCCAACATTTTATTCTTTAATTGAAGCAAAGTCATCAACATCTGATTGTCAAAGAAAGCAAAATTTGAGAGTTTGCCAAATTTCAACCTCGCTTCAACTTTGAGGTCTCCAATTTGCTATGCTTGGTTTAAATACGTATACTGAACTTTTCTGTCAAAGTCAAAGTTTTATGTAACTGACCCATTAGATCCATTAATTTGCGATCCAACAATACATCGGTATGAATCGCGATCCATGGTTGTTCCATATGGATGTAAGATGTGATGGCACCCTATGGGACTAAACAATTTGTAATCGGAAAAAATATAGTATCGATAAATGTTGTGCAACCCTAATTTTAAGAAATGTTTAGCTTTTATGGCAATATCATAACCAATTGTTTTTTCAATATTCAATAATATACGGGCTTAAAATGGAAATAGAAGAAGACATAAATGATGATTTTGGCCTGTGTAAGTGTGGGGAGGTCACAACATTGTTGGCAATAGGAAAAAAGGAATTCTTTCTAAGTTGTGAATTGTGCGAATACAGAGTACAAAATTTAGACTTGTTCATAAAGCATGTTTATCAGTGGCATCTGCAAGAGTTTACACAAGCCAATTCGAGACCTGCATCCACCGAGTTGTACGATCAGCATTCCGATGAGGTAATTCATTGTTATATTATGGATGACGAAGTATTTTCCAGTCAGAATATTGAGGAAAAGTCGATTTTTTAATTTGTAAACTTATTGTAGGAAATGGACAACAAGAATTGTGTCGTGAAAGGATTTGAAAATGTTGTAATAGACATGGATGAGAGCAGAATGGATGATTTAACGCATATGAAAATTGAAGCTGAACAATTTCCAGAAGAATATGTAATAGATGCATACGAGGAAGAAGTAAGTATTTATTCTAACTTAAGCACTTTTTGCTCATACGGCCGTTGGACATTATATAAGAGGTTTTGAGCTAGCTTCACATGCTTTCGAAAATGCCCACATGTCGAAATATTAAAAAAAAGGTCCGTGGAGGCTGCAACAAAATTCCCGCATGCTTTGAGGAGTGTTGTCCACCGGCACTCTCCCAAGTGATTTGGCTAGATTTTATGGAAAGCAAGTGTCTTATTTGCACATGACGGACGGGTACGTATTTATCCGGGTCCATAACGGATAGAAACATTTTCGCACTTTTCCGAGACTTAAAATGTGAGTTAAAAGTCGTGCCGTAGCGGTAGCCACGGTTATGTCTCACACCCGGACTTGCCATGGCATAGAACAGGGTTATTAATCAGAAAGGTGTTCTGCACATACATAAAGATACAAACGCACGCACATTATATCGGTTACAAGGAAAA
Source organism: Campiglossa producta (assembly GCA_964058755.1). Taxonomy (NCBI): domain Eukaryota; kingdom Metazoa; phylum Arthropoda; class Insecta; order Diptera; family Tephritidae; genus Campiglossa; species Campiglossa producta. The sequence goes on along the minus strand of CAXKVI010000005.1, from coordinate 12,977,162 downwards.
AGTCGTGCTTGTAACGAAATTGGGCCGGAATTCATGATATTTATGTGCAGGACAAATTTTTTAGTTGGCTCCCTTGGCCGTGATTATAAAAAATAGCCCTGGGATAATTATCAAATCCGTTACGGACCAGTAATAGTACGGACATTTTGCGAGCGTATAAATTACGGGTTTTCATAGCAAAGATGTATGCTCACTTTTTGTCTGGAACTTCTTATCATAGGTATATGGCGGATTTTAACAAGCTTAGTAGTTACGAGAAAAAAAAAAAACTGATGAAAAATGGGTTTGATGTGAAAAAATTGTCCAAAGTGGCAATGCTGCCCCGTTTAGAAAAATTCTTTTTCTAAATAATTTTTGATGTTATTTTTGCCGGATATCGATACCCGACGACTTGGTGTAGTAGGTTGTTGCTGTTGTTGTAGCGAGGTGTAGCCCTGCCCAAATGTCAGACAGGGTCACCCCGAGTGTATTCCTCTTGGCCTGGTCGATATACGAAAATGGCCTGGGTCGTTTCGGCACGATGGGTACAGCACAAGTACTGGTACCGTTCTCGTAGAACCGGCAATACAAGAAACTAGCCGTGTAGGTCATTTAGAGTTACCCAGTGTGCAGTGCGGTATCATACAAACTTTTGTTGTTTTTGATTTGGTAGCATTTATCAAGTATTTTTTTCTTTATTTAGATCACTACTAATAACACACTTTTAAAAGATATTTGCAAGATATATATCTTAAGTTTGCACAATTCGAATCAGTTTTATTTGAATAAAATTTTTCCGTCTATTCATACCATTATTAAAAAAAATCAATTTGTTGTTGTTGTGAACAACGAAAATACTCCCCGGGATTTGGTATGACCTAGGGCGAATACATAAGGAGGGGACAAGCGAATTCAATTCGACATACATACAGACGTTATGTATTTTGTTTCTTATTTCTCGGGAGCAAGGCGAATTCATTACAGGTGGCATCCTCCCACCATATAAAAAAGGGTCAAAAATGGTACTTTTTTGAAAAAGTAGGGTCCGGGGTTCCGGCTCTAAAAAAGGGTCAAATTGACACTTTAGGGTCCCAACGACGACAACACTGGGGCGAAGTACTGACGCAACAACAACAACACCTATTCGTGTCTTGAACTATATGCAAAGTTTCACGTCTATAAGTCGCCGGAAATTATTCAGTTACAGCTCGATGCCAAGATATTCCCCATTTCAAAGCAATTAGCTCGATGCATGTGCCAGCTATCGTAATTTTTTTTGCCTAGGCCGTATGAACTGAAAGTATTTAGTATTTAGGTTAATTTAACAAGTGTGTAATTGGTCTAACATAACTATGTTTGCACAAACTCTTTTTTTTCTTAGAATTTGATAACACCAAAATTTGATGATGCTGAGTTCTTGGCAGACGAGGGTGAATACAATATAGAAAATGGTGTGGAAGCCGAGTCGCGCTCAAAAGAATTGCAGGACTTCGGCGAAGAACAGCATATCCCATTAGATGATGAGAGAAAATTTATACTGGAGTTCATAAAACTTTATCGCGAACTACCAGCCCTGTGGAATAATAAAAGCAAATATTACCGTGATCGGGATATTAAAGCAGAACAATATAATACTTTGCTTAAGAAATATAAAGAAATGTATCCATATGCTTGCTTGCAGGACGTTAAGAAAAAGATAAATACCCTGCGATCAAATTATAATAAGCAAAAACGTATGATGCCTTTGCACAGGTCTTATTCGAAATGTTATTATTACAGAGCAATTAGCTTCATAGACCAAAAAGAGTCGCATTCTGAATCAATAGCCGAAACCGATCAACCAGATCATGCAGAGGTAAGTGTAATAAGTTGTGGGGGTGTTACTATATACTCTGAAACGAAAAACTAGAGCGTACATTTTGTTTTTAACTCGGACTAATTACAACGTTCAGGGATAACCGGTTTGATTAAAAAAAAAAAGAACTTGCATGCCCATTTTTAACAAATTCTTAATCTGCGACGTGTTTTTGTTATGTTTGTTCGCAAAATTGGAAAATAATAATTGAAACGGTTGCGAAAGAGGAACGAAATACAGGCCTATTGAATTGATTGAAGGGATACATTTTGTATGAAGCACATAATATGTCATATTATGACAAAAAATCGGCTGATATTTTAGATAAACCCAACAAACCATGAAGCTAGATTTCGATAGGAGGTACATTTGAGAACTAGCCACATTCTTCAATCTCTAACGTTAGAGGACGACTCGAAAAACAGTCGAGATTTACAGCGTTCTCCAACAAAATGGGACATAACTCTCAAATCGAGAAAACTATAGTTTTCGAATCAAATACTGATGCCATTCTCTAATGGGATTCTAATGCTATGAATACATACACGGAGATCCAAGTTTTACCCTGACACACATAAAATTGAAGATTAACAATGTTGTTGTTGTTCTTAACAATGCATTGCCCTGTCTAGAGTGTAAGATCATTCCGAAGATCTTCATCAAGCTCTTCTAAGGGGAGTCCAAGGAAACGTGCAGTTTCAACAGGGTTTGTCCAGAGGGACAGAGGGGTTAGAAGAGTAGGTTCAGATGAACAATTGAAGAGATGTAGAGTATCATGGGGGGTCCTACCACATGCAGGGCATGTATTTAAGATTGTATCATTAAGTCTGGATAAGTAGGAGTTTAACCTTACACTATATCCAGACCTAAGCTTTGCCAAGGTCACTCTTGTCTCCCTTGGTAAGGTGCGTTCTTCTTCAGCAATATCCGGTGGATGACTGTTCAGAACGGGATTCACAGGTAGAGATCCGACAAAAGTGTCTACCGACTCGGTGTGGATGTCGGTTAGAGCCCGCTTATGATTCTGCAGATCAAACGGCAAGGTAATATGATGCCGGATCTCATCATAGTGCTTACGGAGATGTCTCCTTATGTCTCTCGGGGGCGGATCTATGTCCAAAAGATGACGGGTTGGATGTGCTGGCTTGTGGCAGTTCAGAAGGAATTGCCTTCTCAGCATTTCCGCATGCTCTTAACAATCGACGCCATCTAGTGCTTTGGTTGTATTACTTGCGGTTTAAAACTAGATGTCGCTGAGGTTTGTTTATTTTTTGGTGAGTAGCGGTAAAGCATTCAGCAGAATCAGTCCGTCAGTACGTTGAAACAACTGACAGCAAAGTAGACTGCGGGTGTTTGTATGCGTAACGCCAGATACGACGTATGCGTCAAAGTAGACTTTGCTCTAAAGCGTTCAGCAGAATCAATCCGTCAATTTTGGACACACAAGTGGCAGCTACATAATTCAGTTTAGTTCGCCTTTTTAATAAAAATTAAACAAGTGATAAATTTAAAAAAAAAGACTTTTGTTTTCGATTTGTTTCGGGTTGGAAGTGGAGAGGAAGTTCCTCCACCTGAAAATAGCGGATTATCCCCAGCAGCAGTATCAGCAGCCGTAGGTAAGGCACAAAAGCAGAACTTACAGCGGAGCACCCCCAAGTAGGTACACCGACATGGCGACCGTGGGGCTGGAGCCTCAATATGGATGACATCAGCAGGAGTGGCGGTGAGTAATACTTTAAGTGGTGTGGAGTGGAAATATTGGAAATTTAAAGATTGGAAACTAAATAATAATATAACTTAACTAATCTAAACAGAAATAATAAAACAACGCGCGTAACTAAATAATACCTAAAACTAAAATATGCAGAGGTAATTTTTCAAATAAAATATGCAGAAGTAATTTTTCAAATAAAATGTATAATTAAAGATCTAAAATCAACGGAAATAATGTCGAAATACGTAAAACTATAATAAAACAAACTAAATTTCGCAGAAATAATAATTAATTAACTTATTTATATAATAAAACTTACTAAAAGATACAGAAATAATACGCAAATAGTTTAAAGTATAATAAAATCAATTAAAACTTACAGAAATAATCATTAAACCAACTTTTCTATAATAAAAGCAACTTAAACCTACAGAAATAATCTTTAAAACCTACGGATATAATATAAGTAACTAAAATATACAGAAATAATTTCTAAATATACTTATGGACATAATACAAGGAACTAAAAGCTACGGAAATAATATTTTTTTCAACAAATACATATACATACATAATAAAACCAACTAATATTTACGGAAATAAAACTTACAGCGATAATAAAAGAAAATTAAAAACTACGTTAATAAACTAAACTTTTACAAATATATTGGAATTTCGGTATTTGATGGTACTGTACATAACGGCACACTCCACCACGCCACTTAACGTAGCGGCACATTTTTTTACTCACGCCACTCACACTGCACAGCAACCATCAGCAGCGAGCGAGACAGCCGCAGCAGCAGCAGCAGCGGTGAAAGCAGCGGCAGCGGCAGTAGCAGTGCAGCGGTGGAAGCAGAGTAGCAGTTATTAGACATAAATATGTATATGTGATTTTTTTTTCCCTTAGGGTTTTTTTTACAATCATATGTACACATAAATTTTTTTCTGATACACATTTTCGATTTTTTTTAAATACGGTGGTCCCGTGAACAACCATATTACATTTTGACTTACAGCGGTGCGTCCGCTTGTACCCCAACGGTGGTTCCGTACAACAACTATATATATTACATTTTGATTAAAACGGTGCGTCCGTTTCCATAGCCCAGTAAACACAAAATTTTTCATTTGTATAACTTTTCAAAAATAGAACAATAGCTGTAATTGAAATAGATTTTTTGCCATTTTTTTTTCTTAAATAACTAAATTCAGATAACACAATCGTCAAATAATTAACTCGCTAATTAAATTAAAATACTACATTTGTAATTTAATTACCTTGTTAATTTAAACTACACTTTCGTTGTATATTCTGTAAAAATTCACTTTAATACAAAAATACACTTGAAAAAATATTGCTTTGTTTAGAATTGCATGATCCCCTAGTTCCAATTGCATGCTATATCCCAAATTTTTGCATGAATTTCAGCGGATTACAGTGGATACACTATGTACATACGTACAGTGGGACAATTTCATAAATTGGGTAAACATTTTTTTTTGTATTTAATTGAATTTTAAATGTCGCAAGCACATTCCGGTCATATACCGACATAATATATATTAATCCATTCTCAATCAACTTCTATTATTGTTGCCTTATCAGATTTACCACATTGCGCTAAATTAAGCTTCTAAATATTTTCATCATAAATTTTCAATTTTTTTTTTTCTAAATATTCTCTTCATAAATTTTCGATTTTATTTTTTTTTTCAAAATTAAGCTTCTAAATATTCTCCTCATAAATTTTCGGATTTTTCCAAAATAAACTCCATACATTTTAAATTTTTTTTTTAATTTCAATATACATATATGTCAGAATCCGACTCTGGAAGTTCAAAAGATACCGAAATAGTAGTTTCAGATTCTGAGTCAGACTCTGGAAGTTCATCGTCGGCTAAAACAGCGAAAAAACAGAAAACTAAATTATCACTTTCTGCTGACTTCAGAGGATTCGGAGATTCACCTCCGGCAATTCAAGCTTCAACTTCTTCTAATTTAAATTCAAATCTTAACGAGTTAAACAGTGTAATCGCCTTAGTTTCTTCTATTAACCCGGATCTAAACGATCAAAATACTGCAATTTCTTCTATTAATCCAGATCTAAACGATCAAGATATTGCTTCAATTTCTTCTATTAATTCAGATCTAAACGATCAAAATATGGCGACACCTGAGCAAAAGAAGTCTTTTATTAGCATGTGTGCTACTATTATTAGAGAAAACTATAGCGGTGATCCGCTGGCACTTGAATCATTTATTGACAAAATTTCATTAATCGAAGATCTAACTGATGAAAATTTAACTACAACTTTTATAGCATTTTTGAAATCCAAACTTGAGGGCAAAGCGCGTGAAGCAATTCCAACCGAGGTAAATTCCGTTAGTCAAATTAAAGCCGCGTTAAGAAATAGAATCAAACCCGACAACTCGAAAGTTGTCGCGGGCAAAATCGCGTCTTTACATGTTGTAAACAATAACTATGCGGAATTTGCTAAACGTGTTGAGGAATTGTCCGACTCATTAGAACGTTCTTTAATCATTGAAGGGATGACCCAAACAAAAGCGCACGAAATTGCCGTAGAACAAACAGTTAACGTTTGTAGGCTGAACACTCGTTCAGAATTGGTTAAATCGATTTTAGCGTCAACTACCTTCAGTGATTCAAAAGACGTAGTTGCAAAAATGATAGTCGAACGCAACAATGAGGTTAAAGAGCGTCAAGTGCTAGCGTTTCACTCGCGGTCGTATAGGGCAAGTAGTTTTCGTGGAGGATTTAGAGGTAACAATTTCAATAGTCGGTACAATAACAGTTATAATCGTTTTAATAGCAATGCAGGTAGATATAACAATAACAGAGGTAACAATTTTAGATATGGCAATAATAATAGCAGAAGAAATAATAATTCTAACAACAACAATAGTAATTCTGGTAACAACAATAGTAACAATAGAAGTAACAGTTCTAGAGCATCAAATGGTAGAGGTAGAAATGCTAATGTCCGCGCTTTAAACGCGAGTGCCCCTCAGGAGCGAACACTGGGGGAGGACGAATACAGCAATTAAGCAATTTTACTTCACCAAAAGCCATTTATTGTTTAAATTTAAATTACTCAGATTTCATTGAATTACAACTTAACGAGTCACAAAAATTTTGTTCTTTCTTAGTAGACACACAAGCAGACATTTCTTTAGTAAAAATCTCAAGCATAGACAGAAATATTCCTTTTAATACAAACGATATTATTAACATTACCGGTGTCACTTCTAATTCTGTTTCAACTTTAGGTAAAATTACCGTAAATTTAAATTTTTCCAACTTTTCTGTTAAACATACTTTGCACATAGTAAATGAAGACTTTAATATTCCATCCGATGGCATTTTGGGTAAAGATTTTCTGAAAATTAACAAATGCATCATAAGTTATGAAAAAAATAATATTTCCTTCTGGGTAGGTGATGAAAAAGTCGCGGTACCAATCCTTCACGGAACAGAAAGCGACAGTTGTGTAATACCGCCCAGATGTGAAATATTTAGACTTTTTGATTTAGGAAAAACACCCGACCCACTTTTCGTGGATTCTCAAGAAATTGAAAAAGGTGTTTTCACAGCGAGATGCATTGTTAGTTCTAATAACCCAATAATTAAAGTTATAAACACAACAGATGATGTAAAGTACGTTAAAAGAAATAGTATTCGGACAGAAAAACTTTCAAATTACAACGTTTATTCAATTAACAAAACAGAAACGGAAGAAAAACGTACGCAAAAACTGATTTCAATTTTAAAAAACCAAATTCCTCAAAATGCTCATAGTAAATTAATCGACCTTTGCATAAAATATGCTGACATTTTCGCTTTGGACACAGACAAAATGACTTTAAACAATTTTTACGAGCAAACATTAAGAGTGACGGACAACGACCCGGTATATGTTAAAAACTATCGATTGCCATATTCCCAACGTGAGGAAATAAATCGCCAAGTAAATAAGTTGTTAGACAATGATTTGATTGAGCCTAGCTATTCTAATTACAATAGTCCTTTGATTGTGGTCCCCAAAAAGGATACTAATGGTCAAAAAGCTTACCGTATGTGCGTAGATTTTCGCGGAGTTAATAAAAAACTCATTGCTGATAAATTTCCTCTTGCTAGAGTTGACGATATCTTAGATAATCTCGGTAGAGCTAAGTATTTTTCGACATTAGATCTTTTTTCGGGATTTCACCAAATTCCCTTGCATCCTGACTCTCGCGACATTACTTCTTTCAGCACTGATCGAGGTGCATTTAGATGGAAAGTACTTCCATTCGGGTTAAATGTAGCACCAAATTCATTCTCACGAATGATGACCATAGCTTTTTCGGGTATACCACCCAATGTTGCATTTTTATATGTCGACGATATTATCGTCATTGGTTGTAGTGAAGCACACCATATCAAAAATCTTTCAAAAGTTTTCGAAACTTGTAGGTCTTTCAATCTCAAACTAAATCCTAACAAATGCAATTTCTTACGACCAGAGGTAACTTTTCTAGGTCACAAATGTACAGCAAAGGGTCTGTTGCCAGATGACTCAAAAATTAACGCTATTAAAAAGTACACAAAACCGACCGATAAGGATGCGGTTCGACGTTTCGTCGCATTTGCCAATTATTACAGGCGTTTTATACCTAATTTTGCGTCACTGGCAGCGCCTTTAAATCGGTTAATTAGAAAAAGAGTTGAATTTGTTTGGGATGTTGATTGCGAAAGATCATTTTTATCCATGAAAGCAGCTTTGCTTTCACCAAAATTGCTACAATACCCAGATTTTACTAAACAATTTATTATTACAGTAGACGCTTCAATAACTGGATGCGGTGCTATTTTAAGTCAGGATCATGAGGGCAGTGATTTACCAATTTGTTTCGCTTCTAAAGCATTTAATAATGCCGAAAAGAAAAAACCAATCATCGAATTGGAACTTTTAGCCATTTACTTTGCAATAAAGCAATTTCGACCATATGTGTATGGTACTAACTTTATTGTAAAATCCGATCATAGGCCGCTAGTATACCTATTCAATATGAAAGACCCCTCTTCAAAACTTTCGAGAATTAGGCTTGAACTAGCGGAATATAACTTCACTATTGTTTATATTAAAGGTAAATCAAATGTAGGCGCTGATGCACTTTCACGCATCACAATCGATGAAATTAAAGATTCTAACAAACAAATTTTAGCAGTACAAACTAGGGCGATGGCAAACCGATTAAACGACAAAAACTTACTTAAGGAAAACGTCACAACTATAGACAAACAACAAACTTTACAAGTTTACGATAAATTTTCATTTAACTTTTCAAATAAAATACCGCGTATCAGATCGGAAATCATTTACGATAAAAATAGAAAAACTACATATTTACATATTTTTGCGCATATTAAACATAAAAAACTCGAGTTACTTAGTTTTGATGTTGCTAACGAAATAATGTCTTTAGAGAAATTACTTTCGAGGCTTGATTCAGAAGCCAGCAAACGCAAAATTAAGCAAATAGAATGGCCTAAAAACGATATATTTTTCAATCATTATACTATTATAAATTTAAAAGATCGCGGAAATAAAATACTTAAATATTTAGAGATTATTTTAACTGATCCAGTCGAGACTGTGACAGACGATGAGAAAAAACTTAAGTTGATGACAATTTACCACGACGACCCTATTTCAGGAGGACATTGTGGTTCCAAAAAACTTTACGCAAAACTAAGAACAAAATTTTACTGGAAAGGTATGACTCGCGATATAGCAAAATACGTAAAAAGTTGTAATAAATGTCTTTTGAACAAGGTAAAAACAAAAACAAAAGAAAATCTTGTAATAACTCCAACACCTTGTAAACCTTTTGATGTATTAGTTATTGATACTATAGGACCCCTACCTGAGTCCAAATATGGTAATAAGTTCGCACTAACCATGATTTGTGACATGACAAAATATTTAGTAACAGTAGCTATACCAGATAAGTCTGCAAAAACAATTGCATCTGCAATTTTTGAAGGCTTTATCTTAACTTACGGTGTAATGAATTCCATAAAATCAGATTTGGGCACAGAATTCAAAAATGAATTAATTGCAGAAATAACCCAACTCTTGAACGTAAAACATGATTTTTCAACTGCATACCATCACGAAACTGTTGGTACAATTGAACGTAATCATAGAGTCTTTAATGAATACTTACGTGCATATTTGAATGATACCCATTCAGATTGGGATACTTACTTAAAATATTTTACATTTTTACACAATACTACAACAAGCACAGTTTTTGACAATAAATTTTCACCTTTTGAATTAGTATTTGCAAAAAAGGCAACTTTGCCAAATGAATTAACAAAAGATAAAATTGATCCAATTTATAATGTCGAAAACTATGCTAAGGAAATTAAATTTAGGATGCAAAATACCCACAAAATGGCACGAAATCTAATAAATAAAAATAAATTACAAACTAAAACTTTCTATGATAAGACGGCTCGCCCGTTAATTGTTAAAATTGGCGATAAAGTTATTTTACAAAAGGAACCCAAAAATAAACATGAAAACATATATCAAGGTCCTTTCATAGTTAAGAAAATTGATGAACCTAATGTTACCTTATTCGATGAATTAACAAATAAAGAAAAAACTGTACATAAAAATAGGCTTTGTAAAGTAAATTAGCATATATTTTTCTCAAAACGTCAAAAACTTTTATTTAATCTTTTTATTTGTAAAAATCAAAAAAAAAAATATATTTTTGTAAATTCACACTTCACACTTATTAAGATAAGCGTTTTGTTACATAGCCATAAAGGCAAAAATCAAAATTAAAAATGTTTTGAAATACAACAAAAAAAAAAAAAAAAAAATTTTTTTTTCAACAAAATTTACTATTATTAATTATCGTATAGTTAAAATAAAATACATATAAGCATTTTGTTATATAGCCAAGAAGGCAAACTCAAAGTAAACATGTATTTAAAAAAAAAAAAATACACAAAAAATTTGTATTATTTTTCTACAAAAAACTATTTTTATCAAAACAAGGAAAAATTAAAAGAACAATTTTCAAACTAAATTTATTCTTACCGAAATGTACAAAACAAAAAAAAAAAAACCAAAACATTGTACAAACGAAAACCTTGTAAATCATAGATACATTATATTTTTTCTATTTTAATCAATGTTTAATAAATTGTAATTTAGCTAAGAATTAAGCGTTTTACATTTTAAGTAAAAAAATTTTTTTCGAACGAACGAACTTATAAAAAAGGGGAGGAACACCCTAATGTATACCATTCGTTCATTCGAAAAAAAAACTTTAAATTAAGTACATGGGCAAGAAGAATCTAGCAAGATTGATCACCTTGCTAAATTCTTCTTTTCCCCAAAAAGGGTGATGTAAGGTAGATATAAATGGTGCATGTACTCATCATGTTCCTACAGGGCAGTTCCACCCGTCATGCAATGCACCCCTGCAATAATGTGCAAGAATTGATTCGTGGTGAATTGCATGACGAGTGTAGCAGGTGTCATCGCCCATATTAGACACCTGTGTGTGAAAGAGAAGATAGTGACCGATATCAACGAACGTCTGGCACCGGCCATCGTGCGATCGTTGATATCGGCCATTACAATTTTGGACACACAAGTGGCAGCTACATAATTCAGTTTAGTTCGCCTTTTTAATAAAAATTAAACAAGTGATAAATTTAAAAAAAAAGACTTTTGTTTTCGATTTGTTTCGGGTTGGAAGTGGAGAGGAAGTTCCTCCACCTGAAAATAGCGGATTATCCCCAGCAGCAGTATCAGCAGCCGTAGGTAAGGCACAAAAGCAGAACTTACAGCGGAGCACCCCCAAGTAGGTACACCGACACGTACGTCGAAATAACTGACAGCAAAGTACACTGCGGGTGTTTGTATGCGTAACGCCAGATACGACGGATACGTCAAAGTAGAATTTGCTCTAAAATTGACGTACGTCACGCAGCTGACGTATTGGCGGAGTGATTCTGTTTCCCGCTTAAAATCGTGATTTTGGTAGTTGTCCTTGCTATATTTGTTTATTTATCGGTAACAGTAGCGGTCAAATCGTAATTTCGTTTTCTCAAATCTGCTCAAATCTTCTTCATTTTTGGGAGTTTATAATGAAGATTATGCTTAAGTTAACTCCTAAAAGCGGAGCTAATTCGAAATGCGCGCCAATGTATCAGTTCTATTACGTAAAGACGAACATTTCTCTAACGTTAGAGACTGTGTTTGTTGGGAAGTTCCAGGCAAACACCCTATTTCGACTGATCTAACTTGAGCAGGAGAAGATAATGTGAACATCAGAGACAAAACGCATTGGATGCAATTTGCCTGCAGGAACACTAAGCAGTGTTTGGTGTAATGGGTACACACAGCGGTTTAGAAATTCCTAATCTCCTCTCTTTGGTTCGATGACCAGTAAAGGTGATGAAAAATTTCTAAGCAACAATACAAAGCGGTTTGATGTATTTATTTCGATTTTACATCCAATTTGTCCTACTATATTTTAGTTTTAGCCTAAAGGCTGAGTCGATCCACTTACAAACTCTTATTTCCATTAGAATTTGCCAACACCAAATGATGCTGAGTTTCTGGAAGACGATGGCGAATACGATATAGAAAATAATTTTGAAGAACCAGATCTTGAAGAATTTCAGGACTTCGGCGAAGAAACGCATATCCCCATAGATGATGAGAGACAATTTACGCTTGAGTTCATAAAACTTTACCGCAAGCTACCAGCCTTGTGGAATGTTAAAAGCAAATATTACCGTGATCGGGATATTAAAGCAGAACAATATAATACATTGCTAGACAAATATAAAGAAATGTATCCAGATGCTTGCTTGCCGGACGTTAAGAAAAAGATAAATACCCTGCGATCAAATTATAAAAAGGAAAAGCGTATGCTGCCATTGAATAGTTCTCAACCGAAATGTTATTATTACAGTGCAATTAGCTTCATAGATCAAAATGAATCGCATTCTGAATCAATATCCGAAACAGATCAATCAGATCATGTGGAGGTAAGTGTAATAAGTTGTGGGGTGTTACTAAGTATATACTCTGAAACGAATGTTATATGAAAACTAGCGCTTACAGAGCTATTGAAATGATTCAAGATATGGGAATTTAAATCTTGTAGCACATACACGGTTAAAAATTTGAGCTTAAATTTTAAGCTTTTTTGGTTTCAGATTTAATCTAGACCATTTTTCAAGAAAATTTTTTAAAGAAAAAATTATAATTTTCCGTTAGCTGGGACTCGAACCAAGACCTCGCATCATGGCCGCTCTATCACTGAGCAACATGGCACACATAATTGTTGTGGGCAAAATTCAATTTTGAATAAGCTTTCATAAATAAATGAAAACAAAACGAGAATTGTAGACCGAAAAGTTTTAATTTTCAAACCAAAAAGTTTAAAATTTAAACCCAAAAATTTTAAGTGTAAAATAAAATTAAAAAAAAAATGTGGCACTTGGCAGGATTCAAACAAAAGGGCTCGGGAGTCAGCCGACTGCTCTACCGCTGAGCTATGCCGCACACAAAGTTTTTGTGGGCAAAACTCAATGATTTCAAACAAGCCAAAAAAAGTTTAGACTGATTTTTCATTAAGATCTTAAATCGAAACAAAAAGAAATTGAAATTCTTTTTAAACTTTTGGAAGGTGTTAAATACTCGAAAAAAAAGTTTAAAAAATCGTTTAAACTTTAGGCGGGTTTAAAATTTAGGCTATTTTTTTAACCGTGTATGTATGTATGACGAAAAATCAACTGGATTTTTGGTCCGATACTGGCCCATGTCGATGCTGATTAATCGGCCGAACTCTAGTACATAATATTCTGTTACACCCAAACTTAGACTTACTTGTAAAATCACATTTTTCTATTTTTAATAGATGTCCAACGACTTTGATACAGATGGTACGCAATCAGAAGAATATTTGGAGGAATTCAAGCAGTCAAAAGGAAGTAAAACCTCCATTAACGCAACACAAGTTTCTGCTACTCAAAAATTCAATCTTGAGTTTATTGAGTTGTACAAAAGCATTAGGTCACTATGGGATCCTGATGATCCACACTATAGTAATAGGGAGTTCAGGAATATAAATTACCAGGTATTGCTTGAAAAGTATAAAGAAGAATATCCGGATGCCGAAATTTTGGACGTTAGAAAGAAAATTAATTGTATACGAACAAATTATAAGCTCGAATTAAAGCGATATGAAAATACTGGAGTGGAAAGTAAAGCATATTATTTCAAAGCAATGAGTTTCTTACGCAACGTTGTTTCAACGAAAATTTTCTCAAGGAAATTAAAAAGAACAAGAAAAGTTTTATGTGATACGGAGGTAAGTTTTTAGTAGGTGTAAGTAATTTTGTATAAAGAACATCTTCACCAAAATTTTTATTCCATGTTTCAATTGTAATTTCAAAATATCTCGAAAACTGTTCTACTTTCAAACCAATTGCTTAATTACATATTCGGAATCAGCAGAAAATTCTACATGGGAAACATCTATCAATTGTCGAGATATGCAAATTTTTTAAAATTTGTCGGGTAAAAATAAAAAATAATTTAATGTAGACTTTCAGAAGTTGCTTTTGCTGGGTTGCGATACCCGAATATGTACTTGGTGTAGTAGGCCGAGCACTCAGCCGCTATTCCACGACGGCCTACAGATGAGAGAATAAACACCGCAAAAGAATTATGCGCTGTAACTTAATACTTAGAGGTTGCTATTTTTTTAATTATCTCATACATTTTGTCCGGAAGAAAATTATCAGGCTGATTCTAAATAATTTTTCACTTTGCGGATTTTCTCACTCTCACATAATTTGTGAGCAGGTAGGTAGGTAGGTAGAAGTGGCTGCCGCAAAGGCACACCTAGGCCAGTAATAAAAGGCCCGTTGTGATACCACCAAACACTAGGAAAGTCAATCCCGGGGCCCGGCCGTATGCAAAATCCCAGTGCTGTCGGGACTCTCCATATAGCCGAAACCCGGGACTGACACTCCTAACCGACACCGCTACCCCTCCTCGAACCATTTTGATAACTTGATGAAGGCCATCAAGTCCTTTATGTCTAGCTCCGCGACCTGGCTTAAGCTAACCAGGAAGGGAACTCCCAGAGAGCGCCTTCTCGCTCCGCTTAAGGCCGGGCAGTTGCAGATGAGGTGCTCCACCGTTTCCTCTTCCTCATCATCTTTGCAACTCCTGCAGCATCGTCGGTAGGGAACGCCTAGCCTTGCTGCGTGCCTACCAATAAGGCAGTGCCCGGTTAAAACACCTATTAATATGGAGATTTCCTTCCTTTTTAGGGCGTATATGTGTCTAGATCTTTTAAGATCGCATTTTGGCCAGGTTTGCTTGGATATCCGGCACCCTGGGGCTTGTAGCCATCTTTCGTTGGCTTCGCGGAGTGTATGCTCCTTCAGCATTAGCTTGCACGTGGCAAACGGCATACCTATGCGCTCTTTATCTTGAAGAATCTGCTTGGTCGTGCCCTGCCTGGCAAGTTCGTCTGCCCTACAGTTTCCCTCAATGTCCCTGTGTCCCGGGACCCATGTGAGGTTCACGCGGTTCTGTTGGGCCATCTCTTGAAGAGATCGACGACAGCTGAGCGTCAGTTCAGAGTTGAACGAGTAAGAGCCAAGGGATTTGATGGCCGCTTGGCTGTCGCTGAAAATACAGATATCCTGTCCGATGGTACGTTTACCTATCCAAGTCACGGCGTCCATGATTGCAGAAACTTCAGCCTGGAAGACGCTGCAGTGATCAGGTAGTCTAAAGGAGAGTTCTAGGTCCAAATCCCTTGAGTAAACCCCTCCTCCGACTCTGCCGTCTAACTTCGAGCCGTCGGTGTATATACAAGTGCCGCCATTAGTAGCGGGACACCGATCTATGTTCTCCCAGTCTTCCCTGCTGGGAATGTTTATTCTAAAACAACAATCTCCGTCTGTTGTGGTCGCACACCGATCTGTGCTCAGAGGGAGAAAGCTGTAAGATCTTAGAATACAGGAGTGTCCAATAGTGCTTGCGCCCCAGACGGACGTTTCCCTTAGACGCACAGCCGATGCTGCTGCTGCCCGGTACCCTTCCAGATCGAGTGGCAAAAAGCCAAGAATGGCCTGGAGAGCTTCATTGGGCGTTGTTCTTAACGCCCCGCTTATACAGATCATGCTCGATCTGTGGACTTTTCCTAACAGATTTAGGTTTGTTGCCTTTCCTAGCGCAGGCCACCATACCACGACTCCATACAGCATAATTGGCTGGATTATCGCAGTGTAGATCCATCTGCAAATTTTGGGGCTGAGCCCCATTTTTTGCCAATGGCTCTTTTACACGTGTAAAGTGCAATGCACGCTTTCCTCTGGCGCTGGATGACATTCTCCTTCCAGTTAAGCTTTCTATCTAGAACTGTGCCTAGGAATTTGGCTTTGTCAGCTAAGTTCAGGCGCACGCCATCTAGTTCTGGTAGGTTCAGCGGTGGTATCTTGTACCGCCTGGTATAAAGGACAAGCTCCACCTTTCCCGGGTTGATGCTAAGTCCGCAGCGAGAGGACCATGAAGAAACTTCTCGCAGTGCTACTTGCATCAAGTCACACAGGGTTTGTGGGAATTTGCCCCTATATGCAATAGCTAAATCGTCTGCATATGCCACTATCTTCCCGCCCCCCCACCTTGTGTCTCGTAGCAGCGAGTTTACGGTGAGGTTCCATAGGAGCGGGGAGAGAACACCACCCTGAGGCGTTCCTCTTGTGACATAGCGTGAAAGATCAACTGTTCCCAGTGAAGAAACTATTTTCCTTCCCTTTAGTAGTTGATCAATTAGTCCAATAAGAGACCTATTTATGCCCAGGTTTGTTAAAGCAGTGTTAATAGCCTCCGGCCTTATATTGTTGAAAGCCCCTTCGATGTCCAGAAAGGCCACGAGACAGTACTCCTTTTCGTGCAATGATTTTTCAACAATAGAGACTAGGCTGTGGAGCGCAGTTTCCGTTGATTTACCCTTGGTGTAGGCATGTTGATAGCTAGAAATTAGGTTGCTATCAATAGTAGAGGAGAGATAATCGCTAATTATCCTCTCGAAGGTTTTAAGTGCGAAAGACGAGAGACTGATCGGTCTGTAGTCTTTAGGCTCATAGTGTGAGGCCTTCCCAGCCTTTGGAATAAAGACTACCGTGGCGCTTCTCCAGGAGCACGGAATGTAATTAAGAGCCAGGCAGGCTGAATAGAGAACTACCAGCCATTTAGCTGATATTTCCAGCGTGTTTATAAGTTGTGCGGGGAAAATCCCGTCTGGCCCAGCTGCCTTGAACGGCTCAAAGCTTTTGATTGCCCACATTACCCTTTCCTCCGTAATGGGTATGTTTACCGCCAGGTTTGTTGCAGATGCTACAGGTGCATCATACAAGTTCCCCGGAAAGTGTGTGTTCAGGAGCAGCTCCAGGGTTTCCCCTTCCGTGCCGGTCCAAGATCCGTCAGGCTTCCGTAAATAGCTAATGGCTGTTTGAGTTTTTGATAGCACTCGTCTAAGTCTCGCTGTATCATCGACTTTTTCGACCCCGGTGCAGAAATTTCTCCACGAAGTTCTCTTCGCTTGCCTTAGAGCTTTTTTATAGGCCCTCAGTTTAGCTTTATATTCGAGCCATTCAGGCTCCGTACCGATGCTCTTGGCCTTGTTAAATTGCTTCCTGCATGATATACGGAACGAATCCAGGTCGTAAGACCACCAGTGGGGTCTATGTTTGCCGCGTGGTTTTGGTACTGGACAAGCCTGCTCTAGGGCATTTGAGAGCGCCGTTGTAAAGGTCGTTACCAGATCATCCAGTTCTCCCACTGATGAGGGGGCTTGTGGAGGTAATACTGGTAGGTCCCTAGCTAATATTTGGTTATGTAGCTGCCAGTTAGTGTTGCGTGGATTTCGTTTCATAACTGGCTGCTCAACAATAAAGTCTAACACAATTTCTATGTACCGATGGTCAGAAAATGAATGCTCATCAAGAACACGCCATTTTCTGACCCACTCATAAGCGCCTTCGCTACAAACAGTGAGGTCTATAACCTCCCTACGAGCTTTAGTTATAAAAGTAGGCTCGTTACCCACGTTACAAACCACCAGGTTAGTTGTTAGTAGGTAGTCAAACAGAGACTCGCCCCTAGCGTTAATATCGGAGCTTCCCCACTGGACGTGATGAGCATTAGCGTCAGCTCCAATAATAAGATGGCCCGTACAGAAATTATCCGCCAGATCTTTCACCTCCTTTTGTGGAGGAGGTTCTTCGGCGTCATAGGGCATATAGACCGACGCCATCGTTAGGCTGGTGCTGCCGACTGTTAAGCTGGCAGCTGTAACGTCACCATTTGAGTAGTTGGGTAATAGAAAGGTGTTTAGCTCAGACTTTACCAAAATACAGGTTTTGACCTTGCCCTCATCATTGGCTTGGATGAGCTTGTACCCCTTAGTCCCCAATCCACAGATCCTAGAGCTATTGACCCAGGGCTCTTGGATAAGGACCACGTCTACGTCGCCTTTAGAAAGACGACTGCTTAAAACAGCCGAGGCTGCTTTAGATTTGTGCAGATTTATCTGAAGCACCACCAACATGAGAGAGCTCAGACATCCCTGCCGCCAGCGTGTCGTCGAGGTCTGGCCTGTTCCGGGGGCTGTCTCTCAACGAGGAGTTGTTCAGAGCACCTGCACGATTTGGCGTGGCGGGAACCCTGCTGTCTGAAGCAGCATCAACGTTAGTGTGCTCAGGTTTGGCCACGATCGTGACGTTGTTGTTGTTGTAACGAGGTGTAGCCCTGCCTAAATGTCAGACAGGGTCACCTCGAGTGTATTGCTCTTGGCCGGGTCGATATAAGAAAACGGCCCGGGTCGTTTCGGCACGATGGGTACAGCACAAGTACTGGTACCGTTCTCGTAGATCCGGCAATACAAGAAACTAAACTAGCCGTGCAGGCTATGTAGGTCATTTAGCGTTACCCAGGGTGCACCAACTGGGAGGCGACCTACTTTTACGATCGTGACGTCGAGGCCTTCTTCGTCAAGCAGGCTTTCTTCTATCGCCGAGTTGTTCGCAGCACCATCGCAATTTGACGTGGCGGATAACATACTTTCCGCGTCGGACTCCTCTGCTTCCCCTTCCGATGCCTCGATCTCTGAGTCCTCCGGAGCGTCCGGAATAGCAGCGCGCTGTGCATCGCCACGGTATACGTGGATCACGATCTGACCCAAGCCGTAATGCACTCGTCCGTTGCACCGTTTAAGGGGCTCGAGCGCCTCCTTATTCAGAGTGATAACCACCTGTCTATTGGGCCCAACCACATCATCGACCAGATTGACGCCCCAATCCTGCGTCGGGAGAGACGGATTCCAGACCTGCAGCATCTCAAGAATATTCTCGGGTTCTGCAGGGACGGCAGGAATCCATGCCCTTGCCCTTGGCCGAGCAGGAATGTCCTTCCAGTCGACGACATCTAGTCTTGCCCCCGGGTAGACTTCACCCAGTCTTGCAACTGCTGCCTTATACAGTGCGACAGTTCTTGCATCCTCGCACGCGAATATTTTGATCTGACCTTGGTGCCAGCCCTCGTCAGTACCTCGCGGCGGACTACCCGGAGACTCACGCATTAAGTGGAGGAGGGCCCTGCCCATTTCATTCCGGGCATACAGCCACTGGTCTTTGGGGATGGACCAACGGTCGTTACCTCGGTCAATGAAACCTATAAGGATTCTGTCCTTGGTTACTTCAGCAAAGCTGAGTTTTCCCACTACGGGGTTGACCTGATGCCGCTTCGGATGGGGGTCTACCTCTCCGTCCGATCTCTGGCGTTTGAAAGGATTACCGTTCACCCTCTTAGGCACATAGCACATAGGATCCTTGCGGCCTTTCTTTTATCCCAGTACGCAAAGCGTCGGGGAGATGCCTCTTTGGAGGGATTCAGACTCGTAGTTGCCATCGCGGTCTCTCCCTTTGCGGCGTCGTCCTTCTCTTTCGAAACTCTGAAACCAGGTCGTGAGACCATTGCCCCAGATGTGAAGAGATTGGGTTTCGTACCAGCGCTTGATGGAAGTTTAGCTTCCGCCGTTTTCTGCTTGACTGCGTAGGCAGCCGCACTGCTGCTTGCTCCCAACAAGTCACTCTTACTTGATAGCAGTTTGGGGGATGACTGACCCGTAGTTTCCTTCGCTGTCGGCCTCCCAGTTAACTTTGAGGCGGAGTTTGTCCTCCGGCGTTGTGTTTTCGCTTGCTCCAGCATAGTTCTTCTCTGCTGCGGAGTAAACGAAGTCGTTAATTGCTTTGTGTTTTGTGTGTTCTTCATCTTGTTCGTACGACCCCTCGCCGGACAAGGCCAGCTTAGGGTCAAGGGTAGTGTAAGGGGAAGTGTGTCGTCCACCGCGACAGAGCCCCATACCGCGGTAAGACCATAGTTACTCCCTGAGGCGGCCCGGTATCAGTGAGGCTCCGTTCGACTACAGCCACGATTTGCCTCCCGGCTGCAAACGTCCAATGGGCACGGTATCGCATAACACCCTGGATTGGGAGGGAAAAGTTTTGCACATTTATATAGCGAGCCGCTTGCTTCAAGACAGACGCCCGCTTACAGCCGCACCTCTTGGTGTACAGACGCTGCGAAAAGACCCCGGTGAGCCCTTAAACCAAGTATGTCAGAGTGGCCCCCCCGGGGCTCCCTCTCTTTCTGCCGCGAGCCTAGGTAGCTCAACGTTGCCCAGAGTGCACGAACGAGGACGCAAGAGTCGGGATTGAGCGCGGTCACTCAGCAACCACACCCCATTACACTCCAATTTGTGAGCAAAAATGTATGAAAATGTGAAACGCTTTGCATCGGTTCACTAGTGAAAAATTATTTAAAATTGACATGAATCTCTGAGCAAAAATTTATGAAAAGGTGAAACGGTTCGGCGAAACGGTTGGGTGAAAAATTATTTAGAACTGTCCTGAATATTTTTTAAATTAATTTTCCCATCGTTTTTGATATTTCAAAAAACCTTTACATATTCTTAAAGATGAAGCTTTGAACTTTCCAAAACTATGTATATATAAAGTGTGATTATCATAACTACAAAACTTATGGCCTGTTGTTGTTGTTGTTAACGACAAAAACTCCTCGAAATTTTTGGGGAGTGATATCGAAATTGACAGTCCTTAGCCGGGAATCCGGTACGCTCCGGTACTCCCTTTAAATAGGGTACTCCCTTTCGGTACTGCCAGACTCTCTCGGGAGCGATTTGGTATTACCAGTGGAACCTTCTAGGTTATGTTGTTGTTGTTGTTGTAGCGAGGTGTATCCCTGCCTAAATGTCAGACAGGGTCACCCCGAGTGTATTGCTCTTGGCCGGGTCGATATAAGAAAACGGCCCGGGTCGCTTCGGCACGATGGGTACAGCACAAGTACTGGTACCGTTCTCGTAGAACCGGCAATACAAGAAACTAGCCGTGTAGGCTATGTAGGTCATTTAGCGTTACCCAGGGTGCACCAACTGGGAGGCGACCTACTTTTACACCCCTTCGAGGTTATGTCATCCTTCCATCCATAATGAGTTGGCACAGTCATTACCTGTATGCATATTAGTCGCCTCTTACGACCGGTATGCCTACCTCGAGCATGTTCTAAGCCCCTAACACGCAGGATGAAATTTATGGCCTCATTATGTATTGCGAACGATAGCTCAGAAGAACGATTTGTCTGCTCACAATATCGCATTTTCTTTCATTTTTGTTTTTATGTCTAGCAATTTCATTTTGTGTCTAACTAAAACTGACACTTTTAGGCAGTGAAAGGGTAAAAGGGTGGGGCAGTGACCCGTCGTGATATATGTTGCAGAAACGTCTACACCAAGTCCCGTCAACTAGTGGGACAATTGTCCGAAATTCAGAGATTATTACGCTCTTAGCTTTGCCTTTCGAACAATGAAACTGTTGCTGCTCTTATGGGAGCGCTGTGATTGTGTGATTGCACTACCAATCAAAGGATGTCGATGATAATAAGGTCTGTTTCTCACTTGCAAGCAACGACTCAAGCCTCGGTGCTTGCTCGTGAGCGACGGAGCAAAAACTGATAATAATAAAAAAAAAAAAAAAAAAACAATTTGCGATGACGACTTTTTCACCAATACCCCCTTACTTTCATTTCTGCCGAGCCCTGATGTACACGGACAACATCTGATGAGGCGTCTCTGGGAGTATTCGATAGTTAAATTCTTCGATACATTTATGGACCCCTAAAGATTGGTGACGGCGAGTACCGAAGAAGATTTAAATGAGCTTTATGCAGCCGTCGACATAGCTCAGCGAACTAAAACCTATAGACTTCGCTGGATAGGCCAAGTTTTGCAAATGAACGAATATGCTCCGACTCAGAGGGTATTCTTATCTTAACCGGCATTGAGGAAAGTGACCACCACTCCCATGGAAAGACAAAGTGGAGATAGATCTGCGATTATGGGGTGTCTCCAACTGTCGCAATTTGGCCAAACAAAGAAGCGGCTGGCGAAATATGTTGAACTGTCTAAATCGCCTAGACGCTTAATATGGATATTTGAAGTAATTAGAGTGAGACAGTTTTTTTTTAATATCTAATATTATGGGAAAATTCTCTTTAAAATTAAAATTTTTTTAATCACCCTAGTATGTATGTATTCAGTTTTACCCGAACTTAGACCTCCTTATTATATCGGTATATTTTGTTTTAAATAGATGTCCTACTTTGATGCAGATGGTACGATGTCAGAAGAATATTTGGAGGAAAGCAAGCAGTCAAAAGAAAATAGAAAAGCTTCCGGTAGTGAAAAGTTCAATCTTGAGTTTATTGAGTTGTACAAAAGCTTTAGGTCACTATGGGATCCTAATCATCCGGACTATAAGAATCAGCATTTAAGGTATAGAAATTACGAAGTATTGCTTGAAAAGTACAAAGAAGAGTTTCCGGATGCCGAAATTTTGGACGTTCGAAAGAAAATTAATTGTATACGATCAAATTACAAGCGATGTGAAAATACTGGAGGGGAAAGTAAACCATATTATTTCAAGCCATTGAGTTTCTTAAGCAATATTGATTCTGCGAAATCTAAAAAGTTGAAAAAAAAATTATGCGATTCGGGGGTAAGTTTTTAGCAGGTGTAAGAAATTTTGTATAAAGAAAATATGTGTTGACGACTTCCTTACTTCTTAAATCGGTATACTTTGTTTTTAATAGATGTCCAACGACGTTGATACAGACGATGCAAAATCAGAAGGATATATGGAGGATACTAAGCAGTCCAAGAGAGCAGTCCAGAAGAGAAAAAGCCGCGTTAGCGCTGCAAAATATTCTGCTAGTAAAAATTTCGATCTTGAGTTTGAGGAATTAAGGCAAAATGAAAATACTGGAGTGGAAAGTAAGCCAATGAGTTTCTTACGCAACAATGCATCTACAAAGGATGAATCAGAAGATATAAAATATAGTGTGTATGATGAGGAGGTAAGTTTGTTTGTAGGTCTAAGTAGTTGCATGAAAAAAGTCTACACTAAATTTTTATTAGATGTTCCACCTATTTACCTACAAAAGAAATATTTTTCTATTTTTTTTAATATGTATAATCCATAGATTTCTTGTGACAACACATTATCCGAGGAATATTTGCTGGACGGCGATATGTCGGAACAAGAAATCTTAGAGCAAACTGAATCTGAGCTTACACAATCAACACGAAATGGTAATAAAACAAAGGAACAGATGCGTAAAGAAAAATTTCTTCTTGAGTTCATTGAATTGTACAAAAGCATGCCTTCGATGTGGGACCCCAATTCACCAGGATATTACGATAAAGAACAGAGAAATATCAATTACAAAATATTACTTGCAAAATATAAGGAAAAATATCCATCTGCCGTATTGCACAACGTTAAGAGAAAAATTAATATTTTGCGGACCAATTATCAGAAACAATTAAAGCGAATTGCTAGCGGCAAAATTGAAAAAAGCGACGCATATTATTTCAATGCAATGACTTTCTTACAAAACATTGAAAGAGTGAAGTCCTCAGCAAATGCAATAGAAACTGATGCACATGACATGGAGGTGAGTAAAATTAGGGGTGTAAAAGTAGGTCGCCTCCCAGTTGGTGCACCCTGGGTAACGCTAAATGACCTACATAGCCTGCACGGCTAGTTTAGTTTCTTGTATTGCCGGATCTACGAGAACGGTACCAGTACTTGTGCTGTACCCATCGTGCCGAAACGACCCGGGCCGTTTTCTTATATCGACCCGGCCAAGAGCAATACACTCGAGGTGACCCTGTCTGACATTTAGGCAGGGCTACACCTCGTTACAACAACAACAGCGCTATTGTATCCCATAATATTAGGAACGAACAGAAATTTTGGAAAAGAGGGGGCAATATCCCTAAAAGCTAAATACATGTTATAGTGGAGTATTATTGTAAGTTTATATAACTAGTATATGTCCGCTATTTTGTCTACAAAAGTTACAAAAACGGATCATTGATAAGAATTGCTTAATATCTCGACTCCATCGCCACCTAGAGGGTATTTATTGTAAAAACTCGGTGGACTTATCCAAAAACTAAAAAGAGAAAACTGCCAAAAATACGATTAGTAGTTTTTGAACGATTTCGGCTTCTTTTGAAACACTTTAACCTGGCGCACATTCGGTGCTAATACAGAGTAATCTTTCCTAACAAACTCCTCGTCCCGTTTCTATCTTACAAAATAGCAATATTTCAAAAACTAAACGAACATGTTTCTTTTTCTTCAGTAGAACCAAGTTACCCTAATATAGAAAGGCTCTAACTCATATTTTCGTAGCTCGAAAAATTACTCGAAAAAAACTGAATGTAATGTAAACCATAGCAACGATGGCTTGATCGAAAACACAAATATCAGTGCCTGTAATATTTAACTACGAAATAGTATAGCACTAAGATTTTAGTGAAGCTTCATTCAGAAGTGATTATTAAAAATCCATCAGCAACTTGATTTAAAATAGAAAATGAGTTAGGGCCTTTCTATGTTAGTGTAACGATATGTCCCCAACAAACCATGAATCTAGATTGGAGGTACATTCGAGAAGTAGCCCCATTCTCCAATCTCTAACGTTAGAGGGCGCCTTGAGAAACATTCGAGAATCACAATTAAAAAACCAAATCTTCGAAGGCTCCAACTTCAAACTTTGAAAGTCCCGAACTAGGTTGTGGAGGCTAACTTCTTAAAACCGGGAACGCCATTTTTATACCCAGCGTACTAGTGCAGGGGTATTATAAATTGTCCACATAACGGTACTACATAACGGCGCAAAATAATCCAGACAGATTCCATGTATGAAAATTCTTAGGTTGAAAAAAAGGAGTTCATTCAGGCATGTCCGTCCGTCTGTCCGTCTGCCCGTCTTGTGCACACGCTAACTTGAGTAAAAATTGAGATATTTGCATGAAATGTTATATACAGGTTACTTTTTGGCTTTTGAAAATGGGCGAAATCGGATGATAACCACGCCCCCTTTTTCGATATCGAAAATTTCAAAAATCATACAAATTGACATAACTTGAGTAAAAATTGAGGCATGAAATTAGGTATACAGATTACTTTCTGGCCAAAGTAGCTTGCTAGAGAAAATGGGCGAAATCGGATGATAACCTCGCCTCTTTTTCGATATCGAAAATTTCGAAAATCACACAAACTGACGTAAACTTGACTAAAAATTAAAATATTTGCATTAATTTTGTTATACGGCTTACTTTCTGGCCATCCCAAAATATATTGCTATTAAAAATGGGCGGAGTCGGATGATAACCTCGCCCCCTTTTTCAATATCGAACATTTCGAAAATCACATAAACTGACATATCTCAGTAGCTGAAATGGATAAAATGATATAATTTCATAGGTGAATGTCTCTTGTCATTCTTATTTATTATGATTTTCTGCTAATTTTTAAAAAGTGGGCGTGGTACAGCCCACTTTCAAGGGAGGCAATTTTGAAAATTCGACTGGTCGTAACTTTTAAACAAATTATGGTAGAACGATGAAATTTGGCACACATCATACTAGTATTGTTGGGAGTATACCTGATGCAATTGGACGAAATCGCTTCCCAACCACGCCCACTTCCGAAATGGAATATTTCGAAAATCATAAGAAAACTACCGCTGCGTATTTAATGTTCGGTTTACACGAACTTAGACTTCCTTACTGGTTTTTTATACTTATGTCTTAATATCTTCAAAAAGTTGGTTTGCTCCAAAACTCAGCCGGCTGCTGTACAGTGTAGGTAATAGAAAAATGAAAATTTTAAGATACGCGTCCTACACGTGGCGAAAGTTACTCGATGATTTTTGTTGATGTGTAAACATCCATAAAGTTACGCGCGTTAATTGTGCTTGAGTATGTTGTTATGTGAGATCTGAGTTGTAAGTGATATTGAGTGAGAAATTTTGGCTTGACTGGTTGCTGATACGTGCCGCTGTGTTTAAGCGTGTGTGTGTATACAAGTGCTTTGGTGGCGCTAAAAAAAAACTGAAAGGCCAAACAAACGAGCAACAACCCAACATCCGTTTATGATGAATATACACAGTGCTCACACAAAATAATTTTTGATTAAAAAAGAAAATACTAAACTTTTACTCAAAATGAGGAGTCTGAGCAAATGCTCGCCTTTTATGCATAAAACTAAAAACCTCAGCAATTTTGCTATTTTGTGGGGAAAAGAAAGGCAAGGAAAGAAATAGAAAAGAAGGAGAGAAAAGGAAAAGAAGAGAAAATAGAAACAACAGGAGAGCAAAGGAAAAAAGGGGATAAAGGAAAGGAAAAGAAAACTAGAGGATATGAGGGGAAAGAAAAGGAAGGAAAGAAACGAAAATTAAACAAACGGGAAAGAAATCAAAGGAAATGACAGGAAATGAATGGAAAGAAAGGAAAGCTAAGAAAAGGACAGGGATTTAAAGGATAAGAAAGGAGAGGAAGGGAATATAAAGAAAGGAAATTAAAGGAGGGGAAAAGAGCGGAAATTAAAGAAAGGGAAAGAATTGAAAACTGAAGGGAGGGGAAAGAAATGAAAAAGAGAACAGAGAGGAAGATAAAAAAAATGAAACAAACGGATGCGAAAGGAAAGAAAGGGATAGCGTAGTAAAGAAAGGTAAAGGTAAAGAACAGCCGAACACTATTCCCCTTATTCATAAAAAACCTTTTTTAAAATGACATTTCCAAACAAATTTGGAATTATAAGAGCTTATTAAACCTATTTTATTTTTTATGATTATGGGTGTATGTATGTAGTTATGCTATAGTGGCTACTAGTACACGGACTAGCACACATAGGCCCCCTAGGTCCCGTTGTGATACCACATGGATCTGAATGATGCCCTATTAAAAAAATACTGTGGATCCCACATAGCGGAGAACCCAAATTTAATTAGTAGAGTACTTGGTACTCAAGCCTTTTTTCATAATTTATTCTGTAGACATCCTCTGAAATTGTTAACGCTGATAACCAATCAGAAGAAGACTTAAGTGACAGCCATATACCGGAAGATGCAACGCTTAGACGAAATACAAAATATGCCACGTATAACAAAGAAGATGAGCAAAAATTCTTACTTGAATTTATTGATAAATACCAGAAATTGCCGGCATTATGGAATGTTAATTCAAAAGATTATAAAAATCGTAATTTAAAAAATTTACAATATCAATCTTTGCTTAAGAAATACAAAGAAATGTATCCGGATGCCGATTTAGATAATGTGAAAAGAAAAATTAATACTCTACGATCGAATGTTTGGCGAGAATTAAAAAATGGTCCACCCTACGGGCTATTCTATTTTGATAGACTGCGATTTCTTATTGATATGCAGGTGAGCTATAAATATTATTTAAGTACTATACATTCATATCAAGCTCACAATTTCGGTGTAACGGACTATATTATTATAACGCGGCAGGGAATTTCGTTTTTGGCTCCAAAACCCACGTGAAGAAATGTGGTATTAATCATAGAAGCACAGCCCTTGTAACCCCTCTACTGGCTCTGGGAACTTATGGCCCACAGTAAAAAAAAGTGCACATGAAATTATAAATCTACGTAGGTGGCTACAGGCTGCCTACTGTCTCTCATGCCAAAATCTAAGAGGTGACTTTCGATACCATGCTCACTTTTGCTGCTCATTCAGCCGAAATTGTCTCTAAAATCAAAATGAGGAGTCTGAGCAAATGCTCGCCTTTTATGCATAAAACTAAAAACCTCAGCAATTTTGCTATTTTGTGGGGAAAAGAAAGGCAAGGAAAGAAATAGAAAAGAAGGAGAGAAAAGGAAAAGAAGAGAAAATAGAAACAACAGGAGAGCAAAGGAAAAAAGGGGATAAAGGAAAGGAAAAGAAAACTAGAGGATATGAGGGGAAAGAAAAGGAAGGAAAGAAACGAAAATTAAACAAACGGAAAAGAAATCAAAGGAAATGACAGGAAATGAATGGAAAGAAAGGAAAGCTAAGAAAAGGACAGGGATTTAAAGGATAAGAAAGGAGAGGAAGGGAATATAAAGAAAGGAAATTAAAGGAGGGGAAAAGAGCGGAAATTAAAGAAAGGGAAAGAATTGAAAACTGAAGGGAGGGGAAAGAAATGAAAAAGAGAACAGAGAGGAAGATAAAAAAAATGAAACAAACGGATGCGAAAGGAAAGAAAGGGATAGCGTAGTAAAGAAAGGTAAAGGTAAAGAACAGCCGAACACTATTCCCCTTATTCATAAAAAACCTTTTTTAAAATGACATTTCCAAACAAATTTGGAATTATAAGAGCTTATTAAACCTATTTTATTTTTTATGATTATGGGTGTATGTATGTAGTTATGCTATAGTGGCTACTAGTACACGGACTAGCACACATAGGCCCCCTAGGTCCCGTTGTGATACCACATGGATCTGAATGATGCCCTATTAAAAAAATACTGTGGATCCCACATAGCGGAGAACCCAAATTTAATTAGTAGAGTACTTGGTACTCAAGCCTTTTTTCATAATTTATTCTGTAGACATCCTCTGAAATTGTTAACGCTGATAACCAATCAGAAGAAGACTTAAGTGACAGCCATATACCGGAAGATGCAACGCTTAGACGAAATACAAAATATGCCACGTATAACAAAGAAGATGAGCAAAAATTCTTACTTGAATTTATTGATAAATACCAGAAATTGCCGGCATTATGGAATGTTAATTCAAAAGATTATAAAAATCGTAATTTAAAAAATTTACAATATCAATCTTTGCTTAAGAAATACAAAGAAATGTATCCGGATGCCGATTTAGATAATGTGAAAAGAAAAATTAATACTCTACGATCGAATGTTTGGCGAGAATTAAAAAATGGTCCACCCTACGGGCTATTCTATTTTGATAGACTGCGATTTCTTATTGATATGCAGGTGAGCTATAAATATTATTTAAGTACTATACATTCATATCAAGCTCACAATTTCGGTGTAACGGACTATATTATTATAACGCGGCAGGGAATTTCGTTTTTGGCTCCAAAACCCACGTGAAGAAATGTGGTATTAATCATAGAAGCACAGCCCTTGTAACCCCTCTACTGGCTCTGGGAACTTATGGCCCACAGTAAAAAAAAGTGCACATGAAATTATAAATCTACGTAGGTGGCCACAGGCTGCCTACTGTCTCTCATGCCAAAATCTAAGAGGTGACTTTCGATACCATGCTCACTTTTGCTGCTCATTCAGCCGAAATTGTCTCTAAAATATAAAGCCGCAATAAAATTCTCAAATCACTAACTGGCATTACTTGGGGCAAAGGAAAAGAAACGTTGATGGCAGCTTACAAGGCAATTGGTCAACCGATCTTGAACTACGCGCCGCCGATATGGTCGTCGGTGCTTGTTGTTACTCATTGGGATCAGTTGCGGTTGCTGTCAAAACACCGCACTCAGAACTACGACTGGAGGTCTTCTTATGTCGTCTATTCATTATATATGAAATTACCTAAAAGGTTCCACTGGTCATACCAAATCGAGTCCGAGACAGTCGGAAAGTACCGCAAGGGAGTATCGGAGCGTACCGGGCTCATTATTCGGCCAAGGGCTGTCAGTTTCGACATCACTTCCCAAAACCTTCGGGGAGTATTTTTTCGTTAACAGTAACAACAGTTAGCGTCGCCTTCTAGGACCATAATGCCACATCTACG
Source organism: Campiglossa producta (assembly GCA_964058755.1). NCBI lineage: Eukaryota > Metazoa > Arthropoda > Insecta > Diptera > Tephritidae > Campiglossa > Campiglossa producta. The sequence goes on along the minus strand of CAXKVI010000005.1, from coordinate 12,947,328 downwards.
CCAGCATAATGATAAGTTCCGGCACCTAATAATATCGCCGTTTGATCTAAAGGTTCACAGGCCGGCCTTTGAACACGTCCATAAGGTGTCAGTTGCCTCGTTTATTGAGTCCCATCCTGTGAATGCCGTATTGCAAATCCCAGCACCTTTCGCCGCTGCAGAGGAACGTAATCATCCTCGAGAGACAATGATCACTCTGGCTGAATTACTTATCCAAACTGAATCCCGACGTTCCGAATGTATGTCCGGCATGCAGCTCGTCCCCACACAATCCCATTTTCACCTGCTCTTCGTAGCCTACTCTTCGTTTTACTCTGGTCCAACCCTGTTGAAACTGCTGGTTTCCTAGGACTTCGGTTAGACGACATTGATGACAATTTATGTTAAGGAAAAGTGCACGTTAAGGCATGACTCCCTGTCGTTAATACAACAAAAGGAAGACTCTTTTAATTAAAAACAATAGCATTGGATACACCAAGGCTCAGATATGAATGTGTAAAAAATATGTTATTTTCTAAGATGAACAAGTTGAAATGCTGACCCAACAATTATATTATACACATGCGTTTTTTCTTTCAACAGACAATTGCAGATGCAGCACCTAAACCGCCTAAGCCACCGTCTACTCTAAGAAAGGATAGTTCTTTGAATGATGAAAAATTCATTTTATTAGCTAAAGCATATGAGAGCTACCCAAGTCTTTGGAATGATAATGAAGTTGAATATTATTTTAGCAACAGACGCAAAGAGACAATGAGTCAACTACTAGAAACGTTTTATAAAATATCAGGCGTAAAATTAACGAAAGATATTTTAGACAAAGAGATTAGTCTGCTAAGAAAACATAGTTCAACGGAGAAGAGACGGAAAATATTGTGCGAACAACAAAATTTGTCTTATGAATCTCAATTTCCATTCCACGAACATATTGCATTTTTAGAAAATTATATTCAACCATTTGAATGTTCCATATGCAAGCAAATTTTGGGTGGTTCACGAAAATATCGTATCCATTTGGCATCTCATGATGGTTCGCTACCTTTTAGGTGTAATATCTGTGGACATGAATTTAAAAGTCTTCAAAATTTAACAGTACATTTACGTCGACACATGGGCGATTGCACGCACCGTTGTCAAGTGTGCGATGCCTCCTTTGTAACGACCACAAATTTTAAAGCTCACATGCTCACGCACACTGGCGATAAACCGTACGTATGCCATATTTGTGGTGCGTGCTTTCGTAAATCAACTAATTTAAAATATCACTTGCTGCGGCATGAAAATCTTCGAAGATATAAATGTAAAATTTGTACTAAAGCTTTTTATAATGGATACAAGTTGAAAATGCATCATGCGGCTGTTCACCTAAAAGTTCGTAATATCATATGTGATGTGTGCAATAAGGCATTTGCTACCCCGAAACATCTTAAACAGCATAAACATATACATAATGCAGTAAAAAGATTTGTATGTAAGTTTTGTGGAAAACGGTATACCCAAAGTTCGGCTCTAAGTGGTCATGTGAAGTTGGCACATGGTACGAAGCTATCAACTATGCAAAATAACTTATAATAATTGAATTAAATATTGTAACTAAATTAATTAAGTTCATTGTAAAAAATAGAAATAGGGATACAAATATATATCGTCGTTACCTATGCAAAACCACCTAACGACCAAATGCAAAACCTTCCAAGTCAATCAAAGCGTCCAAAATGAGACTTGGTAATCCTAGGTTCCAGGCATCGACTTTCATCACGTTTTTCAAGTAAATATCAGGAGCGTTTGTTTGCAGCTAATTATTCACAATTTAACATAAGGTCCGTTCTTTTGCTGCAATTGATACGTAATTTTGCATAATTATGCCTAAACAGCGTTTTTTGATAGCTAATTGCAGCGATTTCAGAAACCAGCAAACATGAATAGCTGATCGTAACATAGCAAAACAACAACAAAAAAAAATCAGATTCAAATTGTAAGGCCCGCTTACATAAAAGCCGATAACGAATAATCGGAGTTTAATTGATGTATTTTATATGGTTAGCTGTCAAGTTAATCACCGATTAGTGGTTATCGGCTTTTATGCAAGTGGCCCTTAGCCAATCAGAAACGTAATAGCTGTTTTGTCTGCAAATTTCTACTGAGTCCGGTTCAAGGCGAATTCATATAGGAGGGTTCAAGCGATTTCAGATCTACACGCACACACACACTCCATGCAACTGGAACTGTCAGACAAAGCAACAATATAAGCAATTTGACAGCTACGATTCGATTTTCAAGGAAGAAGAAGAAACCATATGGTGGGAGGATGCCACCTGTAATGAATTCGCCTTGGTCCTGTTCGACGAAAGCTTAGCAAATTGGAGATTTTTACAAAATTCTCTTTTGCTGGATGTTGGTTGGACAGCTTGCAAAAAACCGACCTATAGTTATTCCTAAAAACCGTTTGTTGAAAACAAATCACGGCGAATTCAGCAGTGAAAGAGCACATTTCAACTTTTAATTGAAAAGAGTTGCAAGTTATTGCTAGGGATATTTCATACAGCAAAAACTAGGATGTATAACAGCAGATCGTGACATAGCAAAGCAACAACAAAAAAGCGCTAATTCAAATTATTAGCTAATCAGAAACGTAACAGCTGTTTTGTCTGCAAGTTTTTACTGATTCGTGTTCAACGAAAACTTAGCAAATTTGAGATTTTGAGAGAATTTTACAAAACTCGCTATTGCTGACATTGCACAACAAAACAACAACAAAAACTCAGTTGCAGGGTAGAATTTGAAGGAAATTTATTTTTTACCTTACTCTGAAATTCGATTGTTTTCATATAGGTGGTTTTACAATTAGTCGATAGGTGGTTTTGCTAAGGCATCGACGATATTTACATTAGGGTGATTCAAATAAAAAAAAAATTTGGCCTTAGAAAAAATTTCCACTGTAACTTAACCTTTAAAAGTCGCTTTTTTCGCTCTTTCCCCCTACAAATTGAATTTTTTAGTAAATTTTCTTATAGTTTTTGAAACTTTTTGTATTACTTGCAATAGTACTTATAAAACTGAGTAATTTTTAAATGTCCGTAATTAGCTTAATAGATATGATAATCACAGTTTGAAAAAGGTTTTGAAAACTTTAAAACCTCCACTTTAAGAATATGTAAAGGCATATGAGAGTTTATTATAATGTTCCACTCATTGTATTATGTATGCTCACTGCTCCAAGTTTAGTATGTGATCGCTCTGCGCACAGTGGGCCGCAATTGCTTAAAACACAAATAGCAGGCCACCGATCTGACATCAAGAATATACGATCACAAAACACACAAAAACAGCACTTGCGGCCCACTGTGCGGACAGCGGCCACAAACCAATCTTTCAAGCAGTGAGCATATTACAACAAAGCCAACATTGGAAATGCTCCACATTACTAAGTTCGCTGAAAACAAAAGATTTAACTACAAAAAGGACGTAGAAAACTGCGCTCACATATACCAACACTTACTAGACTGTGAAAAATAAAAAATAAAATCAGTACAAAATTGCATGGCACATGTACACATGTGTTTATTTATCTATTGTGTTGATGTATGAAAATGTTAAATATGGTTATAGACGACCCCCAGAAAACGACCTCCGAGGAGGTTGAAATATATAGGAAAACCCCGCAATAAAACTATTTATTCGATTTGACCTCGAGCCAGCTAACACAAAATTATAGCTAAATTTATATAAACTGCTTTAAAATTAAGTTACTTCGTATTTATGAAATTTACATGCATGCAGTTGAAATATATAATACTTATCACTAAAATGTCATTCCATCCACTTGTGTGCAAACTATTTTAATTTTATAAATATTTTTTTAATTTTTGAATATTATATATAAATAAGTAAAAGTTATATATAAATACATATATTTGTTACAATTCAAAATGTGTAGTTTTAGTTTAATTAAAATCAGTTTCAACATAACACAGAAATAAAAAACTAAAGGATGATTTACACGGGTCGATTTTTCTAACCTTTTTTTCAAACGACCGTGTAAACAGCAATTTGATCGATCTTCACCTTGTATTTAAGGGTGGAACACAAGTGGTTCGATAAAAATCGACCAGAAAATCGACTCGTGTAAATGAGCGTTTAGACGCGCAGGGGGTCGAGGTATTTAAAAACTTGTTGCGAAAATTTGGAGTCTTGCGATCAAATTTTAAGAAACTTTCCGCTGAGGCAGATAACATAATTTTTATATGTAGATAGTTCACCACTCGACAGTAAATCATGGCACATGAATCGAAATATTTAGAAACATTCTTTTAAACAAGTGGTCCAGTGGTATGATTGATCTTTATGATGTATTAGCTGATGTTATTGAAGATTTTAAGAAAAAAACTGAGCTACCTGAAAGTGAGTCCGTTAGACTGAGGATTGCCATCATAGATCGCCCAAAAGTTGGAAAATCCACTTTTTTAAACAATCATGGGAAATGGCCCTTTTTGGGGGGATATTTTTTAACAAAATTTTGTAAAAGGGGGCGTCCATAAATCACGTGATCAACCTTTGGACCTTTGGGAATAGTAAAATTAAGTACCCCCCTCCCCCATACGTGATCAAAAGTGATATTTTTCGAATACCCCCTCCCCCCACCAGTCTTAACGTCATTTATGGACGCCCTCAAAGGAGTATTTTTAAGTCTTTCATATTAAAAAGGGATATTTATATAAACTTAACATGCTAAAATTAACATTGTGCATTTTCGGGCATAAACTTCGAAAATGCTAATCGTTTTCTAAGTCGGGGAAATTAAATGAATACTTTTATGGTCTGTGGGAATTTCTTGGAATTTTTCATTCAAGATGTGGGAAGTGAGGGATTTTTTTTTTTTTAATTTTTGTGGGAAATTTAGCAGATATTATCTGGCATCACTGAATCATAGTCAATATTAAGTATGATATTAGGGGTGTTTGTTGGAAATCCAGCAAAGAACTGTCAGCAATAGAGTTTTGTAAAAATCTCTCAAAATTTCAAAAACTTGCAAACAAAACGGCATTTACGTTACTGATTGGCTAACAATTTTAATTTGCATTCATAATTATGAATAACCATCAGCAAAGGTACGAAGCTATTATCCCTGCTAACCATCTTCGGATGATTTCCTGGGAAATTACCAGGTCGCGTTTCCCAAAAAGCTGGATAGAAAGGTGGACAATCATACTTAATTTTGACTATAGCTATAGCCCATTGATCTTTATCTTAAAGACAGATTTTAAGAACGATTCCGGTTTGACCTTATCGTGAAATAGGTAATGAAAGACTATCCACTTTCTTTATGACTTGAGAATTTTCCACCACCGCACAGTGGTTCCACAGGTTTCAATTTTTTAATTTTTGTTTTACACAAATTACACTATGTAACAAATTTTCCAAAATTTTAAATTTTGTTTTCGTAAATTCCATGAGTTGCATATTATTTCAAATCCATAAAAACTGCATAACAAAAATAAAAGAACAGGATTTCACAAATTCTTGCATTTTATTTTGTTAACAGAATCTCGTTTAAATTTTTTAATTGGTTGAGTTTTGTGCCATCTAGGTGAAAAAGGGGTTTTAAAAAAAAAAAACGCATCAAAAAAGTCCTTGCATTTCATCATGTTAACAGAACCCCGTTTAAAGGTTTCAAATCGGTTGAGTTTTGTGGCATCTAGGTGATTTTGAAACAAAAAGGGCATTTTTGGACCACTGTGCACCGGGGGCTTATTCTAAATTTTTTTACAGAGGTCGAATCGAAACTACCACTTTCGCTTACACACGATCACGATAGGTAAAATCCGGTATTCGGTTTTTTACGTGACGAGTGGGCTTAGAAAATGATCGAACACCTTTTTCTTATAGGGCCTATACACGATACGTCTGAGTCAAGAGTCAGTTCAGGTGTATTAGTGAAAATGTGTATGTAGTAGTTACACCGACATGAATCTAGCATGACTCAAGAAAATCAAAATGAGTTTGATATTTTGTAGAATGACGGCGAGTCAACACGCACTCAGATGACTCGCGAGTCAGACGCACTGTGTGTATAGACCCTAACGTAGTGCTGCCACAACAGAGGCATACAATTTAGCTTATCTCAACAACAAGTATGTATTTCTCAAGCATAACGCTCATACTCTTAAGCTTCTAAAAAAATATTATTTACATGTCTATTCATACGGTTTCTGTGACCTTTTCTCTACTTTTTAACAGGCAATTTCGGATTTGACAGCTAAGCCAAGTATTCCGAAAAAAATCTCTTTGGATGATGAACAATTCCTAAATTTAGCTGAAGCATACAAGAGTTACGAATGCCTCTGGAACTCAAATATAATTGAGTATAGATTTAGTAACCGGCGTCGAGAAGCAATGGATGAACTACTAATAACGTTCAATAATATGTCAGGTTTAAATTTAACGTTAAATGTTTTAAAAGAAGAAATTTTAAAACTGCGAAGGATTTGCATAAATGAAAAGAAACATAAATTAAGGTGTAAGAGAGAAAAGTTGTCTTATGAACCCGAATATCCGTATTATGAAAATATTGAGTTTTTGGAGGATCATATTTCGCCGTTTGAATGTACCGTATGCAACGAAATCATACATGGCACAAGCCAATATTGTATCCATTTGGCATCGCATGATGGTTCGCAGCCTTTTAAGTGTATTGTCTGTGGGCATGGCTTCAAAGATCCACAAAATTTAACAACACATTTACGCCGTCACGCACAAGATTTCCTTTACACATGTGAGGTGTGCAGTAAGCCTTGTGCAACGACAACCGAATTAAAAATCCATATGCGCAATCATACCGGTGAAAAACCATATGTTTGTGATCTTTGTGGCAAGCATTTTAAAGCAAATTTCGAATTTAAGGAACACATTAAACGCCATAGCAAACGGCCCCAGTTCAAATGTGAACTTTGCCCAACGGCTTTCTACAACATGGCAAATTTACGACAACACATGAGGATTCATAGCCAGATACGAGACCAAATATGCGGCTACTGTTCGAAAGGGTTTAAAACAAGGAAACATCTACTCCAACACATACGTGGTCAACATGTGGCGAAGAAATTTACATGTAAAGTTTGTGATAAGCGTTTTGCGCAACCTACGGCTCTTAGTTCACACATGAAAGCGCACAATGTAGTTGGGAATAACGATTGTTTCGAAGAAAACCTCTTTATTTAAAGATAAGTTATTTTACTTATGACCGCATTTATAAAGGCTATAAAAATCAGCCGGCGCTAAAAATTAGGAATGAGCGGATTCTTCAATATCCTATGCCCAGTTATATAGAGCCAATTTAGCCTCATCTCTCTGTGCTCACAGTGTTTACGATCACGTCAAATATTCATACATATATATTAGACTTGGTCCAAAATAATTCCCTACAAAAGTTGCATTAACCAAAATTTTCTCAGACTAGCCCTTTTCTAGTATTCTAGCTTAAAAAATTAGCATGTTTTTCCGATTTCCCATTTTTGCTTTCAAAAACTGTCAAAAATGCAAATATCCATGTACAAAAAAGATAGATACAGATTCTTTTTGTAAAGTTACTCTTTAAAAACTTATTTAGTATTAAATTTAAAAAAATCATATTTCCGTCTATGTATATTAGGGTGACTCAAAAAACCATCAAAAAATAATATTGTTCTTTTTTGCAAGGTTAGGGCCGAACCTCGGGCCTGTTGTTGAATTCTGATACCGAATTCGGATTGAGCAGCCAATTTCCCATTGGAACATGTGTTTATCTTTATTCCCTGTTGATTTTTTCATGTTTGTAATTTTTTCACTTTTCTTAAAAAAAAAATATAATTTTTGAAAAAAAAAAAAATTGTTTGGCCCAGTCTATATAATAGCTTTGTTTCTTTTCAGCTAATTATGAATAATTATTCCTAAAAAAGTGTTTTTCAAAAAATTAGCAGCGAATTCAGCAGCTTTTTGACATTTAATTGAGAGAGAGAGCGCCAATTCGCTGCAAGTTATTGCTGGAGATTTTTCGTCCAGCAGAAACCAGTAAGCAAGAACAGCTGATCGGTGACATAGCAAAACAACAACAAAAAATGTAAATTCAAATTGTTAGCCAATCAGAAACGTAACCGCAGTTTTATCTGCAAGTTTTTGCTGAACCCTGTTCGGCGAAAAATTAGCAGAAATGAGATTTTGACAGCTTTTTACAAGACTCTTCTGCTGACGGTTCTTTGCTGGAGATTTCAAGAAACAAAGCTAATACTTCTATAGTCGCAAAGGGTATAACAGGTGCCACTATCTCATTTACACAACTTGTGCATAAAAAAATAATGAAATCGCAGTTAAGTGAAATATATAATGAAAATATCGTCCAATAGACTATATTTGATTTTTTTTACTGGCTAACAGACATTGAACTTAAACTTTTCACATAAATGCTAAAAAAATAAAAAAAAATATTTTTTCATAAGAAAAAAATAACGACGGCTAACGTTGCAAGTAATATAACTCGCATTGTGCAGCTTTGACAGATAACATGGCAATTGCTTTGATACACAATGACCTAATCGGTCTTTGGTGAATTTAAGGAATCAGCCTTTATGAATGCGAACCTTAGTATGGCTAGAAAGAATAATGGGGGAATTCATCAAACCTTATGAATTTACGAAATGCGTGCATTTATACATTTTATCAGCTCAATTAGATGAATTTATGTATACTTGAGGTCAAACAAAATCTTTTTATTTCGAAATTCTCATTAAATAAGTAATTTTCGATCCATTTTCAGCATATTCTTCTATTTTTGTCCAGTGTGCATTAAATGCATTAAAAAAAATTACATGTCGAAGGGCGTCATTGAATTAGATAAATTTACCAACTTTTTTACCCACCAAAATCGACGCGGAAGTCTATCTAACTTGTGTAAACTTCATTCCATACAAATTTTGTCAGTATGTATACGTTTACACGCTTTATAAAGATTTTATAGCGTTTGATGAATCCCCCTAATATAAATTGGTAAAGTAAATATGTATGTTATTGAATAAAAACAAATAAATTGAATAAAAATGAAAGAAATTTTAGAAAAATTTACGGTGTAGTGAAATAACGCCCGCCGACAAAAGGAAATAGCGCGGACAAAATAGGGAAGTCAAGGCAAGGAAACGCCCGCGGGCGTTATTTCCTTTTCGTAAATGGGATCTAAGTCTTTGGAAGGCCCAATTTGATATAAAAAGCATTTGTCTTTAATGCCCAAGCTGTTGTTGTTGTTGTAGTCATATGTACATAAGTTACGTGACAGACCAGACAGGGGTTGTACGGGTGTTGACCGTCCTTTGCCGTATGAATCCGGTACGTTCCGGTACTCCCTTGCGGTACTGCCCGGCTGTCTTGGGAACGATTTCGTGGATTTTAGTCGCCTCTTACGGTCGGCATACCTACCTCGGGCATATTCTAAACCCATAACCCGCAGGCTACAAAAACAACTGCCCAAGCTCAAAAAGTTATGAATCAGTTCATATACGCTGCGAATGCATTGCGTTAGCAAGAAAGAGTGTTTGCTACCTAGGTGAGGACACTCTCGATCCGTTCGTGATATGGAATAAAAAACCTGAGGAAATGCTCAAATTTATAAAGACCCTCCGCATAGAGCAATAAGCTGAAAGGACACACAATAGATCGTGTAAATGGTCGCGGTGTAATAAGGCCTTATAATATTAATAATAATAATATAAAATACAATTTTTTTATTTTTTCCATATAAAGTTTACAAGTAGTAAAGTAAAAAAATTTCAAATGGGATCATCTACTTGAGCTTACCCTAATTTTCCTTAGCAACTGCCAAGTAAGGCTTTGACTTTGGACAGTGAAGACAAATGTTTGGGCTATCATATTCAGTCTTCCGAAGACTTATGTATATCTCATTTAAGCCCGGTTTTTCAGTACAAGTTTAAACCCCAAATTGGTCATTTAAACTAAGTTTAAACACGCACTGAAGTTTAAACTTGCACTGAAAAACAGGGTCTTAGTTGTAGACTTATGGACCTCGAAAAACGAGCAAAAAGTCGAATTCGTCAAAAGTTATGCTCCGTGCTTGTCTGCTATGAATTGGCAAAAGTAAAGCGCTATTGTATGACAAAGAGAAACATTCAGGCTTTCAGAATCTTGTACTTTGATCCAAATATTGCTTCTAATTACAGAGTTACAGAGGGCCAAACAAATAGGGTTTTTTAGCTTTAAGCGCGGATTGTGGGAGAACTAAGCTCAATATAAAATTTCTAATAATAGTTAAAAATTCTACAGCAGAACTTCTAAGAACCCTCATACTCAGAAAATCTGGTTGGTTCACTTACAGTTTTTTTTAAAAGGGGGGCGTACGCACTCCTCCCTAACACGCCGTTGGCTTCCAGTAGGAGTTCTGCCGGCCGTGCTGACGTCAAGTCGGTAAAAAACGAGCCCGTAAATGTGGAAATTGACCTTGCCTCGAGTGACCCAATTTGTTATGTTGCCAGCTCTCCGTCTATAAAACTGAGCCAATGAAAAATCTAAAAAAATTCGTTTTTTCGACCAAAATACATTTTTTTTTTTCAAAAAGAAATGAATTAACCACCGTCTTTAGCGCATGAATTCACTTGGGACTACGCCAATTGACAACGAAAAAAAATACATAAAAAATGATTTGGAATGAAAAATAAACCCGAAAACATTTTTTTTTCGAAAAACCGTTATCGCCAATGTTTTTAGCGCATAATTTTGAGTGAGACAGGATATATGAGACAAATTCGTTTTCATCGAAAGCATGTATGCTGAAAAAACTCTTAAAAAAAATAAAAAGCGAAAGGGTCGATTTTTTGACCAAAAAACTCCCCAAAACCCAAAAAATATTGGTTTTTTTATCGCCAACGTTTTTAGCGGACATTTTTTGGTTGGACAGGGTATACATGAAAATTTTCAAATCAAATGAAAGTTTGTTTAGTGGGTCATGAAAAAAAAAAAACCTTAAAGAAGAAAATTCAAAAAAAAAATTAAATTTCGCAGGCTCCAAAATTGGAACTTTATTTATTTTTATACCACTAATTTAAAGATCTCAGAAAGTTATGAAGACTTAGCAATAAAAAAATTATACTTTTTGCCTAAGCTCAGAAGTTATATCGAACTGATCGCTAGGTGGCTACTAAAATTGTTCGCTAATTTTTTTTACTTTTTCTAGTTGGTTTGTTTCTTTACTTCAATTTTTTTTTAATCAAACCTGTTGTCATAACATTCGTATGTAAAGAAAGAGTAGAAATTTTAGCCTCTGGAAGCGGTTTTTTAATTTTTCGTTTCAGTGAAAAGTTATGATCAAAAACCGAAAAATGACCCGAATCTGATCTTAATTTCGAAGCGAAAACACCTTTCTGAGTTGGCGCGGTTATGAAAAATAGGGTATTAGTTTCCTTTAGGGGGCAACTCCTAATAAATTAGCTAAAAATATGGGAGATACCTCAACTCAAAACCCGGGTCATTTTTCGGTTTTAAGACCAAAACTTTTCACTACAACAAAAAATTAAAAAAGCGCTTCCGGATTCGTAATCCTGATGTCAAACCGCGTCTTTTGAGGTATCTCCCATATTTTTAGCTAATTTATTAGGAGTTGTCCCCTAAAGGAAACTAATACCAAAAATAGCCCTGGGCTACGCCATATCAAGTCCGGGTGCGTGTTATAAACGTGGCTACCGCCCCGGCGTACACTTTTTTTTTTACTTTTTAGGCACAGCCTAATGTAATCACAACAACCATATGAAAACTTGCAACTTTGATTGTAAGTATCTTTTCAGGGAAGCAAAATATTAAAAAGGTGCTTCCGGATTCATGATTCTGAGGCCAAAATCAGTCTTTTGAGCCCTCCCCCATAATTTTAGCTAATTTATTAGCAGTTGGATGCTAAAGGAAACAAATACCATATTTTTATCCGTTTATTCGAAAATATTCCCACTCCTAATTTAGATTTTTATAAGTGTTGTCAAAAAACTTTTCCCATTTGTCATTATCCAGAATCATTGTGTATCAATATTGATGATGAATATTGTATCAGTATTGATACACAATGTCCAGAATGACATATATTGCTTGTGGTGAGAGTACAACTGAGCTAGGCATGGTCGACTACTGAACTCAAACCCCACAATATGATCGAACAAATTTATATATCGATAACTATTGTGTCTCAAACACCGATTTTTTTCTTCCAATCCTAAAAGAATTATTTTTGCTTACTTGAGCGTTTTGTATATTTGGCTTCGTAAAAAATCAGGCAACCACTCAAAGACAATCCACAACAGAGGACATTGTGTACCAATATTGATACACTATGACCGAGGAGTAACCAGAAATGTCATCACAACTACTTGTCGAGTAGTAAATTGGAATACAACATATTGAAAGCAGAAGGATAACTGGATTTCGGAACAAAACTCCTCCAATATTACCAAAACACAAAAGAATCACTCAAAGGCTTGAAATGGAAATGCTACAGGAAGTAAATGATGATTACGAGCCATATAAATGTGGCCAAATCACGACATTGCTGTCAATAGGAAGAAAGGAATTCTTTTTAAATTGTGATTTGTGCGAGTACACAGTAGACAGTTTAAATTTGTTCATAAGCCATGTATACGAATCGCATCTGCAGGAGTTTACTCGAGCAAATTCAATTCCTACATCCGACGTGTTGTACGATGAGGTCTCCGAGGATGATATTGATTACTTAATGGATGTGGAGGTATATTTGGGTGCACACATTTGAAAAAAGTATGGTCTTGACCTTTATTGTATTTATAGGAAGTCGCGAACAAAGATTCTGTTTTTAAAGAATTTGAGAATGTTGTTGTGGACATGGATGAAAACGGAATGGAAAATTCAATGCAGGTCAAAGTTGAAATTGAACAAATTTCGGAGGAATACGATGAAGAACAAGAAAACGACTATGAAGTACCAGAATACGAAGATGGAGAACAAAAATACGAGGATGAAGTAAGTATTTATTCAAATACTTTTAATATTATTAGTATTCATTTCACTTCGCATGCATAATTTAATTATCCCAAGAAAGTCCCGAAATGGCCCCACAATAGTCCGGAAAACCATACAGAAACGACACCGAAAAAGTCAAATGATTGCGAAAAAGTTTGAAGCGTATCCCGGATAAGTGCCGAAAGGGTCCCAAAAAAGTCTAAAAACTATTCCAAAATATTTTGGCATATATCCCCAAAAAGTACTGAAATGATTCCAAAAAAGTCGTGAAATGACCTAAAAAAGTTCGCAAACCATCCCGAAATGGTTACGAGAAAGTTCCTGAATGAATCCAAAAAAGTCCAGAAACTATCCCGGTAAAGTCCGTAAGATATGGGTGTTTGCAAAAATGTGTCAAATTTAAAATTGCCCGTATGCCAAGCTTTTTGGTAAAATAACATTTGCACGTATGGGACGCAACTTGACCTATCCCTACCCAATAGGGCCGGGGGAATCGTTATATTAATCCCGCAGTACTCCCTTAGGATTATCGGACTACTCCCTATACTTCTTTGTATAAGCATACAATTTCTATACTCCCTTTTAACACTGTCTGTCATAGGCAGGTAGTACATAATGCATAAACTCCCTTTTACCTCCCAAAAAACAATAAGGGATTTTATTCAGACACAAAAACAACCATGCCTCCTTTTCCATAACCTCTACAGAGTTTGAGGAGGCCATTCGGATGCCCCTGCTGGTTAGGATTTTAGAATATGCACGAGGTAGGCATACCGGCCGTAAGAGGCGACTAATATGCATATCGGATATGACGCCTCTCATTAGCCATGCTCTTCTTCCTAACTTATGGAGGGTTTACATGACCTAGAAGGTTCCCCTGGTCATACAAAATCGCCCCCGAGACAGTCGCACACTACCGCAACTAACGTGGGAGTAGGGTCATATCACCCGACAGCACTCCTTTGAGTCCTGAACTGAAAATGTTTTCTACGGCACTAACCATTTATTCACCTGCTCCCCTACATGCTTACATGCTTACAAATATGCCTTACTCTTTATTACTTATGCTGTAGATATCCATCGAAGTTGATGCAGAAGACGTACAATCCGAAAAGTATTTGATAACCAGCAATATAGCGGAAGATGTAATGCCAATCAATCAATCTAAAGATTATCAAACCACGCAAGCTTCTAAGGTTACAATTAAAATTAGCGAAGAAGAGCAGTTCCTACTTGACTTTATCGATGTGTATAAGAGTTTGCCAGCATTATGGAATGTAGAATCAAGCCTCTACAACGATTCACAAACGAAGAGTATGCAATACCAAACTCTGCATGAAAAATATAAAGAAAGGTATCCGAATGCCCATATAAATGAAACGAAGAAGAAAATTAATCTCCTACGGTCGAGATATCGCAATCACTTAAAAAAAGTTCCACGCTACAAGCATTTCTTGTATGATAAAATGGTCTTTCTGAACAACATAATGCAGGTGAGATATTATTATTATATATCTACATTAGGGTGATTCATTTTGTATAGGAAAACTGGATTTTTTTAAGTGAATTTTCTAATAATTTTTTTTTACATAGTTTCCCCAAAAAAAAAACTTTACATATTCTTGAAGTTCAAGCTTTGAACATTTTTTATAGCCGTTTTTAGGTTTTTTGCCAATGTACTAAACAATTTCTTTGAAATAAACTAGTTCAACACATCTAACATTTATGATAACTCAGAGCAAGATATAGAAAATTGTGATATAGAAATATTGTGAAATGTATATACATACCTACTTTTTTCTCACATTATTATTATTATTATTATTTTTTTTTTTCATTTTATGTCATGAAAGTATATCGTCACTGAAAATTGATTAACTTTTTTACGAGCCACTATGTGGTGAGTCAAATACAAATGTCATTTTTGAGACATTCTATTTCACTTTACTAATGAATGGATCCGGGTACCCAGAAGCCCTGGTTGGCAAATCTCATTTTTGACAGAAATGTCGAATGTGCGGTTTTGCAGAAGTGCGATGTGCGGTTTTGCACTTTTTCCGACGATAAGTTATTTCAAGTATATTCGTTACCGGATGCCTTATTTTATTGCGATTTTTCATTAAGTCAATTATTTTTAAAACAGTGAGCTCTGCTTAAAATTTTGCTCGTTGCACCTTTTATATAAGTCACATCTATGTAATAGATATAGCCATCTAGAAAATATTTTCGGGCTGGATCCAATTTTTTTTTTTCATAATAACCATTTTGACTGGAAAATGGAAATGACTTAGGTAGCTGAATTTTAATTTTTTTACTAGTGCAGACGCGAACCAAATTTATCAAAGCGTTGAGAAAAACAATAAAATTAAATAGTCTTTTGAAAGAACATTAAACATTTTTCGAGGTCCATTACAAACAAAAAAAATTCTTTTAAAAGAAAAGGATTAAGCTTTACGTAAAAATTAAAAATGTCCAAAAAAATTCCTTTTTAATAAAATGTTTACTAAGTTTTTTAATAAAACTTTTTTTAAAGTTATATTCGAAAAGAACGGAACAAATACTTTAGAAAACTGTTTCCATATTCCTTCTTAGCATGTCAATTACATGTCTTATAATTTAAAGAAAAAAGGCTTACACACAAAAAATTGCGGTTTCAAACCGGTATATCTCGGTAACCATCCAATATTTTTACGCGAACTTTGGTTATATTTTTTTCTTACATGGCGGATCACTTTCACCAAATTTTATTCAAATCGAATTTTTTAGTGGTCCGCTTGAGGAATTTTACCCCATATGTAAACAGCGATAGGGATAGGGATGGAGATACAACGTCTGCCGGGGTTAATGTAGAAAATTGCTAGTGAACTTTCAGGTGTACAGCTTGGTCGAAGGTAATTTTTCGAAAAAATTACCGTTTACGAGAAAAATGCGTAAAACCCTAAATGGTCACATTTGCCCCCAAATAACTTTTTTACCACACATGATATTAATGGAGACTTTTGAAGTTTTCTTTCTTTATCTAAGTTTGGCTTTGTCGAAATTTTTGTTATTTCATATGTCTAATTTGACCGGAAATCAAAAAAGGGGGCGTGGCACCTCCCATACAAACTAAATTTTTCAAGAAGAATATCTGTGAAAAGGTTCAAGGTAGGGACCTGAAAATTGGTACAGACCTGTATGATGGCAAAAGAATTCTCACACATAAAAGGGGGGTTATCAGAAATAGGGGCGTGGCATCTCCCACACAAACTTAAATTTTCAAGCAGAATATCTGTGGAAGGGTCATGAATTAAATTATAAAACAAGAAAAAAACGAGGAACAACTTTCATTTCTCTGTTTCTTTCACCCAGTGAAGCGGATGAGGGTCCGCTAGTTAATATTATAAAATATTTGTAATTACATATCGTTACTCTAATATATTATTATTATTATTATTATTTATTAACAAATTAAATAAATTAATTGGCTAATATAAAGGAAAGAGCATTAGCTGCCATGGCCATCAGCTCTGTTTACATTACTTTCGTGGTGCATTATACATATATGGATATACATATATAATTTGTCCTATTGTTAGAAGTTAGTTAAAATTATGAGAAAAAGTTAGTATATATTTAAATAAATTTGATGATTGTTGTTATATACGGGCTCTTATATGGCTGATGTAGTTGTTGATGCATCTTATGTTATCTGTGGTAGGTGTTTTGAGGATTTCGATCCAATTGGTTTTGAGGTGTTGGTGTCTTGCTGCTCCGATGGCAGGGCAAGTTTCAAAGATATGATGTACAGTGAAATTGTCTCCACATAGGGAGCATGTTGGAGGAGGTTGGCCTTTCAGGAGATGTTCATGGGTGTCCATTGTATGGCCTAAACGTAACCGAGAGAAAATTTGAATTTGTCTTTTCGATAGTCCAGATGGATATTGTGGCGATATGAGATTTCTATTGATAAGTGTATAGTGGTGGTGATTATACAATAGCCAGTCTTGTTTCGCTTTTGCGAGGAGCTGTCGTTTTATTGTCGCTAGCAGGTCTTTCTTTTCAAGAGTGTATTCCATAGTTACTGGTGTGTACATAGCTGATTTTGCTGCATTATCGGCCATTTCATTGCCATAAATCCCAGCGTGGCCCGGTATCCAAATCAGTCGTGTAGTTAAAACGTTATCGATGAGCAGGTCTCGTATTTGATTGATTATGTTGGAGTTAGAGGCAGGATTTTGCACTGCTTTTAGAACGGAGCTGCTATCGGTACAAATAAGCGTTTTGTGGTGATTATTTTGTGCCATTGTAAGGGCAGTGCGGATTGCGATCGCTTCCGCTGTAAAGACAGATGCTTGATCTGGTAGAGTTTGCACTCTCAGAATTTTGCCCGTATTATCGACTACTGCGAAACTGGCTGGGCCGTGATCGGTTTTGGATCCATCTGTGAACCAAATGGTCCAGTTGTCTGCTTCGTACTGAGCTTTGCGTTCTTGAAATAGCGAAGCGTACACATCTCTTGGTGTGTTACTTTTAGTATATCTGGTCATCGTGAGGTCACAGGAACCCTTCTTGATTTCCCAGGGGGGGTTTTTTGTTTGGTAAGTTTCGGATGAAAATGGAAGTTCCATGTTCTGTGCAATCTCAATGATTGTGTGCATTACCGAGTGATGACGTTTGTTTCTGTTCGTGTTACTTATGTTTCGGATGTCTTCAGTGATTACCGAGTTGTATGTGAATGCGAGTTTAGAGACCAGTCTTGTTTTGATTTGATATGCCCTTTCTTCGATCGTCGGTAAACCAGCCTCTGCCAAAAGATTATGGATAGGAGTTGTGCGAAACGCATATGTACTCGCTCTCGCTGCTTGGTGGTACATTGCTTTTAAGATGTTTAGAGTTGATTTTGGGGAGCCTCCGAAGAGAAAGAGCCCGTAATCGATTTTGCTTAGAACTAAAGATTTAGTTAAATATATTAAAGTGTTGATATGTACATGACATGCTTTGCTTGCAAGATATGTAATTACATTTATTCTGGCAGCTAATGAATGTTTAAGATACAAGCAGTGTTCGTTCCATTTATAATTATGAGAGAATATAATGCCTAAGATCTTTAGTTTTTTTACATTTTCAATGTTTACATTATTTATACATAATCTTCGGTTGAAAAAGTCGCATGAACGTTTCCTACAAATATGGAAATTTTTTGTTTTATCTAGAGATATCCTGGCTCCGGACTGGTCAGCCCATTCTAGGATATCTTTTACTATGTTTTTGAAAATTGAATTAGATTCTTCATTGTCGTTACTTTTGCAGAGAATATATATGTCATCGGCATAGAGGCAGTGGTCGACACGATTGTAGGATTTTATAATGTCGCTAATTTCGTTGAAAGCGATATTAAAAAGAATGACTGATAGTGGAGAACCCTGTGGGATTCCGTTGCTTAAGGGGTAAATGTTGGAAAAGACATTTTGAATCCTTACCCGGTATTTTCTATTGCTTAGAAAGGATTTTACGAAATTGAAGATTTTAGGGCCGACTCCCCAAGAACGAAGACGACGGAGTATTATGTGTGACCCGACTCGGTCGAATGCTTTTTCGAAATCAAGTGATAGAATGGAGACGTGGTTGTTTGCTGAAAGAGCTTTTGTGACATAGTAGTCAACGTGAAGTAGTGCGTCGGTGCAGCCTCTATTGGCTCTGAAGGCAACCTGGTTAGGGTTTATTAGTTGCTGTGTCTCGATTAGCCACGCAATACGGTTCGCTACTATCCGCTCGAGTGTTTTTGATAAACAAGAAAGTAGTGATATCGGCCGGTAACCTTCAGTAGTGAGAGGGTTTTTATTCGGCTTATGGATAGGTATTATGGTTGCTATTTTCCAATTCTGTGGGATAATTCCTGTTTGAAATATGCTGTTATATAGATGTAAAAGTCGGGATTTCCCTAGTGCGGATAGCTCGTTAATCAACTTGTATGATATACGGTCAAAGCCAGGCGTTTTTCCTTTTGCTTTGGCAATGCACATTGACAATTCCATTTCACAGATTTGTTTTTCGATAAGGACTGCTGATGGGTGTACTTCGTTAAGTGGAGGTGTCTCATTTAAAGCCAGTTTTTTTTCTATTGAGAATTTATTTGGAAAGTTACTGTCAGATGAATAGCTAGACCATACTGACCCAAACTGGTTGGCAATTTCAGTAGGGTCTGAAGTTGTGTTATTGTTTGTTTTTATGGCGACGATGGGTTTGTGTGGATTTCTGTGGCAGAGTCTATTAATTTTGTTCCATATTTCCGGGATGGTCGAGGAGGGAGATATGGATTCTGTGAATTTTTGGAAGCTAACTCTTTTTTGGATTTTCATATCTTTCCTGAACTTTGCGTTGAGCTTTTTGAATTTTATAAGGTTTTCGGTGGTTTGGTTACTTTTGAACTTGTACCAAGCTTTCATCTTTTCTGTCCTAAGTATGGAAAGATCTTTATTCCACCATGGAACATGGGTTCTTGGAGAGTTAGACGCTTGTGGAATATAAAGGTTGGCGGCGGAGCGAATTGCTTTGGATATGTTTGCAGCCTCTTCGTTTGGCGAGCTCGATTTTGCCCTTTGTTCAAGCTCAATGTCCACTTGATTGGTATATTTTGGCCAGTCGGCAAAGTCTAAGAGAAATTTTGGAGGAACCTTTGTGCGAAGAGGGGTGGAAGGATTATATGTAAAATTTAAAATTATGGGGAAGTGGTCACTATGGTGAAGGTCATCGAGGATATGCCATGTTATTAACGGAAATAGGGAGGGAGAGCATAGGGATATGTCAACGTGGGAAAAGGTGGAATGGGTGGAAAAGTGAGTCGGCCTGCCATCATTCAAGACGCATAGGTCAGACAGTCTTATAGCGTTTTCGATAGTGAGTCCGCGGTGGTTGGTGGTGCTTGATCCCCACAGATTTCTCCATCCGTTTAAGTCGCCAAGTATTATTACCGGAGTACTTATCGCGCTGAAAATATCTGTAAGGTCCCTACTACTAAATTGCTGGCTAGGCGGTAAGTATAAGGACGCAATCGTGAATTTGGTGTTTAATTCGACTTCTATTATAACAACCTGAAGGGGGGAGTTGATGTTGATTCTTTTATGTGGAATGTGGTTTTTTATCATCATACCAGCACCCTGCTTGGATGTTGTGTTAGTTGTTGTGTTTGTAAAGTAGATTGTGTAATTGTTGGGGAATGTAGGTGTAGAATTGAAGCTACAGTGTGTTTCTTGTATTGAAATTATGCTTGGATTGTGTTGCTTGATCAGAATTTGTAATTCTGAGAAGTTATTGTAATAACCTTTCATATTCCATTGTAGAATATTTAGGTTCATGATGAAAAAAGGAAAGATTCTCAACCTTTGTAAAGGAGACTTTACAAGGAGAGAAAAAAACTTAATATTGTTAAAGCTCGTCCGCAGAGAGATTTATAGGACTGTCGAGATTTTCGACGCTTTTCATAAAATAATCGTTATTTTTTAAGAGGTTTTGGGTAAAAAGAGATATTGGTGACATTGTTGTTTGGTTGGTTTGGCTAGTTGAGCTAGGTAGCTCAGCTGGCTTTGGATTTACTGTTGCCAAGTTAAGGTTGGCGTTGTTTGAGGTGGTTGGTTTTTGTTCTTTAGGTTGTTGTTCTGTTTGTTGTTTTTGAGGTATTACTAATGTGGTTGTTTCTGCAATGTTGGGGGATTCTGAGTTATTGGAAATATGGTTTTGTGGTGTAGTTTTGGCGGTATCTTGCGATACTGCATTTGACGAAGGGTTAGTATTATTTCCTCGGACGGTGCTTGAAAAGGATTCGGGAAGCGGGGGGAGGCGTACAGTGTTATTGTATTTTCGACGGGCTTCGCCTGCACTGCATTTTTCCAAGGTTTGAATTTTCAGAATTTCTTTGGCCTCTTTAAATTTACTGCATTTCTTGTCAGAGGAAGCATGTTCTCCTTCGCAGTTAGCGCATTGGGTTCTAGTACACTCATCTGGATCGTGTACAGGGCGGTTGCATTTGGAGCAGATCGGGGGGTTGCGATCACAGCGTTTCGCGGTGTGCCCCAGTTTTTGGCATTTTTTGCACCTCATCGGGGTGGGGATGTAGGTTTCCACCTTAACCTTATACCAAGCAACGTCTACTGTCTCGGGGAGACGGTATAAATCGAAAGTAAGGACCATTTGGCCGGTAATTATTCGTTCGCCCTCTACTACCTTAGTGAATTTGTATACGCCTGTGACGTGTTGGTCTTTCATTTCTTTGATAATTTCCTCTTCGTCGACGTGTTTTAAACAAGGAGCGTAAATAACACCCTTTACGGAGTTTAATGTCTCATGTAGTTTGGCATTCACTAGACATAGGTTAGAAAAGGTTTTTATTTTCAAGAATTTCTCTGCGACTTGCGCGTTGCGGGCTAGCACAAGAAGGCTGCCGTCGCGAAGCTGAGATATGGAGTCGATTTCAGTTGAGATGGCTTCGATGCATTTTTTGATTGCAAATGGGCTGAGTTTAGAGAGAGAAACGTTCTTATCTGGTGAAGAAATTAATATGAATTTGGGGTTAGGAGTGGCATTACGCCTTAGGGTAAGTTTTGAGAAAATATCGGAGTTTGGATTAGGTTTCTTTTTCTTTTTGGTTGGGTTGTCTAGAAAATCTGCTAATTGAGAGAATCTATTTGGCGACCTATCCGGAGGCCCCGGGGCCATGATTACAGAACCAAAAATGTAAGAAGTGTGATGTCAATCACGTGGTTTGGCACAATATTATATTGTTAAGAAAACAAATATGAGCACAAAGTAGATTACGCGATTAACGGAATGTTAATACACAAGTAAGCACAACCAATCACTGCGAGAAGATACGTCTGTTCGCTTTGAATGATAGTCGGTGACTGTACTCTAATATAGAAAAGCGAATAAAATAAGTAAAAGTTGATTAAAAATGTTGGGCCGTTTTTCCGGTCAAAATTATAATTTTTTAGCCGTTTTTTTTTCTCGATCTAGCCGGATTGCTGAAAAAATTCTGGCAACACTGGATAAGACCCTAAAGCCACGGGGGGAAAAATCATAAAACACTGCACTTCGCGACGCGCACGAATAGAATTAAACTGTATAGCTTTTTCATGAAAGTTCAGATAGATCCGTAGAACACTATTCACACTGGAATTTTTTTTGGATTTTTCCCTTCCCTACAAATGAAGCTACTCTAATCTATTTCAGAATTTTTTTCAGGAACGCTCTAGATGGGAATTTTGTTCAAAAAGATATTGTCCTAAAACCTACAAGAGGTATCGAGATAGGAAAATGGTGGATGTATAGGTTGAGCGAATGGTAAAAGATGTAATTGAGGTCGAGATCGAGACAGGGGTAGAGCTTGGAGTAGAGGTAGAGATAGGGAGAGGTTGAGGTACAGGTAAAGGTAGATATAGAGGTAGAAGTAGAGGTGGAGGTGATGGTAGAGATGGAATTGGCTAGCTTGGAACTAAACTATGTAATCGAGCTATGTACATTTATCCGTGCATAATTGGTCTATATCTTATTTCTGCACCAAAGTGCACACGGACGGAAATCTATGGATCGAACATTCATAATTATTGATATCACATTAAAAAAAAAAATTAAATCTGAATCAACAGATGTCTATTTTCTCAACTTTTGAGAATTATGTCCCGCTTTGTTGGAGAACCCTATGTTTCTCAAGTGCTTCTGTTGTTGTTCTTGCTGCTGTTGTTGCTAAGACAAAAATACTCCCCGAAGGTTTGGAGTGATTTGGTATAACCATTGGAACCTTCTAGGTCATGTCATCCCTCCATCCGTGAGAAAGGAGAAGATCGACAATGAGAGGTGAGAGGCATCATATTCATAGATCAACCATCGAATTAGCTCGCCTTTCCTCGAGTCGCTCTCTAACTTTAGAGGAAAAAGTGTTATTAGAGGTAAGATTAAAGCAAAAGGCAGAGGTAAATTTAGAGGTAGAAGTGGAAGAGGTAGAGCTATAGTTATAAGAATAGAGAAAAGGTGAGGAATATAAATAGTAATAGAAATAGAAATACATCTCAGGCAAAACCGGAAGGGTAAAATAAAAGGAGAGTCAAATAAAAAGGTTATTTGGGAGAGGATGAAAAGAAGAAAAATGGGGAATTGGAGAGTTCGAGAAGAGGACTTGTCAGACGACGGCAAGGGAAGGCTGAAAATGGTAAAGGATATGTATATAATGGGAAAGTATGTCAACGATCTTACGATCAAATCCAACGCTATTTTGCGTATAACGCCTCTTATGGATGTGGGTCCGACAGTTTTATCCACCGCCAATATCCCCTTCCCTTTCTTCTCCCAAGACAAGCCTACCACGTCCTGGTCCCTTACAGCATTGAAACGATGTGGTGGCAAAGACAGTTATATTATGAACGTTGAAAATGGTCCTTTGTAGAACAACACTCAAAGCAGCATATCACAAATTGGAAGAGAAGCTCTGCGCAAAAATTCCAGATGATGCTGATGATAATTATCTGGTTAACCTGCGGTACATATGTATATATATCGCCCATCGGTTTTTGTTGTATGCACCTATTTTACTAGTTACTTAATGATACTAATACTAAGGGTATGAATTAGAAGTAGTTCGATAGTATGTCAGATTGTAACTATTACATAAAAGATACGCAAACTGTTTGTTTTCATTAGAATTTGCACACAAAACCAAATGATGATGAGTTATTTGAAGATGATGGTGAATACAATACGGAATATAGTGTGGAAGATTCTTCTTGCTCAAAAGAAAGTCAATACATTATCGAAGATGGTGAGAGAAAGTTTACTCTTGAGTTCATAAAACTTTACCAGTCACTACCGGCCTTGTGGAATGTTAAAAACAAGCATTATCGAGATCCGGTCATTAGATCAAAAAACCTAAACACCTTGCTGGAAAAATTAAAAGAAATGTGTCCAGATGCTCAGTTAAAGGACGTTAAGAGAAAGATAAGTAGGCTGCGATCAAATTATAGAGCCGAAAAGCGTCTGATACCAGCAATTAGGACTGAACCGAAATTATTTTATTTCAATGAAATTAGCTTCTTAGACCAAAATGAATCCGAATCAAAATCAGGAGCGGATAAATCAGAGCACTGTGAGGTAAGTTAAGTATATGGTGGGGTGTGTGTGTGAGAGCGTCATGCTGACCAATAAATGAATGTTATGTTCCATCGTTCATTTGCAAGCAGGGAGGCAACAACATACAATTTTGCCTCATTGCTTACTAGTGAGCTACTTATAGTAAACCGAAAAAATTAGAAGTACTTAGGATAGCATGTCAGATTGTAATTATTTCATAATAACTACGTTTATACAAACTTATTTTCATTAGAATTTGCAAAAAAAATCAATTGATGCTGAGTTCTTTGAACACGATAGCGAATACAATATGGAAAATAGTACGGAAGATTGGCCATGCTCAAAAGAAAGTGATGAGAGAACTTTTACACTTGAGTTCATAAAAGTTTACCAGTCTCTACCGGCCTTGTGGAATACTAAACACATACATTATCGAGATCCGGATATTAGAACAAAACAATACAACACCTTGTTGGAAAAATTTAGAGAAATGTATCCAGATGCTGAGTTAAAGGATGTTAAGAAAAGGATAAATGCCCTGCGAACAAATTATAGAAGAGAAAAGCGTACGTTAAAAGAAAATAGGACTGAATTGAAACTTTATTATTACAATGAAATTAGCTTCTTAGACCAAAATGAATCCGAATCAAAATCAGGAGCAGATAAATCAGAGCACTCTGAGGTAAGAACATGTGGTGGGATGTTACTATACGCTACTATGATTTCGAACTAAAGATGTTTATGGATTAAGGTGACGGATTTTAGTATTGAAATTTCATATAAACCAGGCTACCCGCCTAGGGGAACAATTATCCCCCGAAATTAACACACTAGTTCAAAATTGGAAAACATTTTTTTTTTTTTCAATTTTTGTTCCAGCAAGAACAAATTCTTGAAAAAAGTTAGTAGTGTTGCTTATTATACACACAAATTTTAGAAAAAGTTCCTGATTTTTGCAACTTCGCATAAAAAAAAAAAATATTTTTAAAATCAAAATTTTTTCAAAAATCGTAAAAATTCGGTTAAATTTCGACTTTGAGCAGCTATTGCTCAGCGGCGGGGTGTAATAAGATCTTTTGAGATAAAGCCTTTAAGGCCTTATAACACTATCGATTGAGAAATAGCGCCTTTATTAAGAATAAGGTCTCATTTCACTTGAAATGTGAAATAAGGTTCTAAAGGTTATATTTCACTTTGTGGCAAGTGCCTGCTATAGGGGTCAACGACCAAGAAGGGCTAATAATCCATACCCCTTTACTAAACTATACCAAATTTTTGTCAAAAAAGGGAAAGTGCGGCATCAAAAGAGGTGTATTCATGAGAAGATTAAGAATCCGAAAGGGGTAATTAATTTGCATGGTAAGTCCTTCTGCGTAGTACACCCTTCTATTATAAATAACTCTGGGCTACGCCATGCCAAGTCCGGGTGGTTGCCTGAACCGCACTCTTTGAGCGGGATCCATGGTATTTATGTGCAGAAAACCTTTCTTAGTTGTATTTTACATTAGTTTCGTACCGGCCCAACCCCTTAGGGTTAAGTTACAGCGTTAATTTTTCGCAGGGGGTAAGACCGAAAAAAACAATTTTTTTTTTTGAATCACCCTAATGTATATATATTTACTAAAAGGAATATGAAGTATGTATACTTAAAAAATATCCGCTAGGTTGCCTTATTGTAGCGATATTTACAAAATCCTCAATTAAGGTCGAATTTGGATCATTTCCAAAACATATGATTTCAATTGATGAAAAAAATAACCCCATTAAAAAATAAATGAGAAAAAATTACTACCATAATGGCGGTATTTTGTAAGGATTCACTCACCGTGACTGAATTTTTGAACACGTATAAAATGTCAATTAAAGGTGATAGGTCGCTTTGTTGTTATGGAGGTTGTTGGCAAGAGTTACCCTGCAAAAATCGAGAGTACCCTCTTTCCTAATTCTTTTTCATATAAAAATTGTTCTCCAATTAACATTGCGACGCTCCAGGACTGGACAACCTACTCCAGCCTTCGTTTTCTTTCTGCTTCTGCATGGAGTATCTACAGTCTGAGTACTTTGCAATGTACTCTAATGTTGTTACTCATAGGAGTATATACTGCCAGAGCGAAAGTGTCGTGATTTTCGTCTATAAGGTGGTCCAATTAGGTATACAAGGTCTGCAGGTGGTCCAATGAGGTATACAAAGGCCTACTATAGGAGTACTCCAATATCAAAAAATTGGAACACATAATCCAACGATTTCTGCAGGGTAGGACATTAGACAGGAATTTTTTACATGAGTTTCTCTGATACTGCAGTAGATCTTGGAAATAACTTTTGCGAATAACTTTTAAATCTGGTGCCAATTATAGACAAAAGGTTTTACGAAGCCCATAGGATTCACGTCTTGAATAATTGGGCAGATTCTCAGTTAAAAAAAAAAAAAAACAATGTATTTCTTATTTTATATGTCACTTATTCTACAGGTATCCTGCGAAGTTGTTACAGAAGACATGCAATCCGAAGAAAATTTGATAACCAGCAATTTAACTCGATTAAAAGGTTCGCAAATTACACAAAAATCTGAGGTTAGAAACAGAGACGATGTAAAACTTGATGAAGCCAAAAGTGAAACTCCTAAACGAAGTGGATTAAAAGATCTACCATCTGCGATTAAAAACCGACCTCCTGTGAAGCTTTCTCGGGAAAAACAGTTTTTACTTGAATTTATCGAAGTGTATAAGAGTTTGCCAGCATTATGGAATGTTAAATCACCTCTCTACAGTGATCGACAAATAAAGAGAATTCAATATCAAGCTTTGCATCAAAAATATAAAGAAAAGTTTCCGAATTCCGATATAAAGGAAATGAAAAATACAATTAATACTCTTCGATCGAATCATCGCAGAGCCTTAAAAAAAGGTCCACCATACGAGCATTACTTGGTTAATAAAATGAGTTTTCTGCACGAAATAATGCAGGTGAGCTATTATTATTGATTTTACATATACATATGTACATAAGAGCGTATCACCAAAAAAAAGTCGGCCGTACCTCCGCTCATATGAAGTGTTTTTGAAAAAAAATTAAAAAAAAAAAAAATGAATTTTTTTTTCTGGCAACCCTATATGTCGCCGAAATGCATTTTTCTTCATTTTTTCGGCATTTATTGTCGGATTTTAAAGTGTGGTACCACAACGAAACGCATGAGCTCAATGAACTTTCTTGAGAAAAACCTCCTCTTTGAGACGAAAAATTAATGTGTCACACTTTAAAATCAGACAACAAATGCCAAAGATTTGAAGAAAAATGTAATTGGGCGACATCTAGGGTTGCCGAGACGCTCTAATATACATATTTCGAAGAGACTTTGTCTATTTGGGAACCAGCATTAACACCGAAAATAATATGGGGATTCATTTAAAGCTTTGTAAACCTCATAAAGCGTATACATCTCGTAAATATGTAACTTTTCATAGAAGTTTAGGATTATACATTTTAGGTTTATACATTTTATTAACTTTATAATGCTTTTATAGCTTTAAATGAATCCCCTGAATATCAGTTTATGGTATGGATACACACACGGAGATTATCTCCTCCAATAAATCTTCTTTAATCTCCAAATTTTACCCTCACACACAAAATTTAAGACTAACAGCATTGAGAACTACTACTTTGGTTGTTATTTCACCAATTTTTACCTACCTCGGCGACATCTAGCTGTCGATAGTCGGATTTTACAAACCAGCGCGACGCCTCTCTGTCAGCTACCCTTAATTTCCTTGTTGTTGTTGTTGCAGTTGTTGTTGTTGTAACGAGGTGTAGTCCTGCCCAACGCGTATTTCTCCTTAGCCCAAATTGTCATCAATATCTTCTAACGGGAGTCCAAGGAAACTAGCAGTTTCAATAAGGTTGGATCAAAGGGAGATGGGTGTTAGAAGAGTGGGCTCAGTAGAGCAAGAAAATAAGTGATTGGTATTATGAGGGGACGAGCCGCATGCCGGACATACATTCGGCACATCAGGGTTCAGTCTGGATATGTAGGAGTTTAACCTACTACAATATCCAGAGCATTGTGTATCATGAAATGTTGTTGCTGTTGTTGTTGTTGTTGTTGCTATAACGAGTAGTAACCCTGCCTAAATGTCAGACAGGGTCACCCCTAGTGTATTGCTCTTGACCGGGTCGATATAAGAAAACAGCCCGGGTCGTTTCGGCACGATGGGTACAGCACAAGTACTGGTACCGTTCTCGTACCCGGCAATACAAGAAACTAGCCGCGTAGGCCATGTAGGTCATTTAGCGTTACCCAGGGTGCACCAACGGCGAGGCGACCTACTTCAACATGGCGGTCTCCTATCTTTTACCGAATGGTAGAAAGAGATTGGAAGATGGAAAGAAGTGAGACAAAAAAGGAAATTAAACACAGGTGACTAAACTCACTATGAAATTTTCACGCCTATGCCTATGATATCACACTTGTTATTAACCACAATCTCAAATAGGTGTTAAACTCATTTTGGAATTTTGACGTCTACGCAGAAGAGTTTACACTGGCCTTGATACACAATGATCCAGAGCGTAAGTGAGCCGAGTGACCCTTGCCTCTCGAGGAAGATGACGCTCCTCTTCAGAAATGATTGGTGTTGCGGCATGTAAGACCCTTAATTTCCTAGTGTTTCTAGCTGTTGTCTATTTATCTACAGAGTGTTGCCAGTGAACATTTTTTAAAACTTTTCAAATCTTAATTTTTGGGAGTTTATAATAAAGATTATGCTCAAGTTAACTCCCAAAAGCGAAGTTAATTCGGAATTTGCGCAACAAGTATTGCTTTGGACTAAATAGGCAATTGAGAAGTAAAGTCCTCTCTCGACAACAAAGATCACGCTCTATAAGGTAGTCCGCAAACGAGGCGCATCGTCATAGACGCGTACTCGTCATTTCACTGAGCACGAATTTCCCTGCGTCTCAAGATCTTCACACGACGCTGCAGAAAAAAAAGCACACAAAGAATTGTCAAAATTGCAATTTTAATTAATTAATACATTTTCCGCACATTATTAACACATTTCTTCCGATTGTACCAATTTTTTTTTTCTTTCAAAAGAAACAATTTTATTTGAAAAAAGAAAGCAAAGCCACGGCACACAAAAATCGAAAATGAAAAATGTAAACAAATGCTTCTTCTTCCACTTTTCTAAGCGTACGACGCCTGGCTACCAGCATTGTCATACGCTGAGCAGCATATGGCTTTCATGATTTGCCACTTTCGTACAGCTGCCGATTCGTGTGCAGCTCTTCATGCAAATATATGTGTTCAGCAACAAAGCGTACACAAATCGAATGTAGCGTCTAATACGCGTCTATGACGATTCGCTCCGTGTGCGGACACGCTAAGTCCCTCATCCTACCAGTCCTGATGTACGGTTTGGATGAGATGTCCCTTGGAGTATTTGAGAGAAAAGTTCTCTGGAATAGAAACAACAAGTGGAGGATGACTTGAACTCCCTTGCGGTTTCCAATTGGCGTCAGTTATTGCTAAAAAGGAATGACTGGCATGCTTTTATACGAAACGGCCAAAATTGCCTAGTCGGTTAACCTTAGAACCGTCCTTGGGGTGCTGGACTCTCCAAGCTAATTTTAGGGGCTGATAAATATTATATATTGTTCCGTACAACTAACAGAAACACTTTTGTAGAGCCTATTGCACTCTTAAGTTTATGTATTCAACCAATTTATTATATTCGGTTTAAAGGTTTTAGCAATAAAAGGTCAAACGCGAAATTTCCCGTATACGTCTTTGGGGTGCTGTACACCCCATCTCTAGTATTTACGAGCATTTTACATTTTTTTAATGATTTGAACTTACAATTTTACGAATTTTTAAGTTTATTTTTTTTATAATTTTTCTGAATAAAATTAAAATTAAAAGCAAATTACAGGTGCAACCGTAAGTTTTGTTTTATAAAATTTTTTGATTTTTTTATGATTTTTTTTAATTTAAAGTGTTTTTATATCAATTTAAAATTGTTTTCTTCATAAATTATAGTTTTCTTAAGTAAAATTACTAGTAAAGCAATTTTTAAAATATACGACATCGCCTCATGCATACAAAATACACTGGGGTGTACAGCACCCCAAAGGACGGAAACGTTTCTACGTACTGCCGGTTCTGCGAGAAAGGTACATGTGCTTGCGCAGTACCCTTCGTACCGAAACGACCCAGGCTGTATTTTTTTTATTACAGCCTGGCCAAGAGCAGTACACCCGAAGTGACCCTGTCTAACGTGTCACGATTCCTCCCCCTTAAATTGTCATCCCTGGAGCAGTTCCTTGCAGCAGGGCTGCTCCCTATTCTGTTGTTCCGGTCTGGCGTTGAGCTAAACCCTGGTCCAACAGAATGGTTCTGCTGCGTGTGCCGGAAGAAAATTTATACCAGATGTTCGCATTCGGTGCAATGCACATCTTGTAAAGGTTGGCTACACAAGTCTAGTTGCTCCGGACTAGATCCAAAAACACAACGGCCTCTTAGTTTTTTTAAAACCTTCGTGGCGCCTTGCTGTTCACGTCTTAGAACGTCCCGTGGCTCGCGACGCTCCGGCGCAGCGCTATCGCCTCCCCTTCGCAATATATCTATTGCTCAGCAAACATTGTGTGTTCCCAATAATAATGCAATTAAACTGCAATGGTATAACTGGCAAGATTGTGGAGATCACCAAGTTTATGCAGCAAAACTCCATCAAAATTGCTGCAATCCAGGAGACTAAACTTGGCACCCACTCGGATCTCAGAGCGAGTGGTGGCTACCACATTCTCCGGCATGATCGTACGGACGGTGGGGGTGGTCTTGCGTTCATCATCCACCAAACCGTGCGGTATAGGGAATTTGCATTCAACACCGACCAAGAGGACATACCCTTAGAGCGACAGGGTATTGTCATTTCAGCTGGAGGTGTTGATCTCGAGCTGATAAACATCTACATACCTCCCGTCACCTGTTGTCCCAGAAGTTATCGCCCTGATTTAAGCGATTTCCTACGGGGCGATAACCGTGTCATTATGGGCGGTTTTAATGCACACCATGACATGTGGCATTCACGCCATTCTGCTGACGGCAGAGGACGGGAAATAGCCGAGCAAATTGACGCTTCCACATTCTGCGCGGTGAACACGGACGCCCCCACGAGGATGGCAGTAAATTGCAGTAGCTCCCCGGACATAACAATTGTTAGTCCAGGTCTAATAAACTGCATAAACTGGCGCCCAATGGTGGCTTTGGCATCAGATCACCTGCCAATCATCCTGTCCGTTGATCGTGCCCCGGATTTCACCACCTCCGAGAAGAGATCCTACGTAAACTTCAGGAGGGCTGACTGGGTTGGCTTTACTGAGTTTACTGAGAGCTCCTTTGGTGCTCTTCCCATACCGACTGACGTACGCTAAGGTGAAAAGGAAATACGTAAGGTCATAAATAGAGCTGCAGCCCTTTTTATACCAGCTGGGAGAATACAGAATATACGGCCAAACTTCCCAACTGAAGCTGCAGCCCTGGCCAATGAACGTGACCATATACGTAGCATCGATCCCGCAGACCCACAGATCAGTGGTCTCAACGCGGAAATCAGACGGTTGGTAGATGAACACAAACATGCCAAATGGGAGGAGCATCTGAGGTCTTGTAACCTCTCTACCGGTGTTGGAAAATTATGGTCCACAGTCAAATCCCTGTCAAATTCGACGGGCCCACCAAAAAACGTAGACATCACCTTCGGTGATAAGACGTTTAGTGACCCGAAGAAAAGTGCAACGGCCTTTTGCCGACAGTTTGTACCACACCCTGCACAGGACAGGGACAGACGTAGGATCTTCAGGTGTGCGCATAAACACAAAAACAATGCCCCCGTTTCCATCACCGCTACAGAGGTTCGAGTGGCCATCAGGAAAGCCAAAAACTCTAAAGCTATGGGCCCTGACGACATAGCCATGGTGCATTTAAAACACATCGGCGAAGAGGGAGTAAAATACCTCACTACCGTCTTCAATTTGTCCCTGGCCACTTCTGTCATACCTGAAAAATGGAAACAGGCAGTCGTGGTCCCACTACTAAAGCCTGGCAAGCCAGCTAACGTAGGGGAGTCTTATCGTCCGATATCGCTCCTCTCGCCAGTAGTGAAGACATTGGAGGCGGTATTACTTCCTCTTTACACATCAAAGTTGAGGTTAGCCGAGCACCAACATGGCTTTAGGAAAATACGGAGCACAACATCTGCTCTAAATGCCATTAACACTCAGATAACTGACGGACTCAACCAGAAAAGCCCTCATCACAGGACGGTTCTAGTTGCTCTTGACCTGTCTCAAGCTTTTGACACAGTAAATCATGGACAACTGGTATCCGATTTGGAAGATTCATCGCTCCCCCCCTGTCTTAAGCGTTGGTCCGCCAATTATCTGAGTGGTCGTCAATCGTCTGTAGTTTTCAGAAACAAAAAATCAAAACCGAGAAAGATTAAACAAGGGGTACCGCAGGGTGGTGTCCTTTCCCCGCTTCTGTTTAATCTTTATATTTTGAGGCTTCCTTCCCCACCAGATGGAGTCTCGATTGTCTCTTACGCAGACGATTGTACGATCCTGGCTTCTGACACTTCCGTTGATGAGCTATGCTCCAGGATCAATGGTTATCTCCCCTCTCTTGTTGAGTTTTTCACTGCCCGGAGCCTGACATTGTCGCCAACGAAGTCCTCGGCGACACTATTCACGACCTGGACGGCGCAAGTTGGCATGGAGTTAGAAATCTACGTAGGCGATCAAAAATTACCTACTGTCTCTCACCCCAAAATCTTAGGGGTAACTTTCGACCCCATGCACAAATTCGCTGCTCATTCAACCGCAATTGTCTCTAAGCTACAAAGCCGCAACAAAATTCTCAAGTCGCTAGCCGGCAGCACTTGGGGTAAAGACAAAGAAACGTTGCTGGCAACCTATAAAGCAATTGGTCGGCCGATCCTGAATTACGCGTCGCCGATATGATCGCCGGGGCTTGCTGAGGTTCATTGGAAAAGACTGCAGGCCTGCCAAAATACCGCACTCAGAACCGCCACGGGATGCGTCCTTATGTCTCCAAAACATCATTTACATCATGAGGTGGAAATGCTCCCAGTTTTGGAGCACAATGAAATGCTAAACAAGCAGTACCTGTTGAACTGTTGCAAACCACAACATCCCAACAGACTACTGCTTGAGTATGAGCCACCTCCTAGGACCGTAAGGGCACATCTACGTGAGCATTTTGATGAGATCCGGCACCTCACACTTTCGCCGTTTGATCCAAAGGTACATACGCAGGCCCTGAAGCACATCCATGACACGTCCGTTGCGTCTTATGTCTCGCTCTGTCCACTGAACGCCGTTTTGCACGCCAAACCACCTCGCGTCGCGGCTGAGGAGCGTCATCTTCCTCGAGAGACAAGGGTCACTCTTGCTCAATTACGCTCTGGATACTGTAGCAGGTTAAACTCCTACTTATCCAGACTAGACCTTGACGTGCCGAATGAATGTCCGGCATGCGGCTCGTCACCCCATAATACCAACCATTTATTTATCTGCTCTTCGGAGCCCACTCTTCTAACACCCATCTCCCTC